>JACVRA010000280.1:154231-219331 GCA_019828545.1 Paracamarosporium sp. OC-R06-R3 | reverse complement strand
GAAAAAGTTTCGCCTAGTCCTAGCGATTCAATTTCATTAATCGCAGCCTGAATCGGATCCATTTTAGTAGAGTTATCGCGTGTTGAAGTTTGGGGTGTTTTGGTGTTGCCCGCGCATCACGCGCACGGACACGGTAGTGATCCGTGCACTGTGACCAAATAATCAAACAGCACAGTCTCTATCGTGATTGCCGAGGCAGGAATGATATTGAGCCTGTCATACAGCAGATAGAAAGCCCAAGCTAGGGTCTAGGGGTGTTATCAGATCATATTGATGTTGCGGGCTGGAATATCGTCAGCGCATCTCATTTGGAGTTGAGGCACAGCCTTGCGGCGTGGCTCGTAGACAATTTAGCCATTACCCAAGTGAGTGGGTGGTACAGCTGGCTGTCTACACATCCTGTCCAGATTGGTCGAATCTTGTATTGGCTTTCTGCTGTGCCTCACAGATACACAATCACCAGTCATCGGCCTCTGACCTCTGACGTGCCACAAATCACACAATCGATGCGATAATAACCCACCAATAAACTAATAAGAACTGAAGACAGGCTGCATCTTGATATGCTATTTCGGAGACATGCGAAGGTTTCCACGGAGCTTGGCATATATGGAGACAGTATTGGTCCAAATATCACGGCCCGTTCCCGTTCCCGTTCCGTTCCTTTCCTAACCGAGCGGGGCATGCATGAAGAGGAACAGCATGTTGGCTCGCTCAAAGGCCTTCGGCGTTGGAATATCTAGTCACCACCCATGTACAGAACGGAGACCAACCTTGCTTTCGTAAAGTAGTTGCAGCAGGATCTTGTGACACCGCGAATTATTACCTAGTTTGGAAGCCAATTTCTACCAAAACTTTGTTCTGACACTTTCCGGAGATAGTTTGCCAGGTGGCCTGCATCGAAGTGTAAATATGCATTGAACGTGACTCATATAGATGATAGCAATCCTACTGTCGTTGTATTCGTTCCTTATTTTGTGAACCTAACGCCTCCTCTCCACGATATTGATGGCAACTCAGTCCACAGCCACATTAGTTGGCGTCATCTCCTTTCTGTTTGCGTTGGATATCGTTGTAGTGATTTTGAGATACCGAGCCCAAAAAGCCAGAAACCAGTCTTTAATGATAGAAGACTGGCTCTGTTTTGTCGCATTGCTCTCGGCAGGTGTTCTGGTAGCGATACTTTTCACCGGTGAGTGGGAACGCCGTCTAGGCGATATTATCTAATCTTGTGTAGGTGGCATGCAGGAAACATAGGCAAATCCAATAACGACACTTTTTCCACATGCCGGAACCCATTCCACCGATTCAAATGGGAATACCATCATGTTTTTTGCGCGCGTATCGTTGTTTTCACAAGGGCCGTTGTTAAGAGCTTAATAGCTTAAAATCTACCCAGTTATGTTGGTGTTCACATTGAATATTATCGAACTATGTATACTTCTTTGCCACTGGCGCAGTGAAAAAGCAAGCGGAAAGTTGCTATAAATGCCACATCGATAGGAATTATCGCTATATTACCGAATTGTGGCCCACAGATGTGTCTCCAAATGTTATTCTAACACTTCCCATTTACTACCCAAGGGATCAAACGTCCCTGTGTTGGCATGAAAATAGACGAGCACTACCTTGAACAACTAGTACTAGACAGCTTAGCTATCTTCCAGGCCGCCTATAGTATTAAGGATACCATAGTGCACACCGCCATGCTCACCGACACCATAGACGATACTCTTAAGTTTGCAGCAGAACCCAGATACGCCCACGTCTCGCACCCCTCATGCCCTAAATTATAATCTTTTGCTGTATTAAACGCAAAGCTTTTGATGTTATTGGGCACCGTCCTACACTGGCCCCCTTCCTTCGTCTGACAACTGTTCTCAAACCAAGGGAATTGTTCCATTTCTGATTTAATTGCTGGCGCCTGCTCACAGTCTTCGAAGGGGTAGACGTAAAAGACCCAACGCGCTTCAACGCCTTCTTCCACCCTTCCAGTGACACCGTTCTGCTCGTACCATACGCGTGAGTAATTTGTGTTGGAGTCGTAATTGTCGAGATTACTAATGAGCCATTCAACGCGATTGGAACGGACTAGCTCTTCCGGAGCGGTGTAGCGTACGGTGCCGTTTTGGGACCCTGTGGTGTTGGACTGTGAGAAAATATCGGAGGTATTGAAACAGGTGAATGAGGCCGGGATAGTGGAGGTGGTGAAAACGAGAGCTTTCGAAGTGTCCGCACTATCGCATAATGTGCCGTCGTTGTCGCTGAAGAAGGCGACAGTCATATTGGTGTTGCTGGAGGATATTAGCAGACGTTTGCGATTCACATACCCGTCACGGGCAAGGCCTACCCAATTTTAGGTGCTTTCGCTCCCAACGTGAGCGTAGAGAGGAGGGTTAGGATCGAGAATTGCTTGAGCATTTTGACTTTCCGCTGCAGGTTTTCTGTTAGGGTCAATAATTATCTGGGAGCACGGGAGGACATGTGAATACTAGAAGTCCGAAGCCTTATAATTTGGCGTGTAAGCGCCTTTGAGGTGAGTTCTAGCTTGGGTAGTGCGTCATGATCGGCGGTTATGACTGTGCCGCAAGGGCTGTGTTTGTGCGCCGAACGATCAACACTACATAACGCTGCCAATGGCAAGTCGCGTTGGGGGCCAAATAAGAACAAGTTATGCTGAAGTCGATCACCAAGTCGCCGATATACGTTGCTCTATGTAGAACACAGTGGAACTGGGCAACGCATGCCAAGCTCGAACAAGGCATAAATTGTGCGGAGGATAACGGTACAGGCAATTTTGGAAGTCCACACACGTCTTGTGTTCATTGCAAAGTTCTACTAAACCTACCATCGCTACACTTCTTGGTGACTGTAGAATAACTTCCAACGAAATTTCGTAGAGATTGTCCAAGCATACAATAGATCATCAACTACGCAACATGATGTGCACATTGGTGACCCCCGTTGTAAAGCTTCTTGAACTTGACCTTGATAACAACGGCAAAGGGCGCATATCGTCTCCATATTAACTATACTACCAAGAGCCTTTGGATAGGATTAGTGAATATGAACTGGACCTCAATGAAAGATAGGTCTTAGCTTACTGCGGCACTGGAAGATTTGAACAGGATGGCCAATATTCATACAAAACCCCTTGCAAAACACCATTTTCATATTCAACCTCTGCTTGCTCTCTGAGGAAGTAGTTGTCCTGGCAATCCGCAACTGTTACATTCAGTTGATTAGATGAAGTTTATCAACGAATTGGTGAAATGGACCCACCCGTGTTGGCAGCTTCATTGGCCGGACCTTCAGCGCCATCTACACATTTGGGCACGCCGTTCTGTCTTTCATTCAATCTGGGAGTAGCGAGTACCACAGATGTTGTCAAAGCAATAGTGCCCGTCAAGAGGAGTGAAAGCTTCATAATGATAGAACTGTTCTTCAAGTCTGGTGTTCAGGAAAAGATTTAGTGCATCAACTTTGACTTCAACTGCTATAACTAGACTTTATGGAAGATTCTACATGCTTTAAATATCTTCGCTGTAGTGCTAGGCGCAAAGCATGACACTCTTGTCAGATCGTAAAAAGACTCTTGGAGTTTGGGTGGCTACATCACCGATCAAGCATAGACATCCTCGAAGGCCAGATGCCTGATGGCGTTCTCATGACCGAGTTGAATACTCTTTGGTGGTAGTGTTTGTAAGGACGGTAATGTTTTCGAGCATCCTCAGCTTCCTCGCTTTATACTTCTTGACACAACATCACACACTCATTCATGTTTCAGTAGCAGATCTCATTTTCTTTTCTGAATATCATTTCGTTTCTGGTCGTAGATATGAAAGTGCTCTTCTCAGCACTGAGACAACACCTGGTGCGACGATCCAACCGCATGTGAAGACTGTAAATCGATGAGAGTAAACGGAGGTCTGTTCATTAGGACCATTTGGACATTGTCACACGACACGGGTATCCATCAGCTGGATGCGTCCCTGCCTTCTCCGTTTGATAAATCCTATCCCCGTGTACTGTTCTCACCGGCTCTCCGAAGAACCTTGCCTTTAGATTATAAAGAATTCCGGTTCGTGTTGCGTCCCATTCTTCATATGCAGGCGTGATATCAAACGTGTGCAATGTGAGAATCAACGTAATTTGAATCTCGTTCCACACAAGGGTCTGCCCAATGCAGCTGCGTGCGCCTTGCTCGAACGAACGGAAGGCCGGCGGATAAGGGAAAAGCTCATGACCTTGATCTACGAGAAAGCGCTCAGGCAAGAACCTTTCTGGCTGAGGCCATACACGCGGATTTCGGTGGACCGCGGGGTGCAAGATTGTGGCGCTCACATGGTCCATTGGATATCTATTTCCATGACGGTCAGTGATAGATATGCCTTGTTGACCTGCACGCATGGTTGCAGCTGGTGGATAAAGGCGCAAAGTCTCTTTGATAACAGCCATGGTAAACCTGCACTGGTTCAGAAGCGCGGGACGTTAGACCAGCAATTCCGCGGCGGTTCCAACGTCAGTTCCAAAGATCTTATCGTGCTCTTGACGCGTCTTCTTCAGAGCCTCAGGATGTTGTGAGAGAAGATGATAGACGTAGACGATTGTGGAAGAAGTCGTGTCGTTTCCGGCGAAAAGAAACAGCCGGATCTGGTATGTGGTATATCGAGCAAAGTGACTCTCGAGCTTAGGTCTCTGTATCGGATCGCTGTATTTGTTCTCGACCATATATGCTTCGATTGCTAAAGTTACAACTGATCTTGCACCACGACGATTCCCGTCGCCAACGCCTCTGCCCTGTGAAGATTCCGCTCCAAGCTCAAGAAATCTCTGATTGAGCTCTTTTCGGATCAGTTTGTCTATGACATAACCGAAATATCGTTGAATGAACGGCCGGAAAGGATGCATCAAGACACGAGGATCCCGGAAGGAATGCCATCTGGTGATATAGCTAAGAGCGGTAGCTAACGCATTCTCTGACCGCTGATAGTCGGTTTCAGCGCCCCTACATGTAAGAAATCGTCAGTATCCACTGCAACATAAGAGGAAAACCCACCAAAGAAGTGCAGAGATCTTACAAGGTCAATTTCATGATCATATCCATCGTCATCCTTGTGGTTAAATCGTCAAGGCATACAATCTCTCTTTGAGTCTGCTCTTTCAGTTTTTCTTGAGATACCTGCACTGACTTAACGATATGAGGTACATTGTCCACCATAGCTGTCGTACTAAATCCAGGGTTGAACAGCGATCTCCAGGTCTTCCACTTTTGGTTGTTCATGGAAATAAGGTTCGGACCCCCGGTTATCGGTTTCATGAACTGCAGGTGCATGCCTGTCTTAGGCAGGTTGTACTTTGTTGAGACTTGAACTGCAGCATCAGGGTCGTACACTATAAGAAGCGGCGGATAGACAGGCCAAACGTCCATTAAAAATATCTCCGTGTCGCTATGCTTAAGGGCAAGGTCTACTAAGGTAAGATTCACGTTCGCGTTTGGCGGGAGCTGATCAACGTACTTTTGAAGAGTAAGAAGATGGCCAGTGAAACAGCTCCATCCGTCCGGCATTGACCATAGTGAGATCGCAGGTCAGATGACAAGACGTTCTGAAAGTCAAGAGAGCACTTACAACCCCTTGCTTCCGTAACTCGTTGATCTTCGAGCGATGTACATACGCTTTCCGAACAAATAGACTTAGGAACGTCATAGCCAGAACGGCCACAGCATTGACCCACGCCATAGCTGACAGTCTGCGTACTCACTTGTAAAGGGCAAGCCAACCCAGCCAGGAAAAAGGCGAGCCCACTGTCGATCTAGTTGGTGTGACTTTTCGTATCAAAAGGTACGAGTCTGGGAAACGCGACAGGCAGTAGATGCAGCAGATGGAGGGCGGAAAGCTATCCTGCGCACGGGCCGCTTTACTCGTACCACAAATGCGGCACGGCTTCTTGTGTGGGTTCAATCAGCTGACAACAAGGCTACCGCGCCGCTCAACACATACTAGGGCTGTCAATGGGTGCCAACGTGCGTGTATGGGCCGTTGATTGAGCATGCGGGCCCTACCGTATCGATCCTTTCCCGCACTTTACTTCGCATCCCTATCTTATTCTTCAATTGAAAGTGTACAATGATGGTTATTTGTACTCCCCGATAATGCCATCTCTAATACGCTTCGCACGACCAAATCGTGGTACCGTCCCACAATCAAACTTTCTAGTCGCGCTGATGCCATGTTAATTTGAGGGTGTGAGGACGAGCTCGGTCTCCTACATCGAAAGAAGTAGATGAGGTAGGTTGGCTCTATTTCAGCTACACTAAGATGAGGAGACTCCAGGTACATAGGGCTGTTGCGCTTTTGCGCGCTGCCTGGCCCGGAACAACCTTCCACCTGAGGTGGTTGCGCCCAGCCGTCAGGTAGGCGTGCCTGAACGTGAGGTAGGCGCGCCCCCAAGCACGGTCATGTGACCTGTCAGCATACCAGACCGTCACAATACTAAAAGATAGTACTACGAAATTTTTCAATTTACTATAGATGTTAATGGACGACTTGATAACTATAATTTAGGATAATAAAAATAATAATAATAATAGTAATATCTTTTAGCTAAGTTTAAATAGTACACAATCTGATGCACTTACCCGTACTGGTCACTCGCCCGTAATATACGTCATATATTTCTACAATAAGTAACTTACCAACTCTTTTCTCCGCGTTTAATTTCAGTTAAAGTCCAAGAGCTACTAGAATACTCCTCAATGGCTGCACACATTACACTAGGCAAGCCGGCAGCCTGTGCTAGTGCCAGCCAGTGCTGTATGTCCACCTCCTCGACACCAACCTCTCCCTTCTGCAGAATACTCGCAAGTTGGTTGATGGGAGTTTTTCTATCACCGCACAAATGTACAACAGTCGTTCTCCCACTCTCACTTCCGACCGTCTCGTACACAGACAAGACACACCTCGACGCAATAACATTAGACACACTCTGTAGGCGTACGAAATCGACGTCGCCAGACCAGTTGCTGAGACAGGGAGTTTTTCTGATCGCTTCCGAATACGAAAGTAAAGCGCCTAGCAGATCTTTGTTGCTTCTTTCTACCCTGGGGTCTTCTGGCATGGCACCTCGTGCAATGTTCGAGGGTCGATAAACATACACTAGAATGCCCAACTGAGCGCAAGCGCGCTCCAGGTATCTCTCTGAGGCATACTTAGACGCGATGTATCCTGAGACTCCCATGGTCGGTGGAGGTAGATGTGATGAAGGAACTGGCGTGAGCACCGTGTACTCCGCGCTCGCACTTTGAAGCAATAGTTGCGCCACTCCAGTCGTGGAAACGTAGTGTATTGGTATTTTTCGTGGCATACTCATACGAAGCAGTACCTTTGTCGAGACAAAATTAACAGCTCGCAAACTTGAATAGTCTTTGAGAAATGAAACATCCGCACCGTTGTGAATAATTGCATCCACAGTACTCGACATGTCGTGGAACACAGTCTCTGATAGACCAAGTAGAGGATCAGAAAGATCTCCTGCATGAATATTGATCTTGGATACGTGCTCGAGTGAGGTGAGCATATTGGAGACATGCCCATCAGGATGCAGCCGGGTTGCGAGACAGTCGATTCTAGAGACGGCGGGGTTTGCGACGAGATCAGCGAGGATCGCACTGCCGAGATAACCGAAGGCACCGGTCAGAACGACCCGGAGGCCTTCGTCTGGCATTCTTATTTGAGGTGGTGTCTCGATCGAAGAAGTGAGATCAAGAATCTCTTCCGTGATTGCCGTTTCTGAATCCCAGTCAACCGGAAAGGAAGAACTTCTTGCTGTATCTTTGTGCGATATTCTCTTCGCCATCTTTTCGAGCGAGCTGGACGCGAATAGATCTCTCAGTGGAATTACGACATGAAACTCATTGGTTATCAGATTTTGGAGCTCGACGAGAAGGAGAGAAGAGCCTCCCACGGCGAAAAAGTCAGTCGACTTGAAAATTCGCAGGGGCGTGAGCTCGTCGTGGAACAGTAACTGTAGCCATAGACTGAGCAGTACACTCTCCGAAGCTGTCAGCTCTCCGTCTTCTGCATAATCAGAGCGTTCTTGTTCCCGTTGTATAACCATGTTTTTCATTGCGGCCCGATCCACTTTTCCGTTCGTGTTCCGAGGGAATTCACTCAAAGGAACAAGAACCGTTGGTCTCATATATTCTGGCTCTGGGAGCTCCATAAGGATATTTCGACATGCCTCGCGAGCATTCGCTGGTGCCTCTGCTCCATTGAATATCACAAAGCCGGCTATGAATGCCGGGTTACCTCTTTGAATAACAATGGCTTCTCGTACAACTCCGCGGGAAGTCGTCACGATACTGCTTTCTATGCTCTCCAGGTCTACACGCATACCCCGTAGTTTGATTTGTTGGTCGCCATCGATGCGACCCAGTGGAACGAGAGACCCATCCGCAAGCATTCTGCCCCGGTCACCAGAGCGATAAAGGCGGCGCATGCATCCAATAGGTTTATGGTGACCCATACCACAGTGTGGGTTATCCAGGAATTTCCGTTTGTTTATATCTTCCATGTTGTGGTAGCCTGGGCTGACACCGAGCCCGCCGATGTATACTTCTCCTGGAAAGCCGAGCGGTACCGGCCGACCAATATCGTCCATAATGTAGGTTAGATAATTTGTCAATGGGCGACCGACATGGATGATATCATCGGAAGTATCGGTGTCGCTATTGTCTCCTTCGGATTCCTGGTAATGAACTTTTGCGAGATGGGATATAATGGTCGTTTCCGCGGGCCCGTACGCATTCACCAGTTCCACTCCGCATTTCAGCTTGCAAAACTCTCGTTTCAGCTGGTTTGTCATCCGCTCCCCCGCACTGATTGCGAATCGCCAATTTCGACAGTGTTGCAGGTCTCCATGGCCGAATCGCAACAGCACAGAGTACTCCGATGGGACGCAGAAGGTGAATGTTACGTTTTGAGAACGCACTAGGCGCGATAGCTCGAGAGCGTCACCTCTTTGCTCTCGTTTGGAAATGACCAGGGTACCACCCCCAGTCAGCGCCACTGCAACCTGTGCAATGGAAAGGTCGAAGCCGAGGGAGCTCTGTTGTAGGACAACCTCTTTCCCTAAGCCTAGACGCTCTTGCATTCCAGAGATACAGGTGACGAGGTTTAAGTGTGAAAGCGTTACGCCTTTCGAACGCCCTGTCGTTCCACTCGTATATAGAATAAGCGCCAAGGACTCCGGATCAATCACATAGTTGTGCATGGAGTCGTCGCTTTCTCGATCGTCGTCATCATCAGACCTTTGGAACCCGACATCAACAAGGGAAGCACCTCTAGCATGGATTTGTTTGAGTACATCTTCAGACCTGCTATGGAACAAGATTCCTGATGGCTTGCATTCCCGAATAATAGCATCAAGTCTCGGCACAGGGTTGGACAAGTCCAACGGTACACATACTGCAGGGTAAGCCCAGGTTGCTAGTAGCGCGCAAACAGCCTCGGCGGAGGGCTCACAAAGCACGGCTACCGGCGATAGAGGTTCAATAGTTTCTGATCGCATCTTCGAAATGATCTCGTTGACTCTTTTCCCAAGAGAGTGGTAAGACATACACGTGTCGTACCCGTCTTTGATTGCGATATCATGCGGAGTTGCTTGCACCTGCGCACGTATGAATCCCAGCAAAGAGGTATGACTGCCAGCTTCAACGAACATTGTCCCCATGGAGAGTCGCATGCTCTCCTCGATCATAGCCGGGCTGAAAACCTCACATTCACTAACGCGTGCGTGATAGGCATTTGCGAAGGCCCCGAGGATGTGAGCGTAGCTGCGGAGAAACTGATGGCTGTCGAAAGTCGAATATAAGTAGTCTTGGACGTCGAACTGCAATAGACATTCCCCTCTTGTCTTCTCGACGATCAGAGCAGTGAGATCAAAAGGCGTGTTTGGGGCGTTCCCTTCCATGTCACTCAAGTCGCAATCACCCAGCTTACTTTGTTCGAGAGCACCCAAGCGATAGTTGACGAGGACCTGGAAGAGCGGACTATGCGTCGATGCTCGTGATATTCTGAGCTTTTCCAAGAGTTTGCTGAAAGGCAATATAGCATTGGCCATGGCAAGGTACATTTTTGTTCGTGTGCGCTCTGCCAGTTCGTGGAAGGGGACTGAGTCATCTATGGTAAATCGAAGGGGAAGGGTATTGATGAGATAACCAACCGTATCTGCAAACGTGCGTTCCGATCTATTTGCATCGACGATACCGATGCACAGATCTTTTGCGCCGGTGAACCGGAATAAGAGCACCTGGAGGGCTGAGAGGTAGAACTGAAATCGGGTGATGTTCAAAGCACGACTCGCTTGACGAATTTGAGCGGCAGTGTCAGAATCCAGGGTGAAAGATACCGTCCTCGTGCTATAGGCTCCCAGAGGTTGGCGGCACGGTACTTGTGATATTGGAAAGAGTGGCAAAGATTCCAGCGGCTCGCTGAATTCTTGAGTCCAATAATCTAATGCCGCTGTCCATGAGCTTGTGTTTCTGACTTCGCTTTCCCTGTTCGCAAAGTCGATCTGATGACTCTGAGGCGGAGCTTCAAAGTGTCCGGAGTAAGCAATGTGTAACTCCTCCGTAAATATTCGCCAAGAAACGCCGTCCATGATGATGTGATGGTAGCCAACAATCACATAATGCGTTTCCGAATTCTGCGAGATGACAGTCGCTTCCATCGTGTGTCCTTGCTCGAGGTTGAAAGGTGCCGTTAGGAGCCGTGATTTCTCTTCTCGTATATCTAAGTCTCCGAATAGATGTCGAAGTTGGAATGGAGATCGCTCGAGGACCGCTTGAACGTACTCATTCGCGTCAGATTTCCATAGGAACGCTGTGCGCAGGATTTCATGCCTTTGGATCACGGTATGGAATGCGATCTCGAATTCTGAAATGTCTAGTTTGCCTCGTAGAACAAATTGAATGCAGATGTTTGACGTGGAGGCGTCATTGGAAAACTTTTGCATGAACAGAAGTGAGGCCTGTCCTTCGGAGAGTGGCCCTTCTCTCACAGTAGCGATGCCCTCCTTCTCATCTGTTCTTACTGGGGTATCTGGTGTTGTCAAGTCGGTAGATAAAATCTCTAGTTTGTCTTGCCCAAGTGCGATTCTGTCCTCGGTAGGTTCAGGGGATGCTGAGGATGATTTATTCATAGATATTTGCGCAGTGCTTGGTGATGGCTCTAAACAACTCTTTTCCAGATCATGACTGATGATACTTGATGAAAGCTGCTGTGAAATATCACTGCTGATCTGGGCGACCGTTATCCCATTTAGTAGTTTGAATACTGGCACGTCGGCATCAAGCGTAGCCAGTAGCCACATTCGGAAGTCCACCGCAATGAGTGAGTCGATCCCAAGGCTCGTCAGAGACGATTCTGGATAAATGCTTTCAGGGCGCATTTGCAGTTGTATCGCTAGCTGTGTCGAAATGGCACTCTGTACGATCAAATGAATGGATTGCTGGTCCGTAGCTGTGCTCAGTTGCTGAGTGATCGAAGCCGTAGAAGACTTGGAAATTGTGTGCCCATCGTGGATCTTGTTTTTCTCAAGCAGGTGTGAGAAACGCGGATCCTGGAACCATATCGGAGGGTTTTTTGGCCCTTCTGAAGGCCTGATACCTTTCGAAGGCTGTAGAGATCCGGACAAACCTACGATCAATTCCACATCCTCGTTTGCTGCGGATCTCCCCATTGCAATAGCTTCTGCGAACATTGTATGCAGATCGCTTTCAGATATGGGCATGAAGTTCATTTGCTCGAAGCGAGCGACGAACTTTGGATTTCGCGAGAGGTATCCCAGTCCAATCACCATTCCAACATGAATCACCGAAGCAGCAAGACCTCTCTTCCTTCTGCGTTTGGCTAGGCTAACCATGTACGTGTTTGCCGCATTATAGTTCCCCTGACCATAATTTCCGATCACCGAGGCCAGCGAAGAGAACAAGACGAAGAAATCCAGGCTCTTATCTGTGAAGAACACTCGGTCTAAGCAGTCGCTCCCGAGGACCTTAGGCTGAGTAACCTTCGCATACTCATCGACGTCCATGTCAGCGATAGTTTGATCAGACAGTACCATAGCAGCATTAGCCACGCCGCCGATGGGTGGCAGGGTTTCTCTGATAGTCGCAACGACTCCCCGGACTGCATCTATATCCGCCACGTCCATGCTGAACACATGGACGACCGCGCCTAATGCTGTCGTTTCTTTTAGCCATTCGAGGGGAACGTCGGGGGATCGGCTAGCCAGGGCAATATGTCTTGCTCCTTTGTCAATCATCCAGCTCACTAGAGATCGACCTATCTCTCCCGTGAGGCCGACCAATAGATACGTTTTATCTGCACTAAAAGACACAACATCTCGTGCAGGATCCACACGAACCAAAGCAGCTCTTGTTGTGTCGTAGGACACCATCGTGCTCAGGTTGTCCGTGCAGACATCATCTGCTGTAGCTTGAGAAGGATGTGTAACTTCAACAGCGGGTAACGTGAGCTCGCAGGCGCTTTGTGGCAACGTTCTCGGACTCTCGGCAGAGTATTCAAGGACGCTTGAAATGGAATATGCTGGTCCTGATGCCTTGAACTGCTCAAGCAGGCTGCGAATGGCGGCCAAAGAGGATTGAACAGAGTGAGGGGAGTATTTAGGACATAAATGGAAAGTCTTCCCATAAATCCACGAAGATTCATATCGAACGGCCCGAGGTGCGATTGAGTCGAAGATGGAGTGAAATGATTCTTTCGCTCCATGAATGTTGAACACGGTATCCACGTTGCGGGGAACTAAGGCGCGTATCTGTCTCCGTGTCGTGAACTGATTGACAGAGATTGAATCGTCGTCGATCCGCGATTCGACTTCAGACTTGACAAACCGAATGGTTTTGCCCATATGGCCAGCAAAATATCTTAAAACAGCTTGCAATGTCTCGTCTGGCTCGTAAACCAGCGAGATCGATAGCTTCGAGCAGGCGTTCAGAATTGTGTGGGATATCAGACCGCAAACGAATGTGTGCAAGGAAAGAGACAAATCAACGAGGTCTGAGGAGCGTGGGACGATCCATTGCGCTGGCACAACGGCAACGGACGCATTGCTCTGAGACAATGCAAAGACTTCTTCGCCGTCGGCCGTCTGTGCAACACATGGATACAAGAAAGTGTCTGCCTCGACTCGAACAGGACGGAGTGAACATAATGTTACACGCACCATGACATGTCCATCGGGGACACATAGGTCATTAATACGACCCCGGCTAGCGAATGGCGACCCGTGCGATACGGTTTGCTCGTCGAGTATGACGCGATCCTGCTCGAGATCAACTGACCTTACAACAACCCGCCTTGCAGCGTTCAAGCGGTCGTTGAGCTCCACGGCGGGAACAACCCTCGGAATCCACAATGCACCCTTCTTGACCATAATCTCTGGCTCCCTAGAATAGAGAAGGCCATCGCCGAGAACTTCGCTGTCAAACAGAACAAGTCTCAACATGGACTCGGCGAGATATCGAGCTGTGTTCGAACAGAAGGAATCCGGCGTTTCGGACTCAAAGTGCACGACTTGAAGCGACAACGCAGGGAGCTCGGTTCGAAGCGTCCTAGCAATCCCCAGTGACATGTTGGCGGCGGGATTATCTGCGTGACTGTTCTCGAGCGCCCACAATACATGTCGTGCAGTCCGTAGCAATCCTTTTAGTCCGGCGAGCCGTTGCGATGTGGGTTGGTAGAAGAGCGGATCATCAAAGTCGGCCAGTGACAGAACCGAGAACGCGCAATCGCCTGCAACCTTGCGTCAGTAAAACATGTATAAATGGTAATAGCTCGTTAGACACTCACTTTCCATGTCCTTCAGATGCTCCGGGGATCGTTTAATTACAACATGCGGCTGCCAGGGCCGTAGACGTTGTTTAATTTCTCGCGCGATATTGAGCGTTTTAGACGAGCTTCCTCCCAAGATAACAAGCCTCCCATAAGAGGGAATCGAGTCTAGAAACGCAAGTGGCTGCCGAACAATCTTTACGACGTCGTTGATGCCTTGAGATAGAATCGTAGACATTGAGTGCGGCATGCCTTCGACCGCGTCACGCTCCACTCGGTCGTTTCCAGAGAAGCCTGTGCGCAGTAACAGATCATTCCACTCCCCTTCTGTTATCGTAGCACCGTGGGGTCGGCCATCATCGATTCCGAGCCACCAACCGGGAAGACACGAGATAGGGAGCCGATTCCTTAGCCATTCGCCTGTAATCTCCATCAGTAAGAGGAAGCCTCCTGGTCTGAGAAGCTTCCGAACGTTCTCCAGTGTAGTTTTCAAAACGCGTGTTGCGTGTAGCACATTCGATGCGATGATCAGATCAAACGAATGCGGCTCGAAACCTTGCAAAATTGGGTCCTCTTCGATATTAAGGATCTTGTACGTGACCTTGTCCGAATTGAGTATGGGCTTGGCGCGCTCAAAGAATCCAGCCGACACATCAGTGTAGAAGTATTCGTCGTAGCGATCGCCCATGGTCTCGGCCATGACTCTTGTCGTGGCACCTGTGCCTGCGCCAATCTCCAGTATTCTCATATTCGGGTAGCGATGGATTATCTGACTTGCTATTCTCCCAATGTGTGCGTTGCATTGGGAGAAACCCATGCCCTCGATGTATTGTCTGGACAGCATGTTGTTCTGCTGCAAGATCTCCAACGGCAGTTTCTCTCCGCGAAAGATGCCGACAAGGTTCGAGCCGACCGCACGAACGATTTGTATATCCACCTTGTCTGCAAACCGGCTAGCGAGTGCATCCAAGATATCCTCGGTGTCGTCAACCCACTTGGGATCGTACGTTGGACAACGGCCTTGTTCGAGGCGTGGCAGGGTGAACTCAGTGAAAGCGAGCAGCTGTCTCAAGTGCCATTCGAGTGATACTTCCTCGGCCTTCCCAATCTGCGACCGCAGGCGTTTGAGATACATGTAAGAGTATCGCTCACAGATTGCAACCAGTTGTCGAATGTCTGCAACTTCTTTTGGAGAAGACGCCTGAACCGCCGTTGCATCCGAGCAATCGGATTTCCACGCGACCTTTGCAAAAAGCTGGCGGTCATTCATGGGTGACGGGTGTTCGATTGCAGTGCAGGTGACGCCTTCGAGCTGGAACCGCATGCACGCCTGAGAATCGAAAACCTCAACATCCCCCACCAGATCCAGCGAAGAGGCCCTGGTTATGTAACTATCGACGAAGAAAGTGCTCTGCTTCGTAGGCTGGGGAGAGGTCAAATTGAAATGTGCTTTGCGAACGGAGGTGGGCAGGTACGCCGTCCAGAATGTCCCATCGTCGGGAGCTGCAAACGCTGCCAAGAGACCCTGTAGGCACGAGTCGACAAATCCGGGATGCATCGTCATGTTCTTTGTGCCTTCAACGTGATCCACATGCGAGACCTCGGTGCATGACCTACGGCTTTTTCGACACATGGACGTTATGCCTCTGAAACTCCCAGTGTAGTCGAGCCCAACTCTCGACATGGCCTCATAAAACTGGCTCACCTCCACATCAACGAGGTACCCAGGCGTTCTCTGGCGATGCGGAAACGACGCGCGTACCGACGTAGCGAGATGCACCGTCACGCTACCCGAGAAATGCTTGACCATGTCGATGGAACCCTGCTGAGTCCCAGCATAGAGAGCAAATTGCGCGCGGACAACGCCCGGCACAGTTTCCCGACTGTCTTCCTTGTTGAGCGCAAACATGGTTTCGACCCCCGTCGGGGCCTCGTCCAGCGTGATGGCTTTCAGAATTTGCACGTCGTGCAGCGTGACGGCGTCAACCCGTGCCCCTGGCACTAAAGCACACGCCGCTTCAACAGCCATCAATATGTACCCGGCCGCAGGGAAAAGTATTTGGTTCTGGAAACGGTGTCCCGAGGACCAGGGGAGCTCATGGGCACGCAGAAAGTTGGACCAACGTATGGCGTCTTCGTTGTCATCGGGCATCCTCGAACCCAATAAATCATGGATGCCGGCATTGCGAGATCGAAATCGTTCAGAAGTGCGCGACTCCTTCCAGAACACTGTATCGTGATCCCACGAGTATGTTGGAAAGTCTTTGAGGTACCGGGGTCGAGGGCGGCCCTGGAACAGGTCCGGGTATCTGCTCAGATTGGTAGGGAGCCATGAGAAGTGCGCCATGATGAAGCCTAGCATCGAAGAGATGGCCAAGACATCATCGTCATTGCGACTCAGCGTTCCATGGTAAGGGATCGAATGTCCCAGTTTGTCTTTCATTGTTTGCTTGGATGGTGCGGATAGTGCGGGATGGGGTCCAATCTCCAAGGCAAAATCGAACGATTCCCCTGTGCGCAGCGCATGCTGCAAGCCTTGCGTGAACAGCACAGGTTTCTCCATGTTTTCGATCCAATAGGGACCCTTCATCGTCGGTATGACCTCTTCTCGAAATTTGTCGAGGACATGAACCGTCGAGATCCACGTACATGTGGGAGATCTCGGATGAATCTGGCAAACCCGAAGTGAGTCTAAGTACGGCCTAGCGCATGGATGCATGTGATGTGAATGGTAGGCCTTTTTGACGCGCAGGATTCTGACGAAAATGCCTTCCCTCTTGAGAGCCTCTGCAGCTTCGGTTATGGCGTCCTCATCTCCAGATAAGGTTGTGCTCCCTGGCCCGTTGTCCGCTGCAACAACTAGCCGTCCTTCCCACTGATCTTGAGCGCAAAACACTTTGGCTTGACTGGACGAAAGTCCCGTGGCCATCATTCCTCCGTTTTCACCTTCTGCCCCGCCAGCGAGCCGGCTATGCAGTCCACGGTAATAGGCGATGGAGAGTGCCTCTTTCGCAGTGATGATATCTGCGGCATAAGCTGCGGCGATTTCGCCAGACGAATGGCCTATAACGGTACTGAAGACGAGGCCAATACTACGGCAGAGATCAACAAGTGCTATCTGCACCGCTGTACAGATGGGCTGGGAGATGGATGCAGAATGAATCTGACTAGTCTTCTCATCTTGTTGCAGCACACCCTCCAATGTCCACGCCGGAGCATCAGGAAGGCTGGCAAGCGCTTTGTCCAGCTCACGAATCTTTGCAGCGAAGGATGAACAATGCAGATACAAGTATAAGCCCATCTGTGGCCACTGGGCACCTTGCCCAGTAAATATGCCGAGAATCCTAGGCTGTATATCGCCTGCGCTGGTGACGGGCTGCAAGGAGCTCTCCGAAGCCTCCATTTCGGCCGCCTTGCGAGACAAACTTCCCAGAAGCTCCTTCGTATTCATGGCTGCGAACGAGACGCGGTATGCAAAGAGGGTACGATGGAAAATGGACGTCCACGCGAGGTCCGTGAAGCTAGTCTGCGGGTGCTCCTCGACGTAGGCACGCATCGACGCGACTTGTTTCCGCAGCGAAGTCTCCGATTTTGCTGAAATAACAAGCGGTAGGACCGGTGGGGCACGACTCCTCGATTCCACCGTGTCTTGTGGCGTCTCGGAACGCATCTGCTCAAGTGGCGCCCGGAAACTCTCCACAATAACATGCGCATTTGTGCCGCCGAATCCAAAGCTATTAACGCTCACGCGGCGGGGAGCATCCTCTGCTGGCTCGGGCCATTTAGCAGCCACCGTGGGGACTCTGACGTTAGTATAGAAAGGCGAAATGGACGGGTTGAGCGTCTTGAAAAGCAGGTTCGGCGTGACGATGCCGTGTTGCACCATCAACGAGGCTTTTATCAAGCCCGCGAGTCCCGCCGTGCCTTCGAGGTGGCCGACTACGGTTTTGATGGACCCCACGTACATGCGCTGGTCCTCGGGCACGCGTTCCTGCGAAGCAAAGAAGGCCCGCGATATGGCCTCGGCTTCAACGGGGTCCCCTGTAGGCGTCCCGGTGCCATGAGCCTCAAAGTATTGGCAGCGGTCGCTTGGGCTCCGAGGATCGAGACCTGCATCTGCATACGTCTTCTGTATCAGGGCAATCTGAGCTGCTGCTGTGGGCGCTGTGAGACCAGTAGAGCCGTACCCGTCTTGATTGACGCCCGAGGCCCGGATCACGCACTCGATAGCGTCGCCATCCTGGAGAGCTTTGCTCAAGGGTTTGAGCATAATGGCTGCGAAGCCTTCGCCTCGGGCATAGCCATCCGCACCCGCGTCCCACATGCTGCTTCGGCCCGTTGGCGACAACATCCGAAGCTTCGATTCGAAAATATAGGCCTCGGGCCCGAGTATCAAGTTAGCTCCGGCCACGATGGCGACCTGAGAACCCCGCTGCAGACTGCCGATGGCCTGGTGCACGGCCACGAGGCTCGACGAACAAGCCGTGTCGATGGTCATCGAGGGCCCCTTCCAGTCGAAGAAATAGGAGATTCTGTTCGAAAGGATACTTCGGGCGGTGCCGGTAGCCAAATGTTGTGGGAGCGAGTTGACATTGCGAAGTTGTAGATCGTGATAGTCACCACTCATTACTCCTACAAAAACCGACGTGTCTGAGCCTGCCAAAGCTCCTAGTGGATACCCTGCCGACTCGGTAGCTTCGTGGATAACTTCCAGCAAGAATCGCTGCTGCGGGTCCATCGCCTCGGCCTCGCGGGGACTGATGTTGAAAAACGATGCATCAAAGGTTCGGTGGTCTTCGTCGAGTAGGTAAGATTTCGTGACGTTGGTTGCTCCATGGTGGCCTCCATTGCTCCGGTAAAAGCCTGCTGTGTTGAATCGAGCAGGCGGAATATCTTTCAAGAGATCTTTCGGGCTCTTGAGAAGCTCCCAAAGTCGACCTGGCGACGATGCGCCGGGGAATCGACATGCGGTACCAATAACGGCCGTAGGCTCGGAGATGCTTGACTGCATATTGAACTGTGGTATAGCAACGATCTTGTGGGATCTCCCGTTATAGACGCATAAAATGTATCTAAACGTGTATTCATGGATCCGCGAAGGCGGAATAACTCCTAACCCAATAACCTAATAGCATTCAGTTACCAGATCCAGCCAATTATGCAATAGAAAGCAAAATTGCCTTTTTCATACGTGCTCCCGCTTTCGGCGGAGAGCGGCGCCGAATATTCGGGGCGTCAAAGCGACTAAGACAGCAGCATACGAGAATGGTACAACCCAGTGCAGAAACACCAGAAAGCTGCCTTTGATAACCATCCTAAATTACAGAAAGCCATTGGCAACCGAGCTCAATCCACTGCAACATGGCCAACGTATTCCGCTCCGCCTTCTTCAACTTTGAATTCTTCCGCGTTTTGAACGCAGCCCCGTTCCAGGCCGCGGACATCGGCGAGTGCTGGGAGGCAGCCGCAAGCATCAAGGACGGCGACCCTGAAAGCTGGCATCGCTCCTGGCAAGCAGCAGCGGAAAAGACGCTCTTACTCGCCAACGAAGCCGCACTCACGCACGACAAGGAAGCCGAGAGATGGTGCCTCCTCCGAAGCTGGAACTATCTCCGGGCGAGCGAATCTCTGCTGCGCCTCGACTGCAACTCAGACCCTAGGCTTCTCTCCGTGTCACAAAAGGCAGCGGACGTGTTCCGCCAAGGCATCCTCTTGCTGGACAGCGCCGTCCACTTGCTGGAAATCCCCTTCGAGGATTACCACCTCCCTGCCTATCTGTACATGCCGACCCAGGAAAGCCGGAAACCGGGCAAAATACCGCTCATCATCCACACGGCAGGCTTCGACTCGTCGCAGGAGGAACTGTACTTTTTCGTCGCGGCGGGTGCCAGGACACGAGGGTACGCAGTGTTGACGTTTGAGGGGCCGGGCCAGGGCCTGGTGCTGCGCAAGCTCGGGAAGCACATGCGTCCAGACTGGGAGGTCGTCACGTCGGCGGTGGTGGACTTTGTCGAGGACCTGAGCAGGGAGCGGCCTGAGCTTGAGCTTGACGTGGAGCGACTCGCGTTGACGGGGAACTCGATGGGAGGCTACTTTGTGCTGCGTGGAGCCGCAGATGCACGTGTGAAGGCGTGCATCAGCGTCGACGGCTTCTACGACGTGTGGCTCTTCACGGAATCACGCCTGCCCAAGTGGCTGACGGTGGGCTGGGAGAAGGGTTATTTGGGCGATTGGGTGGTCAACGGCGTGGTCGGGCTTGCCTCACGGCTCAATTTCCAGACGGCCTGGGAGTTCTACCATTCCATGTGGGTCTACGGCGTGGCGACGCCGGCGGATGTGCTTCGACAGTTCAAAAGATACTCGCTGCGCCTGCCAGATGGTGGGCAATTGCTGAGCAAGGTCAGCTGCCCGGTGATGGTGACGGGTGCCGCAGATACGCTGTACTTTAGCCCCGAGCTTAGTACCGACTTGATCTACGCGAATCTGAAGCATCTCGGGGACGAGAAGAGGACGCTGTGGATCGCCAAGGGCGTCGGGCAGGGAGGGCTGCAGGCCAAGATGGGCGCCATGGGCATCGCGCATCAAAGGATGTTTTCCTGGTTGAACGAGCATCTCGACGCTTGCGTAGAGGCCTAAGGGTGTTACATCACGACGGGGAAGGGTATAACATTACGACGGGGAAGGGTATAACATCACGATGGGGAAGGGTATAACATCACGACGGGGAAGGGTATAACATCACGACGGGGAAGGGTATAACATCACGACGGGGAAGGGTGTATCATCACGACGGGGGGAAGGGGGGGGGAGGGATAGGTAGTTGAAACAATTCATCATGTCCATTAACGCATGCTAAGCGAAATTACACACCCTCCTGGCAGGTTGGGGTGTGTAGCGTATCTGAATATTCCCTCGCAAAAATGATGACAAAGAGGTCCGATCGTAGATAGGGCGGTGAAGCTTATTAGAGGACTGGTCCGCGCGCTTAGCCGAAGCGAAAAGATGGGGGATGACGATGCAGCGATCCTTCCGGTGGGGCCAAGCTCGAAGGGAGCGATGGCGCCAGACCCTCGTATAGTCGCCTTGATAGTCTAATCGCACCTCCCGTCTCCTTGTTCGCGCTCACAGGACCTTCAGCGCCGCAACGATGAAGCAGAACCACGCCGGAAAATCAGTCGTCAGCGCCCGCAGCAGATTCAGCTTCAGCCACACGGCCATGGAATGGACGGGGTTGCCGCGGGGGATGTCGTTTTTGATGTCGGCAAGGAGCTTCAGCGCAGGTTTGGCGTAGATGGCGATGTGTGCAAAGCTGAAGAGGAAGCCGAGCAGGTACCACTTGGTAGCGCCAGCAGCGTACAGCTGATGGCGTGCCAGGACCAGGTTGAGCAGAGCTGACAGGTAGTTTGCGGGATAGCCAAGAAGTATGACCCAGCGACCTCGGCGGCCCCAGAGCTGGAACCAAGGAGGGAGGTGGACGTTTGCGCGGTCGCGGATCGAAGGACGGGTCCATGTGCCAAGGAAGATGTGCTCGTCGATGGCGAACATGAGGGTGACGGTGGACGAGAGCACGGGAAAGAGGCGGATCAGGCGCAGAGCCATGGTGAAGACGGACATGGACATAGTTTGGCAAGGTGCGATGATGTGAGGAGGTTGTGTTGGCGACTGGGCGAGTGAGGAATTTGGGGACGACGAGGAGGGGCTTTGGGGTGCGGGAGGCACAAAGGGCGATTGTCGGATCCGAAGGTTCGGCACAGCAGGCAGGCAGGCAGTCGGCACAGCAGGCAGCAGGCAGCAGGCAGCGGGCAGCAGGCAGCGGGTAACACACAGGAAGAAGATATCAGGCCATGGACGCCGGCATGCGCTGGACCCAGGCCAATACCGTCCAGTCCCACCGATACTCAATAACCAATACCGTTGCACAGATGGCTTCTTCGATGGTGCTCCGAGGGGGGATATTGCTGGTGCCCGAGGGCGAAAGCGACACGGTGGTACCTGTGCGCGAGGATGTGCTCGTGGTTGCAGACCGGATTGCGTGCATCGGGAGACACATCGACTTGGGTGCACACGGGGCCGTGGACGCGGTCGAGGTGGACATGGCGGGCAGGATTGTATCGCCGGGCTTCATCGACACGCACCACCACCTCTGGCAGACGCAGCTCAGGGGCCGGCATGGCGACGACACGGTGCTCGACTACATGGCGTCTGGCAACCTGTCGGCGTCGTTGTTCACGCCATCAGACGTCTTCTGGGGCCAGCTGGGCGGCGCGCTGGAAGCACTCGACGCGGGCACCACGACGGTCGTGGACCAGGCCCACATGAACTACCGCGCTGAGAATTCGGCCCATGGGCTCGCTGCAACGCTCGCATCCGGCATCCGCTCCGTCTTCTGCTACACGCCCACGCCGCTCGTCGAGAGGTGGGCCCCGCGCCTCGGCCTGGCCCCCGGCGTGCTGCAGCCGTGGCACCAGCCGCAGCTCGTCGTGCTGGGCAGGCTGCTGGCCGGGCACCCGCGCGTCGCCCTCGGCTTTGGTTTCGACGGCTATGCCTCTCTGGCGCCCGCCGACACGCGCACGCTGCTGGACGAGGTGCGCGCCGCGGGGGTGCGCTGCATCACGGCGCACTGCTTCGCCAACCCGCTGCTGGCCCCCGCCCGGAGCGTGCCCGCCGCCCTGGCCGCCGCGGGCGTGCTGGGCCCGGACGTGCTGCTTTCGCACGCAACGGGCCTGACGCCAGACGACGAGGCGCTGCTGGCCGACCACGGCGCCTTTGTGTCGTGCACCCCCTCGTGCGAGGCACGCCTCGGCCTGGGGACGCCATGGCCCTTTGCGGGCGGCGGGCGCGCCAGCCTGGGCTGCGACTCCCACAGCGTCGCGGGCGGCAGCATGCTCGAGCAGATGCGCCTGGCCCTGGCCCTGGCGCGCACGCAGCGGACGCACGACTTGCTCGCCAGCAACCGGTTCCCCCGCGCCATGGCGCCCACGGTCCAGCACGCCTTTCAGCTCGCGACGTGCCATGCTGCCCGTGCCGTCGGCATGCCCAACGACATTGGCAAGCTGCGCGTCGGCTTCAAGGCCGACCTGGTCACGTGGGACTGCCGGAGCCCCAGCATGGCGTGCGCCGCCCAGCACGATCCCTTGGCCGCCGTCGTCTGCCATGCCACCACCCGCGACGTCGACTGCGTTATTGTCGACGGCACGTTCCGCAAACGACACGGCAAGCTGTGCGACGTCGACTGCACGACGCAGGAGCCCGTTGCCCAGCTGCTCGCCGGTACCAGCCTCGGGGCACAAGTCTCTGCTGCCAAGCTCCCGTGGCCCCGCGTGCTTGCTGCGCTGGAGCAGAGCCAGAAAGAGATAGCCCGCAACATGGCAGACGCTGGTATTCAACCTGGAGGACCTCAGGGCCAGAAGGCCATCATCGACGCATTTGGGCTCGACGAGGGCCCTCTTGCCGACTAGGCCGGCGTTGCGATACTGTCATCACCCAACGGCCCCCATTTGCACCACTGCGGCGCCCGCATCGGGGATACGAATTCCCCATGTAACCTACACATTCATCTCCTTGTGTGCATGTTTCCGCACGTCCTCTTCCATCTTACGTGCATGCGTGGGGCGGCTAGATGCGACTGCCAGATTGGCCTATCCTATGAATGCCATTTTCCACTTATATCCTCATCAGCCTGCCAGATTTGTACTTTGCCAATTCATCGTTGCCCACTGCCCCAGGCATTTGCATAGCCCTCGTCGTGTCCACGGACGCATAAGTAGCCATATCATAGCTGAGCTCCCCCGCGCCCCACACAACGTGCTTTCACTTGATGATCTGATACACAACCTTGGTAAACATTGCCCAATGATTGGGTGCCGCATCCATCTACACCTCCGCATCCATCATCGCACAACATGAAGCAAACAGTCTGCGACCGCTGCCACGGACAGAAGCTCAAGTGCGAGATGACCCATGGAGGTGCCGGCGATAGCTGCAAGAGGTGTACGCGGGCCGGTGCAAAATGCACGTATCCCACCTACCAAGACCGCGGACAAGATCAAATCGAACAACAACCCGCACAGAACCTCATAATCAACGAAAAAGGGACGGATCTATCGCCCGCTTCTTGTCCTACAAACCCACGCCTCCACCAGCAGCGACATCGGTCTTTCACAACTCTTGCTTCCCCGCGTATATCCAGAAAGAGGCTACGATCGAGCATGGAGGAGCTGCCGAGTTCGTATCCCTATCCCATCTCCACAGCAAGCGAACAGTCGTTTGATCCGCAAGAAGCTCTCGCCCAAGCAGCAACAGTCCCCATCCACGACGTGCTCAACGCCCCATTCAACTTTGCATGGCCAGACATGGAAATCCTGCATCTCGAAAACCTAGCTTCTGAATCGCTACTAGGCGCCTTACCAGGTGCATCGCCGCAATACACGACCAACATGCACGACGCAAGCGACCGGCCCGTCTCCCCTTCTCCCTCCTCCACCCCAAGCCGGGCAACCGTCGACACGTACAAAGACCCCCGACGCTTAACCTCCACATCTCCCACCTCTGCACCCCCCACCGGCGCCCCCGAAGCCCCCCTCGAAGACCAGCTATGCCGCCTCTGGCGCGCCCTCGGCACCACCGCCGTCGACAAAGCGGACCTCTCCGTCCCAGAAGCCTACCAACACACGACGATGCTCATAACCCTCACAAAGACATACACCTCGCACGCAGAACAACCGCCCCAGCAGCACCCAGACACCGACATACACGCCGCCGAGCAACGCCCCCCGCCTCTAAACGACCCGAGCGTCGCCCTCGTCATCCTCTCCTGCTACATCCGCCTCCTCCGCTTCTACGACCGCCTCCTCCGCCTCCTCGCCCAGGACGTCGCTGACGCCGCTGAGTGCGCCGCCCACCGCGGCGCTACCTCCGCCATCGCCTGGGTCCAGATCGTGAGCGCCGTCGCGCATCTGGCGGAGAAACTTGGCGGGGCGATGGCGCTTTTGGGCGGGGGCCGCGCGGAGGAGGGCGGGCTTTTGGACCAGGGCGTGGATGGTGGAAAGGGAGAGGGAGATGAAGATAGAGATGCAGATATGGAAGGTGTGGTTAGGGGGCAGGTTAGGCTGCTTGGGCGACTGAGGGATGAGGTGTGGGGGCGTGTTCGCGAGGTACGCGGCAGGATCCGCGAGAGCGATTTGCTGTGATGCGGTGGGATAGGATGAGTGCGTGGGATGTATGGCGCGGTGCGGCTTGGGATTTCTCCGTGGCTCGGGTTGTGTTTTGTTGTGTTGGGGTTGGGGTTGGTGTGCAGTGTAGATGCTTTGGTTTGGTTTAGTTTGGTGTGTGGGAACGCGTGCTTTGCTTGCTTCTGGTTAGTTAGGTATGATACTAGTGGCTGCGTGAGATGAGGGGGATTACTTGTTTTGTATGGGTTTCGTGTCTGTGGTTGTACTACGGTTGGCTGAGGTATGTTTTGTTTAGGCATATGCACTAGATAATCTAGGCTAGTAGTAGAATTTCTCTGTTTGTGTAACTTGGTGTTATATTATAGTTGTGGTTGAAGCAAAGTTAAGCAGATACTTATATCAGCGTATAGAAGCTTAGTACTTGTTAGATTCACGATGCATCTTGATGATTCACTGTGAAACTGTGATGATTTTTGGGGTTGATTGATCTTGTGTTATAGCTAAGCCTAAGGTTACTCTTTTGTCCTTGATGTGTTAAGCCTTCCTTAGCGTCCTAGTCTTTATTTTGCACTTTAAGCAATGATACGATTACTATAGATTACTGTAATAGTAAACTACGACTCACTGTAAGCTCTAGGTTGTACTCTCTGCAATAGTACACTTCGAGTTACTATAACTTCGTCCACTTTAATAGTACATAATCTGACACTACTAGTTGTTGAGGTAGGTATACCTAATAGGGTGGTGGCAGGTGCCAAGGCACCATTGTTTATCTAGCTTCCCTCCCCTTCACAGAGCCCCAAAGACAGCACCCGCAATCGCCAAACTCAACCCGACTATCTTGAAGCAGGAAGTCAATGGGCAAAGACATCGGAAGGAGTGATGTTATGAAGGAGGTTGGCAACGGCTATGTGTTGAATGACAATACTATCGGAAAACTCGCGAGATCGAAGCATGACATAGAGAATGACAGTTAACACTCAATACTCGAGGTGCAATGGAGCCTTAGAGGAAAGAATACCTCTGGGTCAATCACGTGCACCACAGAGATCAGTATGGTGGGTAGCAACAGACGGAGCGGTAAGGGTCTAGGACAGGACTGGGTGTGATGCCGCAGAATGTTTGCACAAGGTGGGGTATATCACTAACGAAAAACACCCTCTCGAAGCCTCTCACGGCAGTGCATACAACTCTGAATTCTCTGATATGCTATGTTCTACCAGCTGTCCATCGCTTATCACTGCCGAATGTTTCGATTCAACAAACGTATAATTTAGCCACAAAACTAACGACATCGCGACAGGGGCATCCTACGATCATATCAACAGCACAGCCAGCCTTTCTCTGTCAAAGCTCTTAGATTTTAATGTCACTCAGCTGAATTCTCTGTATGCATGAGTTCGAAATCCGAATCTCTTGACCGCTTTGGTCGTTCTCCGATTGTCGGCACTCGCTGCTCACTGTTTTTCTCAGTCGATTTCCCATAACGCGAAAGCAAGTAACGCATGCTTGGCGAATTCAACACTTTCTCGTATACCGCTCTTGAGAACTTGCCCAACGGCGGCAAATTCGCAGCTATAAGTCCAATGTTCTCCTCGAGTGTAGTCCAGATAATGGACTCAACGCCGCTCCCTGCATAGGTCAGCCGTACTTCGCGCTCACTGAAGGATTTGCATCCGTGACGTACATGTTGCGTCTTGAAACTCAGCCTTGTTGTACTCTACCACTCTTCCTATCGAGCAGGCAGTCGTTCTGGATTCATTTAGCACCATTCACCGAGCCAAATCAAGGCAATATTGTACTTACACAAGACCAAAGCCGATCAAAGCTGTTACCGCAATCTTCTTGTGTACATCCATGCGCAGCTTCCACACCATGATAAGTGGAGTGGACGTGCATATAAGGTCGGTGATTACTGCCCACGCTGGGAAAATAAGCCATGTCCCCACTCCTAGTTCCAAGCCGGATCACCCGGTGGGAAGACGTACCTCCTTGAACGTTCGAAGCTATTTGAAGTACTTTCGTAGGACGACACTTCGCGTGCGGAACTGCATCCCAGAAAGCTCTTGTGGGGGTACAGTAGGTAAAAAGCACGATAATACATGCGCCGTTTAACAAAATCAAGGATGCTATCAGCGCATACATATACAGCTTCATCCACCTTTCACCCGTTAGGCGTACGACCATGAAGGCGATTGATACCTTTGTCACAGCCGTACAAAATGTGAATGGGATCATGGCGAGGTTCGAGAATTTCCGTGCGTTGACACGCTGAGATGGGGTGAGGTAGATGACGTGGCGGGCTCCTCCCCATCGCAAAAAGAGGGCGTTGAAGATGAGGCCGATCAGCGAACAGCACTGCAACGTGATTAATTTCCCGATCCGACCATTGTTCAGACACTTCTTACAGTTGCAAGAATAGCGGTCCAGTCGTCCCAGCCTGGCGACTTCACCAGCCGGAACCGAGTCCAGAGCCTCAACGACAACGTGATCACAACTAAGCCGAAACTCACTGCTAGAGTTGCGATAACATCTGCTGCCCGCGACTCATCCGGCGGCGCACCTAGTGGAAAGGTTCGTTGGGACATTCTATTCACGTGGCGAGAGCGCAAGGGTCTTTTGTCGTAAGTGCACTGATGAGAGATTCCTCGATATCCTGCCGGTGACCTCTGACCTTGATATAGTAAGGCTACCCAGGTGAGCTAGCGGGATTCTTAGATGGCATTTGGGGCCAGCCTTGATTGAACCCAAGTGTGAGGCTAAAGCAAGGGGATGGCTTTCGGAGGGGTGTGTCGCACACGGGCTGGAGTGGGCTGCTTGCACTTTCGGCGTGCGCTACCCGATAATATATATAGGTAGTGAGCGCCGAAGATTCGGAGGTTCAGGGATCGCCCCAACAAGGGTGCAAGCACACGTTTGATTTTGGAAATCCAACCCCGTGCACTTCGACTGACTGACAAAGTGCGCGTTCGCATGGTCAAAGTGGAAGGTGGTATTCAGAATAGAAACATCAGATTTAATTGCTTCGAGTTTTGCTGCGCGAACGTCATGTGAAGGAGTATACTAGCTTAACTCCCGAGACATTGCCTCGCCTCATCAGTTCAATGCCTTCGGGTATTTTCTCCAGTCCTCCCTTCTCCAAACTAACTGGATGGGGTTTCAAATGACCCATATCAAGTAGCTGCTGCACCGAACGGAACCAAGCAGACTGGAACTCAGTATCCCCGTGTCTAACTTTAGGCCTATTGTATGGCCCTTTGACGCAGATTGGCTGACCAAACATAGGAAGTATAAAGACCCAGTGGGGGTTGATATCGTCGCGCGTATGCATCGAGATCGGGAACGGATTGAGACCAGTGTAGTCGCCGCCAGCTGCTCCCATGACTTCGTAGCTCAACTTGAAGCTCTCGATGCTGGAGAAACAGTCCACAATTGTGCACAGAGAGTCCTTCGTTGCGGCTTTTATCTCCGCAGCACATTTGTTGCTTCGATAGTCGATGAGACAGTCTGCCCCGTAGGATCGAACAAGAGCATGATTCTTGGGCGATGCAGTCGTAATGACCTTGTAACCGGATCTATACAGCGTCATTCATGGTGTCCAGCAGTCTAAACGTAGAGCAGGATCTCTCCCGGACAATAGTGGTGGGAGTATTTGGCATCCACTTACAATTTGAGTAGCTGGATAGCCATCGTGCCACAGGCAGTACTTCCCCCGATGACGAGAATCCAGTGCCGGGATATTTGCGGTGGCTCGAGCATGGAAGCTGCTCCGGAGGCAACCTCTCTCGGCATGGCCAGTTTCAAAGACTGATAGAGTACCATGCCGACGGCGGCAGTCGCCACGCCGAGGGTCGCCCCGTCTTCAAAACTCATGCCACCAGGCAGCCTCACGACGAAGCGCGGGTCCGCGGCCAGAAACTCGCAAAACGCTCCCACGCGAGGCTCCAGCGGGTTGCAGCCCAGGACCAAGCCCGCAACCCGATCCCCAAGCTCCAGCGGAGCAGCCCTCTGCCACTGTTGCTCGGCTTCGGCTCCGATCGCTATCACGTACCCTGCAAAATCATAGCCAGCGATACAGCCGGCCATGGATGCTCCGTGAAGTTCAACCATCTTTGCGTCGACGGGGTTGATTGCCACGGACTGCACCTTGATCATGATGTTTCGGGGACCCAAGACCGGCACTGGGACTGCTTTCGACAGGACATGTTTGGAGTTTTGCACGAGCACAGCGTTCTGGGCGGTCGGGAGGGGAGCTCGAAACGGGGGTGGGAGGGGCTTCTCGGCGGACATGAGGAGGTAGTGGAGCGGAGGAGGTACATAGAGGTCGGTTCAGGTGCAGGCAACGCATATAGCAAAACACATTGCTTCTTGATTTAGCGCCGTGGATTAGACCGGGGCTCTGGCAACCATGGTCGGATGAATGTCTTCGCCTCTGCACTCGGTGCCCTGGGTGGTTCCGATGGTTCGGTCGTGTGCCTGTCTCATCGCTCGGGTGGTCACGCGCTCCCGCCGCAAGGCCGAATGTTCGGCGCGACCAAATAACCACGACGCGCCTCTCTAGAAAGGGTAGCTTTTCGAATGTACGAGGCCCCGTGCAGGTCCTAGCATGCTACTCTTTGCCCCGCCATCAGAAAAGCTACGTTTCACGCAAACAGCCTGGACGTTCCCATCCCCTTCTGATGTCCCTTGATATTGTCGCTTTCTACAGTGTTGGCACAATGTCGTCGTCACCTTCCTTTGCGCCTGCTGCGGACGAGAAGACACCATCCGGACAAGTGCGTCTCGAAGGAGCTACGGAGCATGAAAACGAGACGAGAATCACGGCCGCGCAGAAGAGAAATGGCCATGAATATCCCACAGGCATCAGAGTATTTCTCATATTGACTGCGCTGTGCCTCGCCCTCTTTCTGATATCATTGGACATGGTATGCGTATCACTTGCGGCGAACTAGCCATCAACCCCCTCTCCCCCTCTCCATTCCCACAGTCTACATGTAAAATGTACTAACTAGCTACTCCCCGGCAGATGATCGTATCGACAGCGATCCCCCAGATCACTGACGAATTCAGAAGCATCGAGTCGGTAGGCTGGTACGGAAGCGCGTTCCTCCTCACGCTAGCAAGCTTCCAGTCCGCCTGGGGCAAGATGTACAAGTATTTTCCGTTGAAGTGGACCTACCTTGGGTCCATCGTGGTCTTCGAGCTCGGGAGCCTGATATGCGGTGTGTCTTTTTCTTAGCCGCTCTCCACATGTATGAACGAAAGGCAGCCATGAGCACTGCTCATCCGCTGCAACTCGCAAATTAAGCAACATGCTGACCTCTCTCTGCCCGCCGCAGCCGTCGCACAGAACGATACGACTCTCATCGTCGGCCGCGCCATCGCCGGTCTGGGCGGTGGCGGCATCTTCTCAGGTTCTTTCACCATGATCCCGTTCATCGCGCGGCCAGAGAAGCGCGCCGCGTATACCGGGTTCGCGGGCGGTTCTTGGGGTGTCGCCAGCGTGGCGGGCCCGCTCTTCGGCGGCCTCTTCACTTCACACGTGTCGTGGCGGTGGTGTGAGTCCCATCCTCTTCGTCGGACAATTTGCTACCCGTTTGCCCTTCCTCGTGAGAAACATCTAACCGTGGTTGCTGGCAGGTTTCTACATCAACCTCCCCATCGGCGGCGCGTGCGCCCTAATCCTGGCACTCTTCTTCCAAGCCCCAGAGGCAGCGAGGCCCACAGACGCCACCATCCGCGAGAAGTTGGCCAACCTTGACATCCTCGGCATTGCGAGCATCATGTGTTCCGTGCTATGCTATCTCCTCGCGCTCCAACGAGCCGGGATAACCTACGCGTGGAATTCCTCCATGGTCATCGGCCTGCTCTGCGGCTCCATATCGCTCTTCCTGGTATTCGCCGGCGTGCAAGTGTATTTGGGGGAACGCGCGATGCTGGTATCGCGGCTGCTAAAAGACCGCACGATATGGGCGGGCATGGCGTACATATTCTTCCTCGCGGCCTCGTCGTGGGTCGTCGTCTTCTACATGCCCATTTACTTCCAGACGGTCGACGGCGTGTCGGCGGGGAACTCGGGCGTGCGGACGATCCCAACCGTCCTCAGCATGACCGTCGGCACCGTCATCGCGGGCGGCGTCATCTCCGCGCTCGGCCACCATGTGCCCATCATGATGCTCAGCGGTGTTCTGAATACCGCCGGCGCTGCCCTCCTCTATACGATGGACATCGGAACCCCCCACGAGAAGTGGATCGGATACCAGGTGGTTGCGGGCATCGGCTTCGGGCTCGGGATCCAGGTTCCTACGATTGCAGCGCAGGCGCTGATGCGGCCCGAGGATATCTCCTCGGCGACGGGGATGATACTTTTTGCGCAGACGCTGGGGGGGTCCCTTGCGATTTCGGCCGCACAGTCGATTCTCAGCAACACGATGATCAAACGGCTCGCTGCGGTCGCGCCATCCGTGGCGCCGGGGAGGGTCATCTTCACGGGAGCAGCGGACCTCGAGCGGGCGTTTTCGGGCGAGGAGCTCGCTGGCGTCTTGAGGGTGTACATGGATGGCCTGAAGAAGGCGTTTGCATTTGCCATTGCCATGGGGGGGATGACGCTGGTGACTGCATTTCTGAACAAACGGCATGATCTCAAGGCTATCAATGCGGCGAAAGAACGGGCGGAGCAAGACGCCACGGACAGCAATGGTAAACTATCTGAGCCGCCAGCGTGATATGCTGACTGTCTCCGGATTGAGAGTGGGCAGCCTTGGTAGGTTGCAGAAGTGGGTGCGGAGAACATGATGGCAATATGCGAGGTGGGGGACTTTATAATGGGTTGATGGTTGGAAGTTATAGAAATATGGGGGACATGCGAAGGTACATGAGCTGCTATGAAATAGTCGCCATCACTTCCGGGTCACTGTTGCCACGTTGTAATGTAGCTCGATGTGAAGATACACAAACACCAACGCAATGTTACGACATCGACGGTCACTATAAACGTCTATCATTTAGTGCACGTGCCCAAACGGTGTGTACCTCAGCTGACTATAACTACAGACATGGGACGTAGGTAGATCACGTAATCTCCTTTATCCTTAGCAATTGTTAGAGCTAACTAGTTGTGATGTAAGATTAATGGTCAAAGCTATTGGTCGTGGGCATGGTTCGCATCAACAGGTGGCTTCTCTTAGGTCTAGGACTGCCGTCAAGGCGCTGGTGTGGGGACTACCGGGATGTCCAGTAGTTCGTATCCGAGGAGACACTTTCTGGGGGTATAAGTCTCATTGGTCGATTGAGAGAGAAATTAAGAATTAGTAAGTGTAGATGAGATGGTCTTGGAAGGCTATGGAATGACCGTGACATGCATGAGCTTGCTCTTGCGCAACTGCTGTCTCTGCAACCAGTGTAAGAAGGTATTTGCCTCGCTACCATTATGCCCTAGCCCCACTTCAACATCGCAGATATATGGAATACGTTCGTCATCGCGGGGAAAATTACGTATATGTCACGAAAAACAAGCATACATTTTGTGATGTCAAAGGTGGTAACATTTACTTATTATGGAAAAAGTACCAAGACTCCCATCGTCAAATACAAGGATACTTAATCTTGTTGGATTTTGATTGCGTATCCCCAAAGCGTCTTATACCAACCTCACGCGTTCTGATCGCAGACCACGAGATCATTTATTGCAGCTGTGCATGTCAGCATTACCCAAGTTCGAGACTCATAAAACGCACCTCCCATAAACAGCCGTCCCGTTTTAACATCATGCCTCACCGTAGTAATTCCATTCAAAATCTTCGCCTCGGCATCCTCAAGGACCTTCTCCAATTCGTACTTCCCCTGCACCTTTCTAACCCTCCACACTGTTCCTGGCATTCTAGCTTTCTCCTAAATCTGCATCAGAATACCCGACTAGACCTTTCGTAAACAGAAACATACTGGATCCTGCATCCACTTTATCCCTGCTATACCATCCGGGAATCCTGGGACCCAAAGGTCGCCATTCACATCATGTGCCAGGTTGTCAAGCGGCATGCCGACATTGATAGTTTCGACAAGGGTGACAATAGGCGCAGCATTAGGAGCTTCAAGCAAAGGCGTGAGAGAGTACACGGAAATTGTGCCACCCATAGTAGACGGAACATATATCAGATCATCCGCGCCGCGGGCCAAGCCATTGGGCATTTTGAACGTCCGGGGCGGCGTAACAGCAACGCAAGTAGAGTCGGGAGAGCAGTAAGTCACGCCCCCGCCGCCGATGTACGAGTCAAGTTCTTTACGCTGTACTCTCTTAGGTTTTGGGTGGCTTTGGGGATAAAGAATGTGTTGTACTCACCCAGCCCAAATGTTTCGAGTGATCGTTCGTCACCACGAATGCTCCGCTGCCTAGAGCCGCTACATTGTTAGGTGTGTATATTTCCTCTGGCGCATACACAGTTCGTAGATGCTTCATGTTGGTCTTTCCTCGGGTGTGCTCAAATACTTCGATTGTAGTGTTTGCGCCGATCTTACTTGCATCGATGTGCTTGCCTTGCGCATCGACCGGCGGACGTTCATTGACAAGGTAAAAGTGCACGGTGTGTTCGTTGATGATTTCGCCATCGAAGCCAAGGAAGTCGGCGGAGGAGTCGCCAGTCGGAGAAATGTAGTTGTCCAATGTGATTGGGCGAACAGGGAAGGAACCGTTAGGGAGTACGGTGTCTATAGATAGCGCGAGGAACTCTGTGCCGGATGGTCGACGTGCGGAGATGTTCAGTATACCCAGTCTGGGCGCTTATTAGTAGGATTCGAGGAAGGGAAGATGGGAGCGAGGCTCACGCTTGATTCCATGCAAGTCGACCTTTGGTAGTTGCGCATGCGGCATACAATCTACATACGTTAGCTTTGGTGGGAATTTGGAAAGTGTAGCGGGCACTGTTACATTCTCTCTTGGTCGTCCAGCCACAGATCCTCACAACCGGTCAATCTTTCGTCTGTTATTGCGCGACATGTATACGGAAACTCATCGATTGTTTGAATCGCCCGACCTATGCCGAGAGAGACGTACAAAATATCTTTCAGTACAAATTCCCAGAATACCGCACCGAATACTGCAGTGGTAGAACCGAAGATGAACAGACCGCGAAACATGGTAGTACAAAACCAATGTTGACAACAGAGCTTCCCAGGGTATTTGCTTTCGTGTAAGAAGTTAATTGTGCGAATGGCGGGGTAGTCATTCAGTGTCTCACTGGGATAAGGATCAACCTCGAGGTGGCGTCTGTGACACTACTCCGGGAGTATCGGAACGTTGATTAAGCCGGCTTTACAAGGTCGAGTTGCAAAGGCTCAATGGCCTAATAAGTGAGTCTTTCGTTTGACCCCAAGTTGAGCGCAGAGGTACAAAAAGTTCGGGAATGTAGCGCGATTCCTTCGCAGGGGAAATGCCTAGCAAAAGACCACTTAGAGGCTAGCGATCCTAGACCCGCTATTCGTATACACCCGCTGTTCATTGGTGTAAACCATGGTCCAATATAATCCATATGTCTGTCTTTTGTGATCTCAAGAGACGAAGGTTTCGAGCTGTAATGGGAAATCTTCGAATAAATCGTTCCATGGCGTGACTTCAGTGCTTTCATCAATAATGTACAATTTCAAACACGCTGAGCTCTGTGAAGTCGACACCCGGTTTTTACCCTCAACATGTTCCTGACGCTTCACAGCAAGGAATGAAGTGAATGTTGGAGAACGAAGCTTTCAAGAATATCTCATAACTTTCGCGAATGTGCACACAATCTGCATATTTCTTCTCTACTTCATGCAGGTACCTGCACGCCCGTGAAATCTGCGCATATCTCTAGCAACCTCTCTTGTGCCTTCTCATCGTCCGTAATAGCCTGCGCTTGCCCTTCTTTCGGCCCAGGATTGTAATAGATACCACTTCGTTGCGCATCCTTTTCTTCTCCTTCCGCCAACATAATGTACGTAGCTACCGCCGCCTCGATATCTCCGCTCGCATGCGCTCCACCCATCTTAGTTGGTACCCAACCTGGGTCGAGCACATTGCTCTTCAGGTGTGGCCACCTCCGCCCAAATGCTTTTGCAAACATTACGTTATGCACCTTGCTCGCGCGATATGCCTTGATGTAATCGTAATCTTGCTCCCCGCGTTGTTGCCATAGTATGTCCTCTAAGCTACCGTCGCCGCTCTGATGCATATCGCTCGATACGAAGACCAGCCTCTTCGGGCGATTGATCAAGCATGTAAGGAGATACGGTGCGAGAGTGTTAACGGCTGCGAGCGCGAGTATGCCATCTGCTGTTTTTCTGTACGGATCGCGAAAGAGGCCTGCATTGTGGATAACGCAGTCGAAGGTGCCGAGCTTGTTTACGTCGTCGCTGAGCTTCTTGGTGTCAGTGATGCTGGAAAGGTCACCTATTACGACGGTTTCGGCGCCAGGACACGCGGCTGTCGCGTCGTCGGCGCGTTGGGCATTGCGGGCGTGGAGAACAACGGAGTGACCGCGAGCTACAAGGCGTTGGGCAACGGTGGACCCGAGACCGTCGGAGGAACCTGTTATGAATATGCGCGCCATCGATAGAGAGCGTTTACGATGAGGCTACGGTGACAGACGAACTGTTGGCGATCAAGGTTGCAGAAACGCCCCGTCATCCTTCTGAGAGCTGATACGGCGGCGCTACTAATCACGTCATTGAGGGTGCGACGTGTCTTCAATGACTTTTCACGAACATCAAGAGCTTACCACCATAGGTAATGAAAGATTTGTAGACCCTTCGCTCTTCCGGTTGAAAAATACAGGTAGATACAGAGCGTCGTCGAAGGCCCTCGTTGTACAACGCAGTGACGCAGGATTCATATTACATAACAGTATTAATCCTAATTCGTACTAGCTCCGAATCTCTCTAGAATCGATTCTCCACCGTCGTTTCTATGGAATGACCACATCCACAATTCGGGTCCGAGTATGGAACTCGAACGCCACTCGGGACCGAACGTAAAAGACGAGTACGCAGCGAACCTATGGAACTTCTGAAATAGTCGTGCTAAACGCCGAGGTTCCAAGACCTGTTTGGAATTGCACCTTTTTTGCCTACGTTAGCTCATTCGCCTCGAATCCTGTCATCTAAGCTTAAGGCTGAACTTGCCCGCATGTGTATTCAAGTCTCCACAATAATTGTAAGATTCCAGCCTCACAGTGCGGCGAATCGCACGTGATACGACGTGAGGTTAGCGTAGTTCCTAGTAGGTCAGGGTATACGAAGTTTGGTTAAAGTAGCGCGGTGAGCGCAATACGCCAGCTATTTTCTTACTCATAAACATGAACAAGGATCAAATTAAACGATCTCATATCGGCGTTAGGCGGATGATGTCGATGGAGCATGGATCGGTGCCTAGAGACTTGTGTTTGGGTATAAATGATCGTCTGGCGGAAGGGTTGTATAGGTAGAGCTGCTGTCATTTCTCATCGATCCTACGATAAGTCTTGGTCGATATGCTTTCATCCCGAATTCTTGCGGCACTGGCGTGCTTCACGGCGCCATACAGCATCGCAGCGTCGTCATTACAGATACAACCGTATTCATCGTCAGAACCTCTACCACCCAGTCGTGATCCCTTCTACTCTGCGCCCGAAGGATTCGAGAAGACAGCGCCCGGGACTGTACTTCGCGTCCGCCATGCTCCCGGCAATATTACGACTGTAGTCGCGAACTCCTCAGCTGTATACCACATTGTATACCGAACTACTGATTCAAATTACAAACCTTCGTTCGCAGTCACGACCTTGTTCGTTCCGTTCCAGAACGCCACGTCCAAGGCCAATTCATCGCAAACATCGCTGCTCTCGATCCAGATTCCGTATAATTCTGTTTGGCTGGACGCAAGTCCTAGCCATGCAATTTACTATGAATTCGCGCAGCCAGCGTATGTAGCCCCCACCGGTTCCTGCATGTCTCTCTAATCAAATTGGATGATCTCATTTAACTGGCAACTAATCCACATCACGTGTGCAGATTCGGCGCGGGTTCAACAAACGACGACACTTCTTATGCCCTTGGAAATGGCTGGTTCGTTAATATGCCCGACCACGAAGGCCCCAACGCATCTTTCTTGATGGGTATTACAGAAGGCCACGCAACCCTCGACTCCATCCGCGCAGTTTTGTCATCTAATCTCCTCCTCAACAACACTCAAACCAAATACGCTATGTGGGGATACTCCGGCGGATCCGTAGCCAGCGAATGGGCAGCCGAACTACAAGAACAATACGCACCCGAGCTCAGCTTCTCAGGCATGGCACTCGGAGGATGCGTGCCCAACGTTACCGAAGCCAGGGACAACGTGACAGGAAGCGACTACGCGGGTTTGATTCCCGGTGCGTACCTAGGGCTTACGACGCAAGACGAAGAAGCCCGTGCATATCTTGTCTCCCGCCTCAAGACGTCAGGCCCGTACAACGCTACCGCTTTTCTCGCAGATCTGAATCTCACAATCACTAATGCTTTCGCTACCTACGCAAATCAAGACATCTTCTCGTATTTCCTGAACGGACGCGCCGACCTTGACGTTCCCATCTTGCAAAAGATTGCGCGTAAGAATTGGTACCAGGGATATCACGGAGTGCCCCAGATGCAAACTTTCGTATACAAGGCGATTGGTGATCAGTTTTCGACTGTCAATTCGACGGATGCGTTGGTGGAGCGGTGGTGCGGAATAGGCGTGGATGTTCAGTATCAGCGAAATACTGTAGGTGGTCATATTGCGGAGATCGTGAATGGGAAACAGAGGGCGTTGGACTGGTTGGGGAGTGTTTTTGAAGGAACGGCAAGGGTGGAAGGGTGTTCGGTGAGGAATGTGACTGTGGATATTGCGGGTATTCCGTTGTAGGGATTGCGAGATAAAAGCTCCAGGGAATATGTGCTGTAGATTGACATGTTTCCGTGTAGAAATAATCAACTTAGTGTAATCACAAAAGGTAACTGTAACTTTCCTATGGGTTAGGATACTAATTAGAGCTTTTCATCCAATGTACATGAGCCAATACGACCTTCATAGCTGATACGGCACCCGAGTGAATGCTATTTCTTCATTTACACCAAGTTTCAGTTTTCTTAACATTCATACACGGTATTCAATAGATGGTCTCCTAGGACGCATCTTATTACAGCTTTCTACGTATGTTTCAGACAGAAATGCTTGTTTTCAGCCCTTGTCTTGCAATGCATATGCCCTTCTCAAAATCCACTCTCCGCTTCCCATCTCGCTCGAGCTCCATCCTACAAATCTCAAGACCGTTTCTCTCCCTCTTCGCAATATCGCTCAGTATCTTCCTATCACCTTCGCCCAGCATCGCATCATCTCCATCAAGCTTTCCAACCGCTTCATGCACTTCCATAAACGCCCACGACATCCCCACCAAAACATCCCTATATGTCAACCACTGCATCCCCATCCACACCATCCACTCCGCAAACGCAGCAGACTCCGCGCTACCCAGCGCCACTGCCTCTTTCAAACTGTCTGGCTTGCTTATCCCTCCATGCGCGCACATTTTGAGACCGAGCTCAACGATGCCAAGGGCCTCGCCGGAAGAGGTACGTCGGACTTCTTCCATGACTGCAACGCCTGGCCCTTCGATATAGAAGCCGGTTTGAGCTCGGAGGACGCGGATTAGAGCGGAGCCGAAGGTATCTGCTGCACGGACCGGGACGGATGGGAGAGATTCGAGGAGAGCGGTGGATGCGAACCAGAGAGGAAGGAAGTTATAGAGTTTCAGTGAGTTGACCCTGGTAGGGGGCTCGTCGATGAGGCTGTAAGAGAGATTCTCATGTAGAAGTCGTGCTGGTTCTGGTATGGTCTGCGCAATGGAAAGTACGGGGTATTGTTCGAGGATGTTCAAGCTGTCTGATTCTGTGACCAGGTCTGATGATGGTCGCTTAGTGAACTTGAAATACGCCTGTGGGTCTAATGGAGGGTTTTGCAATGGTTTTCCAAGTTCGTCGATCCACCTCTTTACGATCTCGACTTCGCTCTGCGTAAAGCTGCCAAACATTCGACCCTCCCATGAGAGCTCTCTGACTAGCTTACTCTTTTCACTGTTTCCTTGAATCACCCAAGGCTTGCAGTTGCCGAGATCGTACAGAAACTCATTTTGCCAACTGGGGTTTGCGAAAGCGTGTGGTTCGAGCCAATCTACGAGAGAACGGCGACCAATTTTCAGGCGGCTATCGCAGTGAATTTTATGCGCGACTGCACTTTTTGAGGCAAAAATTCCAAGTACTGCTGTCTCTGTTTCGGATCTTGGAAAAGGGTTTGCGCTGTTGCTCTTAGTCTTCAACGAGGTGCTTTCGGGGGTGGTGGGAAGGCCTTCTGCGAGGATATATCCGGCTTGGACACGTCTCCATGCGACCTCTGCAGCCTTTTTGCCCTCGGTCTGTTCTATCAGATCTATGTAGTTGACTACTGTTGCCATGGCCATGGCAGCGTGGCCCGTGTCGGCGTTGTCGATACAGATGTGGAGTTCGAAATAATACACATTGAGTCGCACTTCACGAAGCTCTTTGATGGTCTTCAGTAGAGGTAAAGGCAAACTTTCGTATGCCATATTGAAACCTAGTGCTTCGGGAAGGAACTCGTGAGCAAACAAAGAGATGAGCAGCTGAGCCATTGCAGCTTTCCAGCAGCGGGCTTCGTTGAGCTCATGTCGTGGGTTGATAAAGTCTTTCGAATTGGCGGGAGGGAGCCCGGCATCGATATTGTTCATCAGCTCGCGATATACATGAACGTGATTTTTTTGCGAGGTCGCCATCTCCGAGCTCTTCTGACATGACTTGCCATGCATTCTTCGTGATCTTGCGAAACTTGAAGAGTGTGCTGATCCTATTGATATGCCCGAGCCATGCGCCATCCACGTACTTCACCGGCGCAGCTTGTTTAAGCCACCACTTGGCCTCATCCTTGTTGGCAAACATCTCGCGTTGGCCTCCAGCTTTGCGGCGTGCAACATATTCCTCGTAACGGTTGGTGACGTCGTCATCCTTTGCTTTCAGGAAACTATTTAGGCCATCTTGAGAAAAATTTTGGATGGTAAGAATGGTGTCATCTGGAGATTCTAAGGCATTTACAATCGTAGATGATAATAGGGTGAGAAGTACACTGCGACACTGGGGCAGGATATCAGGGCTGTGTTCGAGGTTGTGTAGCTCGTAGTAGAGTTGTTTGTGTGTTTCTATCTCCTTGTTCGCTGCCGCATCTTCCTCGGAGAGAAGAACAGCTGTACTTCCATCATTAATAGGCGGCGACTTGACATCGCTGAAGCCAGCTATCGTCGGACTAGGTGGAACTTCAACATCTTTTCTTCTTGATTTGCCCTTGGCGAATCTGGTGCGGACCTTATCGTAGGCGACGAGAGCCAGAAACGAGATAATTATCGCTATCGTAGTTTGTAAAATAAACATGACATTAGTTGTGATAATAGGGCCAGTGGAGCTGCCTGCACTCTCAGTTTTGATCAGGTATTCCTAGAGGCGATGGATTACACAAAGCGCAAATGGGATGACGATTGCCACTAGTCATGACCGCGACAAGGAGTAACGAATCTGGGCACTCGCCATCACATGGACAATTATAGGTAGGACTGGCGGAGTCTCGGGCGTTTTAGATCGACTGTAAGGTAAGTGAAATTGATTGTATCCAATCGGGCGTGTGCTATTAAGACCCTGCATATCGCGTCAGGAACACTAGCGACCGTTCTTGGTGTAGTTTGCACGTCACAGTGACCACAACATGTTCAGCTGCCACCGCATATTTATCCATCCGACACACGTGGTCACGCGATGTTGTTGTTGTTCGTCTCATATTGCGTGATGAGTCTGCCCGCGGAAGCACTCACATTCGAAAATGACAGAGACCGCAGGAGCTTACGAGACACTCATCGAGCACCTGGCTAAAACAAAGTATGCCTTTGTATGTCCTTCGCCTGAGACACAAGGAAGAGTGGTCCACAAAAGAACTTCAGACGCAACTACTGCAGACGCGAAAACCGCGCAAGACTTTTTCGGTTGGAGTCTACCATGTACACGGTAAATTAGTTTAGTTCCCAGAGAATGAATTGCCCGGTGCGCGTAGTAACAGGGCATATAGGGAAGCGCTGAAGAGAATTGTTCCTGATGCTGTCTTTGACAGTTTACACCAGACTGGAATTATTATTCCAAGCGATGATAAGTACCGCTCCACGATTCGCGTATCCAACTTCTACCTTCCAAACCTCTCGAATGGCCATACCAATTCGGCTCCGCTCTACTACGTCCACTCATCTTTCCCAGCAGCGCCAGATGCTGTTTTCTTTGGCCCGGACACATATCTCTTTGTGTCATGGCTACAGAAGGCCATGCGCCATATACCGAATGCGCCCAATTCCATCATAGACGTGTGTTGTGGCTCAGGCGCAGGTGCAATACACATGGCGAGGACGTATCGTAGAGCAAATGTGCTCGGACTAGACTTGAACCCGCGTGCACTCTCGCTGGGTGGCGTGAACGCTCAGCTAGCTAGTGTCAAGGTCGATTTCTTCAAATCGAACCTATACGCCGCAGTACCACAGACGCTGACATCAGGTGGGGTCGATCTCATTGTCAGTAACCCACCGTACATTGCTTCCAGTACCGAAGGCGAGGATTTGCCAATGTATGCCGACGGCGGTGCGGAGTTTGGACTGGATATCTCCCGGAGAATCGTCGAAGAAGCCATGAGGATACTCTCTTCGACCGGAATCATCATGCTGTACACAGGAGTCGCGATACCTACTACTGATCCTGGGTATGATGCGTTTATGGATAAGCTACAAAACATACAAGGCGCTGAGTTAGTAGAGTACACCATACTACATCCCGATATGTGGCCTGAAGAGATCGGCCAGGGTGCGTATGCAGATATTTGCAGGATTCAAGTTGTTGGAGCTGTCTTGAGGAAAAAGCGATAGGCTTTATTCATATATGGAGAGACGAGCTTGAGAATGCATCAATGATATACACCTCATAGAGAGAGTGTACCTTGATGGCATTATAGGAATACTAAGAGCTAGGGAAACGAACTCCAACTCTTCAGATCTAGCTCGGCAAATGCTCCACTCTCTTCAACAACAAGTGTACCGTCAGGTCCTTTGTCTTCACTCTTGACCATTTGCTCGAGGGTGACAGGATCGAAGTAGAGCGGTTCATCATTCTTCCCTGCTACAGGAACATTTCGGGCTAGAGCTCCCCTCCAGAACCCATAGTGTGCCTTTACAGTGACTTTTGCAGAGAAACGGCCGCTGTTCTGCCTCGTCACTATGAGTGGAAGTCTGATGTCTCTTGGAATTCCCGATTTCTCGACACTGTCTTGTTCCACCACCCATGTAATGCTGTTACGGTGTCTGCCACCTCCTCGTACACCATGAACAACGACACGGCCCTTCTCTAACTAGTCAAAATTATAAGTAACGAACTAGTCATGAATGGGTTTGTGCTTACGAAAGTTTTACTTTTCTCTGCTCCTACCGATGCTCCCGCTCCCATGTAGCCCGCCTCCAAGGCAGCACTCATCGACTCGGTAACTAAAACATGAGATATATCGCCTTCAAACAGCATAGGATACCATAACGCTATTGCGGGATGTTGCTGCTGTTGCTTCTGTTGCTTAGACAGCTTGATGGTACCTCCATTCGCTGGCGCATCCTCGAAAACAATGGTAATCTCAGCTGCCTTAATACGATAGAGCCAATTGGAAGATGCACTCTGGAACGAGAAGCGAGTTCGGAGAAGGTATGCTGGGAGGTTGTTGTATGTTCCAATCTTGAGCGGTCTTTCGAGCCCGGCCACCAGGCGAGAGCCGCCCAGGACTTCAGCAATGACTTCGCGCGGTATAGAAAGCTCTTGGGTGCTGTTGGTCTGGGAGCGGTCGAGGTATGTGCTTGCGTCGCTTGAGACTTGTAGAGGCACTGACCATGAGAAGGCTGCGGTTTCGCCAGTTGCATCGCTTGCTAATCCTACTGTGGAATCATTCTGCGTCGCGTCGCTGTTAGTGTCGGTGGCCATTTTGAAACTGATAGTTTTGTCTGAAGGTAGAATGGTTGAACCGGTCTGTGAAAGTACCATCTCATTTAAAACCCCTTGGCTCATAATCGGTACTGAGATTCTTGTCCGTAGTGGGTCCGAAAAACAAACAGCACCCAAGCTGCAGTCTAACGGTAGCACCTAAAAAATGATGTTGAAACACCTTCCATGTATGGAGGAGCTGAACATCGAAATAGTACAAATTTCCACATTTGCAGGGCTACGGTTGCCTGGGGTGAGGCTAGAACGCTATCGACCTGCTAAACGGGTTGTCTTGTACTCCCCGATCAAGGTGCTTCTCGTATTCGGGCATCCTCGTGCGACACAACCTTCGGCCTGACCGCATTCCGAGCCAATGTTTGCCCTCGTCGCCATAGATCCGACTTATAATGAATGGAGCTGCGTCAGGAGCTATTGCTGCATAACAAATTGTTACATAGCTGCGTTTGAAATTCTCTAACGAAATATAAGAATAAAGGCAAAGGACGTCAAGAGATCTTGTCAAGCATCGCACGATGGCATCAAAAGACCGCTATTATCATGGCATGCTTGTTTCGCTATATCATACGATCGATCCTGAAATGGTTGGACATTTGGAGCAAGCAATATGGACGACCAAATTTGGAAAATACCAAGATGCTCTCAACATATTCGACGAATATCTGCGCCCTGTGGTAGATGTTCCAGTCGTGCTCATCGAGCTCTCCGACTTATATTACCGCAATTTCCGTTACAGAGATCTCTGTGGATTGCTGGAACCGAGGCTTGAACGCTTGAAACAGAAAGATCCGACCAAGTTGGACGAGCCAGAATGGAGACTTCTCGCCTTGATGTACTGCGTCGGTGCAATTCGATGCAGAGGCTGGATGGGGCCTGGCCTTCGCGAGCTTCGACGTACACAGCAATGGCTTTCGGAACTTCCAGTTACAGAATACAATGTACTCCATGTCCATTGTGTCTGGCGATACATCGTAGCGTACCTCATGACAAGACTTGAAACTGGACTCGAAGGTAACCTCGACGATTATCACGTGATTCCGCTGCCCAACAAGCCCTCTTCCGCCGTCGCTTGGGAAGGACTCGGCGATCTTCGACGCGAATTAGTGAAGCAGCATAGGTGGCAAGAGGCGAACGCTATCTTTAGAGCTGAACTCAATCGCGCGCCTTTGAAGCAACGTCGTCTCATCGCGGAAGGCTTTCTTCACGAACTGGATGATTGCTTTCATCCGGAGAAGACTTACATGATTGCCTCTGTTCAATTACAGATGGCGAACGCGATGGTTGAGGTCCACGACTTGATTGCAGCGAAAGAGGACACGCAATCGTGCATTAGATCATTAGATCGGTGGTGCGTTGAAGTAGGCCTTGAGAAGGGCACGTATGTCTCTATGCGTTTCGATATTGAGCAGTTGCAGCTCGGTTTCATTTCCGACCACGAGGAAAGACTGCGGGTAGCCCTGGATCTAGCGGAGCGCATGTCCAAATTTGGTCATTCGAAATATTCAAGACATTTAAGCGACACGGCAGAAATAGCGAATAAGGTTGCAGAGTGCACTGGAAATCTCAGTTATAAAAAACAGTGTCTGGCGTTGCTTGAACATGTCGAACGCCATGATGAGGAAGTGACAGGCGACATTTGCGACCTTGCATTACATGCGCACGAAGCGCTCAACCTTGCGGCACACAATAGTGTGGATGCAAAGAAGGCCATTGAATGGATTGATGGCTTTATGGCAAAGTATCCCGACTTCAAAGCGCCTCGAGTGATGGAGTCGCTCTACACAAGAAAAGCTATTCTTCTGCAGATACTACAAGATCTTGAAGGCACTCAGGCAGCTTCAGCCGAAGCATCAAAATGGAGTGCTTTAACAGGCAGTTTGAAAGGTGTCAATAACATGAATAATAGCAATATCGTAGCTCCAGGTGACGGTGCCGTTGGCGAAGTCCCCTACGATTCGGAGGATGACAACGATGATGGCGAGGGTTTTATTGATGGCTGGAAGAGTACAAACAGAGACGATAGAGCAGGTGTAGCTATCAGCAAGATGATTCTATTTGCTTTACAGGATCTTACAGCCGGCCGTTTACAATTCGCGGATGTACGCACGCTCTTCGATCTCACCGATAGTATCGAAGCGGATGCTCTTGAGAGTAGATTGACTGGCCTCAAAGATCAAGACCAAAATCAGTTGTTCAAATACTTGTGGGCTCCCCGATCAGGAGAGGACAGATCATACGAAGTACGTTACGAGTTCGTCCGCGAGTGGCTACAGAAGCCCGTCCGAGGCTGGCGCGACCGTCGCTTAATGTGTCTTCTGAGGTTCCTTGAAATCCACAAAGAGATGATGACGAACGCAAATCTACATGATCTGTCAGTCCGCGATTGCGAAAACTTGCTGAGTTTGTGGGAGTCGCTGCCACGTATGCTCAAAGAATACACAGCCGCTTGGACGTATGGATGGCATGCGGCAATCGCCGGAAACTACTGGACCATATTCCTACGTGGTGGTGAGCGGACGTTATTCGATAACTTCGCTTACATTTTCGAAATAGACAAACGGTGTGATTTAGCCATCAAGGGCTACAGGAAGACTGGTCAGGTTACTGGTATCGCGAACATCCAACGACTCCAAGCTCAGATTGGGTTGCTATTCATCAGAAGGCTTACCATATACAGGACGCTGTTTGCTAAAGAAAACAGAGATACAGAGGAGGATCGCGTACTAAAAATCTCCAAGGAGCAGTTTGGTAGGGTTGAAGATGCTGAGAAGTTGATACCTGAGGTGAGAAAGCAGTGCTTAGAGCTACTCATCGAGGTAGATGAAATCTACTCCAGCATTGAGCGAGAAGCATCATGGGAAGATGGTCTAGAAGGTATCGAGAGAAGGACCGATTTGAGCCGCATGCAGATGAGTCACGTAACCACACGTTACGCAATACGCCATTGGGTACGTCCATTCCTAATCCATCTAAATACGTGTTGTTGGCTTACTTCTTTACCAAAAGGTAGACGGAGAGGTCAATCTTTCGGAGGAAGCTAGGATCTCCATTTGGAATTGGACCCAGAAGTACAAAGCGCGCTTGCTATCTCTTGCGATCGGGATGTATCGGACCAACCCACCAAGTCTCATCCAACGAATCAAATCTTCCGATGAAGCCACCGTATACCACGAGATGGTCGATCTACAGAACAAGATTGATGAAGCAATTCCAAAAGATCGCTTCTTCCTGCGACTTCGCATGGACGAGCATCGTAAGAAAATGAAAGAGTACCCTCTACTACGACAACTGACAGACCTTCGAGAAGGGACACCCTTGACACTCGATAGTCTTGAAAACATTACAAACAATCTAGAAGAAGACGTAGTACTAGTGGATTGGTTTTATCTTGACCCCATCTTCGATCGTGGCAAGCTTCTGTTACTGACGGTACGGAAAGGAGAGGTACCAACTGTCGATGAAATCGACGTCGACGTCCAAGCTATCGAGCAATGGAAGAAAGACTACCTAGTTACTTCAGACTGGCCACAGGATGACATTGAACCAAAGATAGGCAGCAAGATCGTTAGAACCGAGTTTAACAACGTTTGTGGCATTATCATCCAGCCACTGGCAAAGAGAACCAAAGTGGGCGACATTCTGGTACTCTGTCCTACAGATTTCCTCAATGGCATGCCGATACACGCACTAAACATCGATGAAGAAGCACTCATCTGGCGCAATCCTTGTGTATATGTGCACAGCCACTCCTTACTGCGACCTTGCTCCTCGGCTGCACAGTATGCATCAGATGCTGCCAATCCAGTTAATGCAAATTTTCTTTCTGGGATCGCTGGAATTGGCAACGATGCTGTCAGCTTCGCCCTCGGCCGTGATAGCATTGTAAGTCTTGCGCAGCAACTCCAAGGTATCACAATGATCGATGAGTCCGCCACGAAGTCGAACTTCTTAAAGCAAGCTAAAGAGTCCCGTCTTCTCCATATCCAGACTCACTGCTCGTGGGATGGTAGCAACCCTCTTGATCACCGCATCGAATTTGCCGCACAGGGGACAGATGATGCAGAGAACGAGACCCTCACAGCCCGAGAAGTGTTCGCGTTGCGTCTTCAACAAGGGTCACACCTCAACGTCATCGCATGTTCAGGAGCATTGACAGAAGTCAAAGCTGGCGATGAAGTAATGGGCCTTGTACCCGCGTTTCTGTACTGTGGTGCGAGCTCCGTGGTGTCAACATTATGGCCAACTTATGATCGAGTCGGAGCAAAGTTCTCTCAAGCATTTTTCGACAGCTTTGTTGAGCAGCGTAATGAAGAGGGCACAGGGTGGGTGAATATGGCTAGAGCGGTGCAGGAAGGCGTAATGGCATTGGACCCGCACCAAAATGAAGGTCTACTGACATGGGCGTCAATTGTATTGAACGGATACTGGATGTTTGCCAAATGATGCGGGCAAGCTGTTGACTAGCTTTTGATAAACTTCATCCTGCTTGCTCTACAGTTCCGAACGACTACGGGTCAACGTCCAGTGTTTTCTGAATGTTGAAAAAAGAGATGAGTATTATGTTGTTTAAAGCTGGAAACAGATGAAGAATAGAGGGGCTAGTTGAGGGAATATGGAATATACGTGATGATCTTCTATGGATCTGCGATGGTCTTACTGGATCCTGTGTGGTAGTGTGCACTTGTGAGGAAACGCCACATCTCTCGGCAAGGACAAGATTTGATCTAAAATAGACTAGACACAGGCGAGCTAATCCTACTATGGAACTGATCACCATTAGGCCTTGAGGTTAGTTTAGTTAGCGTTGGATCGGACCTAGGAAGTTTCCGTCTACCGTACTTTCTTCTCTACATGTAAATTATCAGCCAGTACCCATCTTTTTTGCCTACATCCCTGCGGTATACCCAACTTCAGAGGCAATGGTTAGCTGAGCGCCCACCGTGTGAACAAACCGCCAAAAGAAAGAATGAGTTAGCAAGCACAAGCACAGAAGATCGATTACATTATGATGAATACAAGACAGATCACGAGGCTACAGAGACCCACCGACAGTGTTAGTAAACGTGAATCTTGGCTTGAATTTCTTTCAATGTAGCAAGAATATCTGTAAAAAGGGCCACATTGACATGATCGTTTGAATGCTATCATGTAACACCCGAGTAGTCTATAGGCTTGAATACTTTATGGTATGTCTGGGACAGTATGAATGTCTACTCGATAAGTCGTTAACCTAACTGTGATGTTACTGGTTTTATTGAGCTGAATTATTAGGATAAAAGCTGTTCTTTGCGCACATCGTTACGGATGCAGTGATACCTAACGCACAGTACAAAACCTCCCCCCTGTGCCTCATATTATACGCGCAGTTGAGAGTCTTCTTTTTGATGAGTTCTGTTCTATATTGGAACTTTTCTTAATCTAATGTCTTAAACCACTACTTCATGATTTACCATTACCTTGTCAGTGTAAAAGAACATCCACATATAAACTTGAGCGAGATTCCCTTCATGCGATGGAAAAGACATCCAGATCGTGTTGTATACCCTTTTGTCCTAAGTGTCTCTCCATATCTTTTAGCATCTATGTGGAGTTCGACTTGGATTCTGGAGAATTGGAAGCCAAGCTCTGAGAGTCCGTCGTCGAATCATTCATCTAAGATGGATGGGGCCGACCCCCACACCGTCTTTGGACGTAGCTTTTCATACTGATGCTAATTGTTCTTCAAGTACTCTCGTGAATGACGAGTAACACAGCCTCTCGCGGTAGATGGCACAGCTTTTTTAGGCCTCCGGATACTTCGCACACGTTCTTCTGGTAAACCGAGCAGCTGCGTTCTTCATCGGACCTTCAGAAGAATAACCGAGAGGTATGGGTCCAGACAGTACAAGGTTGGTATGGATGAAACATACAACGTAAAGATGATGTTGGAGCGTGCTCTCAGTAGAGAAACGCTGAGTTCGACGCATTGGGCTTAGTGCACCTACTGAGTCGCCTAGCACATTTTCTCCACAAAGACCCATTTTCTCCACACATCTCCACTGGGACCGGCCTGTACTTTGGTGCGTACCACACTCTTCTTCACGCCCGCAAACGGCATTTTCTTGACTCTGGGATAGCGTCATTTGGTCTCAATTGTGAAACTTTAACCAAGCCTTTTCCCTATCACTACGCTTCCGCGAGCTCTTATGTGGGATCGAGATACTAATATAGTATGCGAGCAGAACTGTTGTCTCAAGCGGCTCCCTATTAAGACTTATGCCTGTGATATCAAGCTGTCTCGATGTTGTCGAACCAATCTCGCGATGCCGTGCTCGAACGTTGTAAATGAGGCCTTGTGGCGTGCACAGCATCGATATGCTGCACGGTATCTCGATCGTCCTTCATGTCCAGGCTATCCGAGCCCGATGAGGATGACCCGCGCACAGAGATCCGATCCAATACTGATTTAAAATCGTCCAAGAAGATTACATCGGCAGTGCATTTGAAGATAAGAGCAATCTGCAAAATTAGCTTTAGTCATGTGAAGAGTAAGACTTCGATGCGTACTTTCCAAACCGGGTTCTTCCCACGGCAAGGCGTATCCACGACAAGAACGATAATAACATCGGCGATGACGAAGGCGATGGATAGAGCCATCGTCATCAGAAGAACCAAAAACTTTCCACTTGTGCGAATGAGGTGGGTTATGCTGCAATCGTAGGCACATTTGATGATATATATTAGGTAGCCGGTCGTGAAGAGCCACCAGGGTTCTCGGCAGAGGAACTCCCATGGACGCAAGTGTACGAAGTAATCGTTGCCGAGGTTGTTATTATACTCGAAGATGAAGTAGCATTCCACGATCCAATATGGCCACACAAGCATGAGTGTACCCAGGTAGATCCACCTTCCAGTCTTTCCGAGAAAAGGCTTGATCTTGATCCAGTTGATGATGTTATGGAGGTTATACGAGATGAAAAGCAGTACGGTGGTGCAGCTGGAGTACCATCCGGCGGTAGGTCCATCGAAGAAGATGTAAGTTCCACGGAATGTAGCCAGAAGGAGCTCCAAGAGGATAAGTTTATGAAGAAGCGCATGACGGCGAAGGCTTGCGAGTGTCAGTAGGATGAGGACAACCAGTCCGCCGATCATGTAGCCCTGGCCCCATGCTTCAGCAACGACTCCAGATACACCTGTAATCGTGCCAGCACAGGCGTCGCGAGCGGACCCCATCGTTGAGGGGAGACGGGATGAAGGAGCATGGAATGCGACGGAGCTTAAATGCGGAGCGGCATGCTTCCGAAGTAGTTCCCCTTAGCGGTGTTTCCCCACAAATCTCATAGCGTGCACGCTAATGTAGCCTCGCCACAGATGCCTATAAGGTTCAAGTATGGTCAGTAGGCTTTCGTGATTTTGTTTCGTCCCTCGAAGGCTGGCCCTTGCACCAATCGATGGTTGCCACCCATGTGTCCGGTCGCTCGGCTGTCGATCAATGCCTTTCTACCATCCAGCCTCTTGTGCAAGGACCGCATTCGTACCTCATCGAACCACTTACTCCTGAATGCGATAGGCGGCTCGGAATGTCGCCGGCTGCAATGCATGATTGAAACAACGAGAAGTGGTGCCTGAATCAAAAGTCGATTCGAGATAATCTATCCCACCACAGTAAAGTGAGTTGTGTACTGTTGCGAGCGTTAACACCACTTCACACCTGTTCCGCAGTAATCATTTCTCTAGCCCTTGAACGAACATGTCGATGGCTAGAAACTTTCATTTCCAAATAGGATATGCAATTCACAAGCACCAACCCAGCGTGACGGCCCAAATTATGCAACAAGGCTATGGCTGAATTTGATCATCAATTCGCATTTTCAACGCAATGCACGACATCAGTTTAGCATTTCTCAGTGCCGCAACGTCAGTGTCTGCTCTTTGCTGACATCATCGAAATTGCCGACGTGCTCTTGACAGCTGATCGCACCGAGTCTAGATCATCGGAGCTCGGATTTCACAACAGAATTCATGGATTTTGTGACAGACGGCGACTTTTCGTTGCGGTGGACACCAGTTGACTTGTGTTGTCGCAAGCATGCAAAACCAACCGGAGCATCCTCACCGGATGCGGCTCATCACTTGAACAGGTTGCAGTCGGTTCATCCCGGCTATAATGCTAGTATTGGATTCGTGGCCATCTATCGCCTAGACTAATCCGCAGAATCCTTAGACTATCTTAGATAAAATTCAAGTATCGTCGGTCTGATCGAGGGACCGACTATGCGGTTGAGACGCTTCGTGTCACTGCAGCTAGCGTGGGCGATTCTTTCAAGGTGTGATAGAGAGTTTGCCGTTACGCAACCTAAGACACAGCGTCCATGTATCATGTGAGGTTATTAATCTGAGTAGCTTGAACTAAGTGCAACGTTGATTCAAAATGGTCTTGTGTTTGCTGCTTAGGGTTTCCGGCCTCTCCGAAGACAGCTTGAAAAGAAAAGCGAAGCTTCCATTAGCCTTCATCGCTGCATGTTAGGCTTGCATTTCTTAATGGCTCTCATGCCACTTAGAAAGCGCAAACTGCCGATTGGAGACCTGCTGACTTGCGTTTCATGCTTGCTGACTGATTTGGATTCTAATCTTGGAGCAATGCATGGTGCCAAAGCTTCCGGCGTAACGTAAATCCTTCGTTGTAAACTACATAAATGTCTCTATGAGTGTTTTATACCAAGAAAGGAAATTTTCCTTTCTACATTTATTGGTCTGGTAGGAAGTATCTCTCCCACGCTTATTGGATTGTTAGAAAGCATGACGCGTGGCGTTCGCTGTACAGCCACCTTGATATAGCTTGGCGGACGAGGATTGCGTCAATATCGGTTATGTTGACTATGAAGCTTTATGAAATCGCATTAATCAGCAGTACGACGAAATTTTCTGTACGAAGTGCTTTCTGGGATTAAATATCTTAGATGTCTTTTCTGTATGTGAAGAACGTTACCTAAAGCTGAATTTCTATTAGCTCCATAGTTTCTTAATGACGGGAGATATGAGGTTGTCTCGCTCGCTGACTAGTACATACACAAATCTACCCTGTCGTGTTTTTTCTGGCCCCAGAATGCATAGATGTTGACTTAGGTGGAGTTTAGCTCATAGTATACTCCCAGGCTTTGTACAACGAAGGCTTGCCCATGTCCAAAGGTCTCTAGGCGTCCAGGGGCCATTTCCAAATTTTCACTCTACACAAGCGTTGCTCTACCCAGCAATAGGATCCTTCCGCCTTGGCCCGCCGCCAAGTTTCCGAGCGAAGTGGCGCTGCGCTCACCCTAACCTCATTTCGTATCACGGAACTCCTCATAATTGGCCCACCGACTGCTGCGTAGTCCAATGGAGGAACGATTCTCGCTCGCGTCAAAGTACGAAGCTTCGTACAACGTCTTTCACCAAGCCGAACAGCCTCTTTTAGGAAGACAATGCATCATTTGATGACGCGGAAAGGATACTGATTGTTCTCAATAGCATGATTGTTCTGGACTTCATCTCGAGATGCAGGTATAAAAGGTATTAGGACCGCGTTCCGAACATTGGAAGATCACAAGAGAAGCGGTATCAATATTTCACTCAAGGCTTCATAATCAAACTATTTCGATTGTTCCATAATGGTCAAAGTAGCAATTGTTGCGTTGATTGTGTCCTTTAGTGGCATAACCCTCGCTCAAAGTATGTTTAACATACACATTCAATCTTGTTTTCTATACAGAAAAATGACAATCATGCAGACGCCACGCTCATCAACCCATACACCCGTTTCTCTAACCTCACGCTCTCTCTGCCCGAGTCCGACTACCCTGCCCTCCAGTCCGACTTTTCCCAACCACCCGATTGCGGAGAACAAAGCTACGTTGGTAGAGGGCGCCTCCAAGGCCGCAAAGCTCTAATCACTGGCGGAGACTCCGGGATCGGACGTGCAGTTGCTATTGCTTATGCTCGTGAAGGCGCCAGTGTTGCGATTAACTATCTACCAGCCGAGGAAGAAGATGCACAGGATGTGGAAGACGTACTAGCAAGGGATGGCTTGAGTATAGTGAGACTGCCGGGAGACTTGTTGAACGAAACATTCTGTGCGGAACTCGTACAGCGCGCGCACGAAAGTCTGCGTGGTCTTGACATCTTGGTCAATAATGCCGGGTACGTGCATGTCAGCGTACAATCCAAATCCTATCCCCAGTGAAATACCACCAAAGGAAAGACGCATTGCTAATGCAGTCTAGCTATGCCGGTTATCAAGCCGGTCCCAACCTCCGCCAAATCAACAACCAAACAACCGAAGAATGGGACACCGTCTTCCGCATAAACGGTACGTAGTCTCTCATCTTAACTTTACCTAATTCTAAGTCCTCCCTCCTAGTCTTCGGTTCATTCTTTACGACCCGTGCCGCCGTCCCGCTCCTCCCCCCAGGCTCATCGCTTATCTACACCGTCTCTAACGTCGCGCGTCTCCCGCCGCCCAACGCCGTTCCTTACGCCGCCAGCAAAGCAGCCCTTGTCAATATTGTGCGCTCGCTCTCGAACCAGCTCGCAGCGAGCGGAATCCGCGTCAACGGCGTCGCACCAGGTCTCACGTATAGCCCATTGCTGGCTGCGAGTGGTATGACTACGGAAGACATCAGCGGCACTACCGGGAATCAGCCACTGGGAAGGATTGAGCAGCCTGTTGAATTGAGCCCCGTGTATGTTGATCTAGCAGAGGCGTCGAAGACATACGTCACGGGGCATATTTGGGGTGATGCTGGAGGAAACTTCGGATTTTAGTAGCTGGTTATCCGTTCAATATAGATAATCATGAAGGACTTAATCAGAGAAAAGGTGATAGCAAGGATGTCGATAGATACTATTGACGCGCCCGCATGGCATATAAGAACTTAAGATATCAGCCAACTCACTGGTTCTATAAGCCAATAACAAGCATCGAAGACAGCTGATTAAACAAATGACTTATTTATATTCAATCACCTCTACATTCACACCCTACCTCCTCCAGAATTGTAAATACCAAATGAATGCCCTGACAGCCCCTGTCCAAACCACCACCCTAACCACTTGATCCAAGTCTCAGCACTGTAGGGTACCCATCAGCATCACCATACTCACCAATCAAGGAGATGATAGATGATACTTACGCAGGGGATGTGCGTGCAAGACCTAGGGTATGCGTTGCAAGGGCGACACTTGAAGCTGCAGTCGCGAGCTTGGAGGTCCAAAAGGGCGGCGTCAGCCTCAGGAGCGGCTTCGGGAAGAGCAGATGTAGCTGCGGTAGCGGCGAGCAGGGCCGTGACGGCGAGATGGAGGAGTTTGAACTGCATGTTGGAATGGGTGAGGTTGGTGATTGTCTGGAGACAGGGGAGTTTGTAGCTGTGTAGTTGGAGTGTAGAATTGCGTGCTGGTGTGAATTATATGTGCCATGTTGACAATGTTTATATACATACTCTACATGCCATGTAGCTAGTCTGCCCAGAAGAAACGGCTACGCTGCGCTATGCTACGCAGCGCAACTACCAAAATGCCTCACCTAGCATCATCCAAGTATTCGCTTTGCGTGATTTTTCTACGTGATGCGCGAATTTCGTCTATGTAGCTGGGCTGTGTTGGTGTTTTCTTTCCCGCTTTCAGCTAGGTGGATCCATCGCTTGACTATCATGGAAAACCCGTAGTCGTGATGTAGACCGAGGGAGGCGCACAGTAGACCCAGCACGCGGGACAAGTGATGATGATGCCTTGCTGGTGGTCGTAGACAAGCGTGTCTTTGGAAGCTGGGTGAGCGATATTTGCTGGTAAGGCAGCCCGCACGTGGAGCTTCGCGCTTGAGATACTGTGTCAGGAGCAGTCGACCAAAACCACAGTCAATCGAGTACGTAAAAAGACTGCTTCTGCTCGCAACATCGTCCACACTCTAGAATTAGGAATCTATGATTAGAGTAAAGAATTTATCCCTACGCCAACCCGCGCCATAAAATTTCTACCGGAGACCTCCACACGACCCTGCAACGATGTTTCCACTTCAATCCGCTTCCCTCACTGCGACATCATACTTCTAATCTCCGCATCCTCCTCCTCGTATTCCGCCAACTTTTTCCCTGGCAATCTGACCGCCCTATCCAACGCAACAGGCAACCCTCTATGCCTCCCCCTCAGCATCACAAGAATCATGATAATCTTGCTTCCCGTATACATCCCCCCGCTAAAACTATACGCCTGATCCGGCAGTCCTATACTAATCCCGATGGTCGTGTACCCGCTCACGATCTCAAAGAGGATAGTGAAGACGCTGTAGGTCCGCGGATCCTCGATGGAGTGGTGTGTTTCGATGAGCGTGATGAGGAAGAGGGCCAAAGCGATCCACCATACGTCGTGTGAGAGCTGGCCACGGACTTGTTGGGAGATGAGAGAGGGAGGGCGGGTTGGAGGATGCGCGGTTAGGCTGTGAACGGAGGTTGCGCGGCCAAAGTCCATAGTTGCTGAGCGTTTGAGCGGTGCAGGCGTCGTTGTCGCGGTACCGTTCGCTACGCCAACACCTTGGAAGGCCGTCATGCGGCGTTGGATGGCGCGGCCTACGAACGCTGTGCCGCGGCGGCCAACCTTGCCGAGCGTCTTGACGGGTGCGACATATGATTTCTCTGAGACGGCGGTAGCAGGGGGAAGCGCGGCGTCGACGTCGAAGACAGAGCTAGTTGCGGAGTGGAGCTGTTCTACTTCTGCTTCGTCGCCTTCGTAGATACCGAGGGAGCGCTCCTCGTAAACGTTTGTTTTGCGCATGGTGATGATGTGCGGGTATGCTGCTGTGTAGAAAATGACTAGCCACAGGACCTGCACATCGAAGTACATTGCTGAGGGAGAGACGATGGCGTAACCTCCGGAAGGGATGGAAAATCCTTCGAAGAGCGATATGAAGATGCGGCGGCCAAGTGGTATGGCTTCCATGGTAGGATTGCCAATACTGAGGATCAAGATGAGGAACCAGTCTGCGGCAACGAAAGAGCCAAAAGTCGCAATAAACATCCATGTGTCTTTCGAAGGAAACATGCTAGTGTAAACTCGGCGAGGAAATTTGAGGATGAAGTCGAAGCCTTCTTTCCACACACCGTACTCTTTGTCCTTGGAGAAGAGATCGAGAAGGACCGACATCATCCAGATGAGGAAGCGCATGAACACAGGGAACGCAGCTGGTCCGGCTAGCGACAGGATCGTTACGACGATGAGGACGTAGTAGGAGGACTGGAAAGGAATGAAACCTGCATCCAGAAGAGTAAAACCAGCGTTGTTGTACGCAGAGATGGCGAGGAAGATGCCGGCCCACCACGGATTCTGCGCGTTGACGGCAGCGGCTTCCTTCTCGTAGACTGACATATACGCCCCGAGTGCAATGCCGCCAATCAGCTGCCAAAGAATGAAGTAAAGGAGGACAAAAACACAAAGGAACTTTAGCGCGCGGTATTCGACTCCGCCAAGGTACTCTCGTTGGTCCGACGATAAGTTGAAAAACTGCCCATTGCGCCCAATGTTGCGCTTCTGCTCTTTCACGAATGACTGTACGTTGAAATCGTCTCCTAGTTTTGACTCTCCAGCCAGAGATCTACGTCGAGTCGATATGCTCTGGTGACTTTGAACATTGTAAATGGAATGTCCCGTCGTAGCTGTTAGAGGCCTGTCGTGAGAAGTACGTTCTCGTATCGGATCCAGGAACCCGATATGTTGCGGCGGGCTCCTCCCACTCGCGATAGGAGACACCGCTGTCGTAGCCTGGTCTTCTTTAATCGGTGTACTGGGTGGCACATCTTTAGCATCGTTCTCAACCGGCCTAGCCCCAGTCGCAACCTTCAATCCCCTCGACCTACTCGGCCTACTCCCCTTCCCAAACGAACTCATAACCGGCAACCCGAACATCGCGCCCGTCATCCCCACCACCGCACCCGTATTCCCCTTCCTCGCCTTCTTCGTCTCCTTCTCCATGGCCACAATATCCTCAAACCTCTTCTCAAAAATATGCTTCCGGAATGCAATAGTAAAATATGAGACCAGCACCTGACTCCCCATCATCATGAGCACGATCAATTCCACCTGCTGGAACACCGTCAGCTGGCTGACGTTGACGGTGTTGAGCCCCGTCGCCGTAAGCGCGCTCATAACCATGAACATGCTGTCCCACCAGCCGACGCTCCGCGCAGGGCTCGACGCGCCCCAGAAGATGAGCGTGCCCACAATGGTCACCCCCACGAAATACGCATAGTGCAGCGTGATGAAATTGACGGGCGGAACATAAGGTTTGACAGCGGCGGCTACTTTCTCCACAGTCTCGTATAGCCGGGGATGCTGGGTGCCAAAGGCGTCCCACCGATCCCTGATCCGGTCCATTGTTTGTTTGCTGTGGGAGGACAGCCAAAGGTAGGTGTTATTGCATGTCGCGTGCTCAGTTGTCTGAAGAGGAATTGAAGAAAGGAGTGAGGACTGTGGCTTATCGTACGTGTGCTGGCGGCGTAGGCCCGAAAGGGGATGAAACAGGGCCCAGGGTGGCGCGGACGGTGGGGCTGCTCCCGCCGGGAGCCAACGAGACTCCCGGCGGCGAGCTCCCTGTCGCGCGACCAAGCACGCTCTCTTTAATTTAGAACCTATTGTGGATAACGGGGCTGCAAAAATTGAGAGTCCTGTGAGCGGATACGAAAGGATTGGACATGGTCATGTTATATTTGGGACGAAAGCATTGTAATGGATGGGGACACAGTGAGAAGACATACAGAGAGCACACGTTGCGCTAAAATATGTCCCAGCAAAATGTCCCTACTTGTCCATTCTTCAATTACGTCGAAATACTGTACTGAAAACCCCAGTAATCACATCCTGCCATCTCCACACTGCCCACGCCGCAACAACAGGCAGCCCGATACTCCCACCCGCGTACACCACCAGCAGCGCCCAAAAGCCCCTCACCCTCTTTTTCATCGCATTGGTATCGTTCGCCCAAGGATACGGCTCATTCGGTACCTCCTTTCCCAGAAACTCACACAGCGGCTCCCACTCGAACTTGGGGCCAAACTCGAGCAGATTCTCCTTGGGCACGATGCTCCTCACTAGCGCGTAATGCCTGTCGAAAGCCGCCTTTGCTTCGGGACAATCCTTGTAATGGGAGCCATTGTGCGCTTTGAAGTAAGCATGGTTGAAGCGGATGAAGCCTCCCAGTGGCCACGGCGCAAGGTTCGTAGCGCCGCAGAATCTCGACACCCTGCCTCCAAAAATCCACCATATCGTCTCTGACATGCTGCGCGCCCAGCTGTCATAGTCACGGTTGGTCAAAACGACTTTCGCATCTGGATATGCAGTGACAAGCTGTTCAGGGTATAAGGCGCAGGGGAAGTCGGTCACTGCGTCGTATTTCGAAAGCAGCTTGTCGAATTCTGCGCGCCCGTAGGGAGGTTGGCCGCGGAGGTGGGCGGGGCGCTCTGAGTCTGGAAAGTGTGTGACTTCTACGGCTTCCTGCCAATAGGGTATCTGTGTTGGGTCCTCTTCAAGCACGGCTTCCATGTGATGAACGGTGTAGCCGAGCTTTTGGAGGGCGAGCCGGATGGACGATGTTCCTGTGCGGCACATACCGAGGACGAGTACGCTCATTGGCTTTGTGCGGACACGTTGATCGCGATCGATAAGACGCGTTCTCAACCTCTTCTCAACGCCATCCGCATCTTTCACTTCTGGTTGAAGTATGTCTGACATTACTTGATTATTTGATGTTGGGTTTGGTGTTGGTGCTGCCGCTGGGGCGTGGAAGAAATATACAGGCAGCTGTACGAACAGGCTTTACATGTAGCAAGACCTACATAAATATCCACGATGCGGGCCATTTTTATACATAAGCTTTTGCTGCAACTTCGCCTACTAGCCCATCCTCTAGCTCGGCCAAGTAAATCAAGAGATGGGGGCCAAAACGCAGCCAAATTTCGGCGGCCTTGAGGTACAATTTGATCCACTCTAGGGGAGGCTATGGTGTCGAAAATTCCATTTTGGCGCCTTGCAACATTTCGTTCTTCGCTCGATCGATATAATAATTAATTAGTTAAAATGTCGTAAGGGGTCCCACTTTATGGATATGCGAGCCGTTGCTTTTATAGCGCCCTCGACCCTGACTAGAAGCAAGTTAGCTTAATGTAAGAACCAGGTTGCTAGCATCCTCTCACCATATTTACCAGTTACTGAATAAGGTGCTAGTTCCATATTCTGATGACGGGAAGAAGCTCAGCCCTTTCGCATAGCCTTGTCCCTTAGCTCATCATTCCACTTTGTGATCAAATGGCTCGTCAAGGCTTGCAGCTCCCGAGCGCCTGCCGAACGCGCATGCGGGTCCGCCAACAAGCTCGTCTCAAAGCCTTTGTTCGCCCACAATGTAGCTGGTTTCCAATCTTCGATCTTCGCATGGGCGACGGCGGCAATGTGGTATGCTTTCACGTAGTAGTCCGCGAGGCCCTCTTCTTCTAGCTGTCCTACAAGCTGAATGCTGGCCTCAGCATTTTTCCGTGCCTTCCTTTTCCCTACGACGGATTGGGGAACAGAAAGAGTCATCTGCGATTCAAAGGCAGCAAAAGCCTTCTGAAGGTCCTGCCTACGCTGGTCGCTGGCCTGTCTCGCATGCTGCTCCAGCGCGCAAGCTTCACACGTGCACTTGAAGCCGTATTGATCGAGCCGTGCCTGACGCGCCTCGTGCGGGTGCAACAGTGGAATGTAAGTAGCAAAGATCTCCTCGCCCTCTTCGATACGTTTGTTCGCATACACGATGCGGCGGTTGGATTGAGGGTTCCAGTATTGACTGGAATTCGGGCGGCAGGAGTGGTTAATGCGCGCGCCCTTGGGAAACAGACCAAGACTGTTACCCGTGGTGTATGCATTGCTCCGCATGATAGACATCAACGTGTCGTCCGGTTTGTCGGCTGGAGTCATGTAGGCGTGAAGGGACATGACCTCTGCCTTGTCCTCTGGGGAAAGAGCATCGAAAGATGACTGGAGCAGCGTGCGTATATCATACAGTGGATAGGCTACACCATCTCGGAATTCGGGAGGGGTTAGATGTATCATTGCTGGCTCAGACAGAATGGTGTCTCCCGGATCGATGGCTCTTGTAGCATACACCCCGATGCCTTTTCCTGGACTGGGTCGCGCTTCCCATACTTTGGGCGAGCCTAAACAAGACTGAGATTGAGCCATCCATGGTGAGATGGGGCAAGATGTCGCCGTGGACATGAATGCGAGAAGCAGCTGGATGGCAATATACATGATGATGATTAGGATGTATGAGAATGAGAAGATTGAGAAAGAAGACTAGAGATATGCGAGAAGAGCAGTTCAAAGTCTGGGAAAACCATGGTTGTTGCTGGAAGACGGCTTGGGATGCAAGAGTTGAAACGCGTTTCAGGCCGAGATGTTACAGCTCCCCCCTTGCGACAGCCGAGCCGCGTTGAGGACCACCTGAGAAAACGAAGCGATCGAATCAAAATATAGAAGCTTCTATTACAATTGCGAAGAATCTACAATGTCGCTGTTGTGCTGCGTGTAGAAGCAGGAGCATGGAACGATATCGGAGAAAGGCGTTGACCTCCACTGAAGACAAGCGCTTCAGACGTCGCTACTTACGATTGCTCGTCCAGGCTGGCTTCGTATAAGCTTGACCCGACGACATTCTCCATGGACTTCTGGTGCTTCTATATAGATGTTGCTATGAAGATGTCAGTGTCGCATAAGTACCACGATCGGTGGAGGATGGCGCGAGTGCGGAAATAAGCCGTGGAGCTCTGCCGAAGCCGGTGCCGCTGCAAACCCCAGTCCCCGTCAACACGACCAGCAACGTCAATCACCCACGCTTTCCCCGCGCTGCGAGTGGGGCCTTTCTAAGCATGCAGCTCGGTTCGTGCAGGACGGCTCGCGGGATGGACGACCGAGGTCATGGCCGGTTTTCGCGCACACGTCTGAGAGGGATGTAGCTTCTACCTCACACGTCTGAGAAGCATAGATAGCGGGTAGGAGATCCATCTGCGATACCGGAAGCATACGAGCATCATGGTGTGAGTAGACGTACCCTTCAGGCAAGAGCAATGGCGCAGTACTGACGAAGACAAAGGTACACGGCATCCTTCGCCTTCTTCGAGGCCATCTGGGAGGCAGGCGTTACGCACTGCTTCGTAAACCTGGGCTCCGACCACCCCAGCATCATCGAGGCCATCGTCAAGGGTCAGAATGAGAAGAAGGGCCAGTTCCCCAAGATCATCACCTGTCCGAACGAGGTACGCGATCCTTTGATCCACAAGACGCGTATGCTGATGGCATCTAGATGGTCGCTCTGTCCATGGCCGACGGGTACGCCCGACTGACAGGCAAGCCGCAATGCGTAATCGTTCACGTCGACGTCGGAACCCAGGGCCTCGGCGCCGCCGTGCACAATGCCTCTTGCGGGCGGGCGCCCGTGCTGATATTCGCGGGGCTGTCCCCCATCACCATCGAGGGCGAAGCGCGTGGGAGCAGGACCGAATACATACACTGGATACAGGACGTGCCAGACCAGAAGCAAATTGTGGCACAGTATTGTCGGTATACGGGCGAGATCAAGACGGGCAAGAACGTCAAGCAGATGGTGAATCGCGCTTTGTCATTTGCTACGAGCGACCCCCAGGGCCCCGTCTATCTCTACGGCGCGCGGGAAGCTATGGAGGAGGATCTCACACCGTACCATCTCGAACCGGAATACTGGCGTCCCGTGGAGCCTGCAGCGCTATCGTCGTCAGGCGTGGAGACCATTGCAAATGCGCTCGTGGACGCTCAGGAACCGCTCGTCATAACTGGCTACTCAGGCAGGAACCACGATGCAGTAGAAGCACTTGTGAATTTGGCAAACAATGTCAGAGGCTTGCGGGTTCTCGACACTGGCGGCAGCGACATGTGTTTTCCTGGTAAGCCACCTCAAAGCGCACACAAGTAAATCTACTCACACAGTTTAGCGGACCACCCAGCTTGGCTTGGCTTGCGGTACGTCAACGAAGCGCGAGTAAAATCGGCCGACGTTATCCTCGTGCTCGACTGCGACGTTCCATGGATCAACACGCAATGCAAGCCCAAAGACGGCGCAAAGATCTTCCACATAGACGTGGACCCACTCAAGCAACAAATGACTGTTTTCTATATCAAAGCACTACAACGCTACCGCGCAGATTCCTACACCGCACTCTCCCAATTAAACGCCTACCTCACATCAACGCATAAAGAGAAGCTATCCAGCAGCACATTCTCTGACCGCTGGGCAACACTCCAAGCCTCGCACAAGCAAAAACTCCAATCCATAGCCGCTGAAGCTACAGTAGACGAAAACGACCACTTCGGTACGCCCTACCTCATCCAACAAGTGCGCAAACACTGCCCCAAAGACACCATCTGGGCCATCGAAGCCGTGACCCAAACTGCCTTCGTTGCAGACCAAATCCAAGCCACGCTTCCTGGCTCCTGGCTCAATTGTGGCGGAGGCGGCCTCGGCTGGTCCGGCGGCGGCGCCCTCGGCATCAAACTCGCGACCGAGTACGAAGGCAAGAAGCGCTTCGTATGCCAGATCGTCGGCGACGGAACGTACCTCTTCTCCGTCCCCGGCTCCGTATACTGGATCTCCCGCAGATACAACATCCCCATCCTGACCATCGTGCTCAACAACAAGGGCTGGAATGCGCCTAGGAAGAGCATGTTGCTTGTGCATCCGGATGGCGAGGGCTCAAAGGTTGATAATGAGGAACTAAATATTTCGTTTGCGCCTACGCCGGATTATTCGGGGATTGCGAGGGCGGCGGCCGGCGGGGATATCTGGGCGGCGCATGCAAGTACGGCGGAGGAGTTGGCAAGGTTGTTGCCTGAGGCGTTGGAGAGTGTGTTGGGCGGGAAGACGGCAGTCTTGGATGCCCATCTTGAAGGGCCGGGTGGGAAGTTTGTTGGTGGGAGGGAAGTCGAGGTTGTGAGGGATGGAGTCGACTTGTACGACATATCCTCATATTGATTGCGATGTAGGCTCAGTGGGAATTGACATGTATGACGTCGCAGTGTGTTGCGAAGACGAAGTTCTTGGTGTACGCCGCCAAATCCAAGCTTTTATTCACAAGTCCCTTGCAGTTTGTTTGTGATTGCGTGGCCCTAAGACGTGAGCATCACATCGTTTACCACCTTTCGGCAGCAACTCGTGGAGTCGTTTGTTTCTAGAAGAAGTTCTTGGTACGCGTGTATGCTACTTAGGTATCTCAAACTGTACATTGAAGTCATAATGCTACGGCAAGGTACACTTAGGGCATCTTTGTGTAATTCCTCTTCAGGACGGGATCGATCGGCTCGAAGGCCAGGAAGCGTATTGTGTGTAACGAAGTGGAATGGAAAACTCGGCACAAGGTGTTGCGACACAGCGGGGTTGAGCCATTGCCGCATGTTGTAGCTGCGTTGTCTAGGGTGATATTAGAGAACGTGCGACGGGATGCGAGACATTCAATGACTATGATGTAACGACCAAGGCAGTGGGACCATCGTGCGCTGGCAAGATCTATAATATCTCCTATTCCGATTTACGTACTGAGAGTATAGGCAACGGCTTGGAATTTGTTGTTCTTTGCGTGCATACTTTTAGGCAACAAGACGCGTTTGGAAGCTGATCGGTCGCATGACGCTGTGTACATTGACACCCCATATGGGCCCGTCAAATATTATCTGGGGGACCTATGTACAGATACAACGCCCCCGGACGCCCCGCAGGTTACACTGGATTTGAACGCCTGCTACGTAACCATCCAGCGAAGCAGTTCAGTAATTAGTGAATATGATAGAGCAAATTTCTGGTTTATCTGGAACACTTTGCTTTCTTCGGCAGTATGCACCACTGTGCAACATTGTCGGGTTTGCCTACCTATAAAGCAGGATAACCAAGGATATTTACCAAAGATCTGGTTAAACCCTAGATGCGGGAAGAGCCGAGAGGCGCAGTGCCACTGTTACAAGGTGATACCCGGGTATCCTCCCATCACGAACGGGCTATGAGTGACATATTCTCATCGTGCACAAAATAGCAAGAATCAGTTCAGCATACGACTTATAGTCGTAAGCTCATATACTGATGAAATGATAGTCGATTTGAAGACTTATCTGATCGTAAATGTGTGGCTACAGCCACGCAGTAAGCGATCAAACATTGTGGTTCCAGGGTTGCCGAAAACAAACAGAAGTGCAGCAGTTGTGCAATATTGAGTACGCTGTTGCTATCAACATGCGGTGAACCGATTCTGGGGACACGATCCGACTTAGTGTTTTTGGATCGCTCACGGAGTTGTTCATTGACGTATAAGAAGTCTGTCATATGGATGCTGATACAGTCGCTTCGTCAACTCTATTCTCCAGAGACATTATGGCTCTTCAAGGCAACACCATTCTTTGCTTTCTTTTTATTGCCTTGCTAATAACGCAATGCCGCGGTTCTCCACGACCGTGGCCAAAACTACAATGGGTGAAGAAGCTTGGCCATCATAGCGGCGAAGACATTCAACGTCGCGGAGAGGCTCTTGCCCGTCCAGGAGATACTTTCGTTCCAATCAGCGCACCCTTCGAAAATGCCTTCCTCCCACTGAGTGACATAGAAGCAGCGAACGTCACTGAGTTCCTCCATAAGCAGGAAACCCTCAACCTCACAAATACAACAATTGCGACGAGGTAAAATCTCACCATCTTAATGCCTGAGAGCGCGATGCTGAAGTCACTCAACAGCTGGGACAATGTGATTCTAAATATTGAACTGCTGCCACCCAACAAATCCGCCATCCTTCCGTTTCTGAATGGCCAACTCTCCGAGCCTCCAGCGCGTACCGCCAAAGCCAGCATCAAGTTTGGCGCCACTGACAAACCTTATATTCAGGAATATGTCATTCGACCGCTGCCTATCTGTGACGGCAGGAGCTTTGGTGCAGGAGCTT
>JACVRA010000280.1:124907-154226 GCA_019828545.1 Paracamarosporium sp. OC-R06-R3 | reverse complement strand
CTTTTTGATCACCCTCTGCGTGATCTCACACTATCGGTCCTCAAACCGAAGTTGAGCCCCTGACCTTCATCTACAACAAACAGATTCCCATCCAACGAGTGTACAATGCAGACGAAAAAGCTGTTGAAGAATTTATTAAGGACCTCACAGATGACAGAGACGTCAAAGAAGTGATGAATGCCCTTCTTGGAGCGGTATACGAAGGAGAAAAAAATGGTACCCTTAGTGCGTGGGGCATTGATCCGCTTTGGTTTGAGGATGGTAGTGTGGTATCCTGGTACCAATTTGGGAGGAAACCCACGAGCTCTTTTGACGTGGAGACATTGCTACCGCAGGGGCTTTACTTCAAGCTCAACATTACTGGGAGAGACCCGGATGGATGGAAACCACTTGGATGGTACTATGGTAAGGATTCGATGGACCCGCACTGTACCTAGTCGAGCTAACCTGGTAGACGGTGCTTTCTTTAACTCCATTAGAGACTTGAAAGCCGCCTGGAAGAACGGCACCGTTGTAGTCACGAAGTACGAGACCGATCAGAAATGGACACACACAGATTGGACTGGGGAATACCTTCCGTTGGAGGACTACAGCCCACCATTGCGGATCAAACCAGACGTTGCCCGTTACGGTCTCGACCTATCGCAAAATTATGTAGAGTGGAGTAAGCTCATCTCACCATTTCGCGCCTTTGTACTTCCTCAACGCTCCTACGAGCTGACTTCCTTCAGTGGACTTCACGTTCTTTATCTCCTTCAGCCGCGATGTAGGTCTCACCCTCTACGACATTCGTTACAAAGGTGAGCGCATTATCTATGAGCTTGGCCTTCAAGAGGCCTTGGCACACTACGCATCTTCCGACCCCTACCAGTCTGGAACCTCATACCTTGACTCTTTCTACGGATTTGGACCCTTTTCGTTCGAATTAGTCCGTGGCACTGATTGTCCTTCCTATGCCACCTATATCAACAGCTCCTACTACACTGAAGAGAAGATCCACATCCATCCCAACAGCATCTGCATGTTCGAATTCCAGAAGGATACACCAATTCAACGACACTCCACAGCACGTTATGTCAGTGCAACCAAGAATGTGGTTTTTATACTGCGTACAGTATGCAGCATCGGAAATTATGATTACCAGTTCACATATGAGTTCTCCCTTGATGGGTCGATCCAGGTGCTTGTTAGGGCTTCTGGATATATTCAGAGCGCCTTCTGGGCACATAATGAAGGCTATGGCTTCAAGGTGCATGACTACATATCCGGGTCTATGCACGACCACGTGCTGAATTACAAGTTGGATTTGGATGTAAGAGGAACGAAGAATAGTCTGTTGAAGACAGAGTTCGTTCCAGAGACTTCTTCGTACGATCCAGCCTACACATGTTGATGCAACCTCTGACTCCTCCAGATATGTTTGGTCGCAGGGTTACCCGCGCAGTACCATGGGGGTGAGAAGATCTTTCATCACAAACGAAGACGACGGAAAGATCAATTGGGCTCCCAACAGCGCAGCCTCATACTCCGTTGTGAACAAAGACGCACCCAACCGGTACGGCGAATATCCGGGTTGGAAGATTGTTCCAAGTACGTTCCTACCGTCAGTGTCCGTATCGATTGTCAGAGCTGACCTTCCTCCAGGCACAGGAAGCTCTATTCACTCGACCGTTGTCAACTCCACCAATCTCGGTCGCTCCGCCGCTTGGGCCACCCACCCCCTCTACGTTCTCAAGCAGAAAGATAGCGAACCGCGTAGTGCCTACGCCTACAATGCGCTCGATCCTTATGACCCTGTCGTTGACTTTGACAAGTTCTTCGACGGCGAGTCTCTCGAGCAAGAAGACCTAGTCATATACTTTAATCTAGGGACACATCATCTGCCGGACACATCCGACCTGCCTAACACTGTTTTCACCTTGGCTCAGTCCGGAATAACCATCTCGCCGCAGAATTACCTGCTGGGTGATGCTTCCAGGGCGAGTAAACACCAAGTGCGAATCAATCATTTCAACGGAACGAGTCAGGTGGAAAGTTTTGGAACGGCGGGGCCGCTTGGCTTGTACAATTTGACTGCAAATCAGTCAAGGCGGGAGACATATATTGGTGGGTATATTATCGGAGTGTATCCGTATGATCCAGATCATCCGACGTGGGAAAATGAGGAGGATGATCAGCAAGAGGAAGCTCCGGGGCCAGTTTAGGTTCGCGCTCATTTAGTATTCTCTTAAAACGTCACGATCTTTGGAAGTTTTGCTGAATGTTGATGATGGGAATGGAAGGTTCGTTCGAGTGCTGATACTTCTATAATCACGATCAATCGATGGATAATCAGGACCCTAACCTTGTGAGGCTGAGAGTCGTGCACTCATCGCTCACAACAGCTCCATCACTCAAATCAATTCATGCTTAACGCAGCACCAGTAGAATGGCATGAAGTTTGCCTTGGAGTAAAGTGATAACTGTATCAGTTAGACCTTTTGAACCAAGAGTTAAACCTGATGCGTAATGAGACCCGCATCTCCCAAGAAGTCTCAAAGGAACCAGGTCAACTCTCCACCAGACCTCGAATCTCATCACGGCAGCTCTTTCTTGTCCCAAAGACCGGCCATCCTCGCGTTCCCCGCGACAGCTTCCTTCCACTTTTCGTTCTTCAGAATGAATCGCACTCTGGCTTCCAACCACTCTGTATTCCCCCAAAATCCCCAACTCGCCTGAAATCTCAGCCAGTCAACCAAAGCAGTCTCCCAATGGTTCACGAAGATATCCCATGCATATTCTTTCCCAGACTCCTTCATCAATCTATCCCGATACCGCTCTAGCAACTTCTTCTCACCCTTTTGCATCGCCAATTCCTTTGACATATTACCATCAACAAGCATAGTGAGTGGCACCGAGCAAGTGAAAAGCTTTGCGAGATCACATACGCCCAATCCAAGTCCCGTGTACTGGAAGTCATAAAAAACGACCTCTTCTCCACTTTTACTTGTGAACAGGTTCTCACTCTTCACATCCCCATGGATAAGCGTCACATATTCTTCCACGGGACTCCACCCTCTTTGTTTCGGCTCCAAGACACTGGCCACCAGCTCCGCAATGGAGTACTCGTCCTTTTCCCAATCTGTCAACGTCCACCACTCTGAGTCATGATCTGCTGCCAGGTTGGCGTACTCGCTCCTACGCGTAGCAAGGTATGTGTACCCTCCATTGAGCCAGACTGTCTTATTGCGCGCATCTTGACCGTCAGTCGTGACTTCTTGCAATGGCGGGCGGACGAGTTGAGCGCGATCCAAGGTAGGGATGCGCGGCCACCAGAAACCGTGGAAGGAAGAGAGCCAGTCGAGCGCAGCATGAACTTGGATTCCATTGAGGACATCTCGCTTTTCGCCTGCAATGGGGTATAGTTGCTTAAGGTCGGTGATGATCATGGCCATCGATACGCCTCCATCCGGGCGCGGCTCATATATGTTAGCTAGATGCTTCGCAACAGGGATATGAAGTGGCATTTGAGGTGCTAGGTTAGTATAGAAGTATTGCTCGACTTGGTAGCTGAGAATTTTGCGCGTATGGCCTTCGTTATTCGCTTTTGTGGGTGGAGGCGTAATGAGCTTCAGAACGTATGACTGGACTTCCTGTGGGGTAGATACGCTGGAAGTGGCTGTCGATGCTGTTCTTGATGTTGCGCCCGATGAGTTGGGAGATGTATTTGGGGTTGCTGTGATGCGGCATATCTGACCGTAGCCCGCCCATAGCGATTGTAGCAGCTCTAGGGATTTGAGATGCAGACTTTGGGTAGCTAGAAGAGATGATGCAACTTCATGTGCAGATTGTTCTGAAGACATTGTGCGCGGTTGAGGCTCTGAAGAGGACCAAATGTATCGAACGATAAGCAGGGTGGCGCACAAGAAAGAGAGTCGGAGTAATTGTCGCCAACGGAATCCCATCAAACGGAGCATGTAGACTGCATGCCAGCTTTTTCGAGACCTTGAAGAAAAACAATGTTAAGCGTCTTAGCTGATCGAACTTTGTGCAGCAACGACGTTTGCTTCCATGGGATTGTCAACGTGGATTTCTTGGTGTCGAGAATTCAGTGCACAGCCACCTGCGCCAGTCACCAGCCACACACGATCCGAATCTCGCCGGGCGCCAGCTATCAAGTTCTGTTTACGACTCCGACATCGTGGAGATAGCATCGCCAAACATCTAAAGAGTCAGTCTATCATATATCTCTAAGGGGTTGTAATCGGGACTATATGGTTGTCTGACCGGTTGGAGGAGGAGCAAGCCGTAGTATCTATTAACGTTCGTGTGACACGACCAGATCAGAAACTTCAAATCCTAATCTCAAAATCGCCATGGGAATACTTTCGACTGCCATGAGCTCGATTTAGTCTTTTAGAGCATACTGAAACAAATAGGCATCTTCGTAGACTTCTATTTAATCTATATTCAACATCGCATCCAGACATTGTAAATAACCGGGCATAGATCTACACAATGCAACGTATTGTTCGCCCATGGTATATGTATATTCACGATCCTCATGCAGATATTTCATTTATGTTAACTTGATCGCGATCGCATGCAACTACTCCCGCCAACTGCTTTTGCTGGATCGAAAGTATGGCGCCCTTTTTGAGTGGGTTCACGTACGCAACTCCGTGCTCGACCAATCGATGTTCAACTGAGACGAATTTCGAATCTATTGGGCCAGCCCAAACAGACACGCGACTCAGAGTTGGATCGCATTTAAGTGACATCGAAGGATTTCCACCTTTGGCAGCAGCCATGCAGGCATCGGCTCCTACAATCTCTACATCAAGGGCTTCGGTCACATCATCAGCAAGTCCCCTTCCAACTGCGGCTTATGCTTGGGCAGCCAAGCACACTAACACAATTATTGGTCTTACTTTCCTCGGTGCAGTGCTTCTTTGTGCGGTAAGTGTGTGGACATGGCGTGTTGGGCTGCCAAAATTTCGGAACCGCCAGGCTCTTCTGGCAGCGCAGAAGAAAGCCCGGGCGGAACAGAAACAATGGCTAGCTTGGATCAAGGCTGATCGTGAGATTCCGTGGATCCGAACGTCGAATGAGAACGCCGGAACACGTCACGTACAACGAGAAAGTGCTTCGTCTTTGCCAGCTCTAGATATAGGCCCTGCCACAACGACGTTGAGCAGCTCCTACGCGACGAGAGACTCGTGGCCTTTGAGGAGTATGCCTGTCAATGTCGCATCGCCCTCGGTTCGAACTTATATATCATCTGAAGCAGTGTCAATTGAGAACGCGACTCCCGGCGCTGTTTCATCAAGCCCTCAGCGTGACACCATGCGTTCTTACGAAACGTACCGTGGTGATCTCAGCTTAATGTATCCGGCATTAGACGGCACCAGTGACCTCTCCCAATCACCTACCATAGTGGTCAATGTTGAAGATGCGACTGTTGTGCGTATGCGGTCCGCATCGCCTCCTGATTTAATCAGGGTAACTAAGGACGGAGTCCGTCCTATGAGCCAAGTTGTCACTGTCGGTAGCGATCGCGATGACGACAACTTCGAAGAGGTTGACCTTGAAAACAGCAATTGAGACCATAGCTTCCGTTCTGTTATTGCAGTCCCAGTGGCAGCCAGTGGCCAATTGACATTTTGAAAGTTTCATCCAACTGATTGAGTACATTGGTTATATTCACCTGAGCCAGTTAGAGCAGTATAACCACCAGCGGTATTGTTCCATGATTGGGTTCTTCTGTGAGCAATACTAGGAATTGCGGATCTGGGCTTAAATAAATCCACCTTGTACACTTTGAAATCGTATTTTCGTAGAATACTAGACTAAGAAATACGAGAATATTCTTCGATTTCGTACTGCAAGGCTTCTATAATCTCAAGATTAAAGAGTACCTTCGAGCTCATTCAGAAATCACTTTCTAATGACTCCACATTGAATAGCCTATTATCATTGTGATTCTACCATCATGAATTGGTTAACCCTACTAGCATTGTGAAGTCCATTGTGCAACAACATACGCTACGTATCTTTACATCCTCCCTCTTAAATAAAAGATACGACGTCCGTGTCAAGTACTTATCATGATAGACCACCCCGTAGAACTTTCCCAAGTGACAGCAATACTGCGCTTCAAGCACACAAGATAACGATGGCTAGCAACCATACAACCGTCGTCGTCACCTTCACAGACTATACCACTGTGCATGCAACCTTCCTACCCACGATATCAAGACCAGAAGCAATCTCAACAATAACTCAGTCTTCTATGGTTATCATATCGGGTACTACCTGCTCGTCTACCGTCTCACGTTCTAAGGTACTTCGAACCTCAAGTCTACCTTCGTCACTCCCAAGCTCAACACGGAACAGCAGGCTGCTACACAGTACCCTCATCTCGACTACATCAACCCCTACTACGCCCAGTTCTATCCCAGCACTGCCGACAGGATGGCCGACGCCAGAGCCGCAAGAACCTTTCGAAGCGCATTCTAACAACACGCTTCCTATTCTCATAATCGTCTGGCTGGTCTTGACTACGCTCTTCTTCCTTGGTGCACTGATCTTCTTTGCATGGCGATTTGCCAGAGGACATTGCGCGGATTGCTCCTCCAGAGACGCAGAAATCATACACTTGAAGCGGCGCCTTGCAGACAAGGAGCATGTTACACCAGAGATGGTGCGGCAAAGAGAGACGCTGTATCAGCAGATACCAAAGATCCACGTTCCCGCACAAAGCGCGGGAAAGGGCGTCATACTTAGTAAACAGGATCTAGACAAGGGCGTCACCCTAACGCTGAAAGACCTAGAGAATGGAATCACCATAGACGACCATGCGCACAAGCAAAAGCATCCGCCATCTACGCACATAAGACATTCAAACCCCTTCGACCTAGAAGACATCCAAATCCCACCCAAATCCCACTTCTCCGCCGATACAATCGAGACCGGCTCCACCTCGCAGATGCACAAACGCTCCACGGGATCGATTCTACGACAGAAACTTAGCATCGATCAGAATCGCTCTCTGGCGCTACAAGAGCTCGCAATACCCCGTTCTAAGACCCAAGACACAGATTTTGAGAATGCTGCTCCTTCGTTCTGGGATCGTACACTTGCTCACACTGGCGTGTCAAACTACGGCCGCGGTGAGGGCGTGAGGCGTCCTGAGAATGAAGACTTCGCGGGACGCGGAACTCAACGTGGTATGCGGACATATTCGCACCCAGGACCTGCACCCCCACCTCCAATACCCGCTTACCAGCCTTCCCCAGGACACCCTCCTGTTAGAAATCCATATGCCTTCAATTACAATAACCCATACGCTAGAGAGGTAGACGAGGCGAGTAGCGGCCGTGGAAGCAGTAATGCGGTGCCTGCGGAGTATCCGCAGCCTCAGCCTCCGCACACGGAGTTCATCACTGTGGGACTCGACGAAGAGCGTATGAGGAAACGAGAAGAGGCTGACGCAGAGAGAAGAGCACAAGAGCTTAGGGAAAAGCGGAGAACAGGTGGGTATGGAGCGATGGCACCTATTACGCCGGATGGTATGGATGGGGTAGGGCCGGTGCCGAGACGTATTTAAATAGTTGATTGAGAGTGTGGTAATACATTAAATTTGAAATGCGGTTGGCTTGATCATTTTCTTCCAGTTCAGTTCGTTCGCAGTGCTGAGAACAGATTCTGACTTTGCATCCTGTGCGACAGAGTCTACAGGAATATGGTTTGTATAGATTTTTAATTATGCTCGAAAAAAACATAGATTTACCGGTTGGCTTACGATCTCTCAAAGGGGAATAATACCCAGTATGACCGGTTCGATGTACGAGGGCGTCGCTAACTACATTTCGACAGGTAAACGATGACTAGGTGCAGGGGATATACTAGCGCAATATTTTCAAACACCGGTCAGCCGGGATGAAACATTTTATGAAGTCATCGAACATAGTCTTCTTGCTGGAGATACTCAATGTTGAGACGAATGTTGATCCGACCAAAGAATTGTTTATCAAGCACTGTTCCTCATTATGTTGGCGTATAAGATCACATTGGCCACAGACCTTACGGAGCGAAACAAAATGATGAGAGGTAACGCAAGTGGCGGAATCTCCGTTCGTCGCAATGCATCGTGTCCGGAGACGTGAATCTAATCAATACCACATCCATACGAAAAATGTGCGGACAGCAATCGCCACAAAGCTAATTCAAGGGATAAATATCACTGCTAATCTCGCTAAAATACAGCCAAAAAGATCCTGAAGAGTGCGCCGAAGAAGTAATCACAACCTATACAGATCCATCTCCTTCATCATCTAAAGTTGCCCCGATCTCTAAGCACCCATCGCCAACTTGTTCTGACCTTCCCCCTTCCACGCCACACAGAGCCATTGTTATTCAAAACGGAGTATGCCATCAAGCTTGCTTCACTCTGAAATCCGAACTTGATCGAGGATGTTCGCCTTCGTGAGAGGTTCGCATATGATCAGCACCTGATCTGTCGGCAGGTTGAGCCCCACACCATGGTACGAGACATCTTTGGCGTATCTGTCTAGGCGTCTATGGCCGACTTTGAGGGTGCAGCTCGTGAGGCGGACACGCATGATACCAGAGCCTTCGCGTCCGAGACTGTGGAGCAGATGTGCACGGGCGATAGCATCCTCCTTGTTCGTGAACCCAGGTATGAACGGCGCGCGGGAAACCGGACGGTCAAAAACTTCTTCTAATCCTTCGCGAATATCTTGAATGAGATTGTAGGTTGTCTCTTCGGGCACTTCTTCGGAGAATGGGAGGTGGAAATACGCGGGGGTTGCTCGACGCGCCGTGAAGCTCTGCCGCCGGATTTCGATGTCTCCAATTGCCACCCAGCACTCTCCACCATTTTTTGAGGCTGAGCTAGATAGTACCATCGTTCGAGAGTAGTGATGAAGTAGGTGAGAGACTTTTATGAAGAACACAAAAAGACAAGGCTGCTCTGAAAGGAAGACAATCGCTTTGAAGAAATTTGAGAGCAAGTGGATAGCTTCCACGAGTTGTAGCTCATACTTATAAGCTAGATTTTGAAGCTGGGTATGAAAAAGCCGTGATGAAACCGCATAATTTCAAATGATAGCACCTTGCTAGGCTCAAGGTCGTGATAGAACTGTGATGTGCGGCGTAATTTCAAATGATATCACTTTGCTGGCTCAAAAGAGAAGGTTGGTCCTGTACGATGATGTGATCGGCACCCCCAAGTAGAGGGAAAAGCGATGTCGTCTACTTTTTCTGTCTCCGATACCTACTTATTCTTGGCTTATAAGGTATCCTGCCCAATTATCGCATAGGGCTAACTTCTTTTTTGAGCCTAGCAAAGCGCTATTATTTGAAATTCGGCAGTAGACGGTCGCGGGGGTTTCGAGGGAGGGGAACGAAATACGATATCCCCATTAGGAAAGTCGTGGGGTGGGCTGCTAGGTGACGTATCGCCACGCGGGGCGTGCGAACTCATTGGTCAAGGTTAAGGTACACCCCAACCTACTTTAATTAAAGTTTATGTACATTTTACGCCTTCCATACTTATCACACGAAGAGCCTTGTCTTATACCAAAGATAATAGTCCCTTGCTATAAGACTAGTTACTTAGCATACAAAGGATAGTGCTTTTATGGACTCCATATACGTCCAGAGCTAGAGCGCGTAGTCCAAGAAAGATTCCACGATATCAAAGTGTGTAGACGGAATCTCAACTGCTCCAAGATGGGCATCTCTCGACAAAGAATGTTTTCTACCTATGTCTTTTGCTGGGCAACTGATAACGCAAGATCTTGCGTATTTTCACATTCTATCACGTTGAGAATAATTGAGTCCGATAGTAGCAGTGTTGCCCATCGTGGAAACAATCCCGAATTACACGAAAGTATTGCATCTCCTTCCTGTCATAGTCACCGAGGTCCCACACCCGGCCCAACACCCTCTCTTCTATCTATGGTGAATGACGTTACATACCCAAGCGCAAATACGTTCATACTTTTTCGCCCTTAACTACATGCTTTTCTCGCTCTGCCCTTCTCGCTCTGCCCTTCTCATTATGCTCTTATCTTCCAAACACCTAGTAATATCCACCCTTAAACGGCTCCTTGAACCGCATCTGCGGTATCTCCCCATCTTTCCTGTTTTTAGCATCAATATAAAAAATCCAGCCCTTATCATGCACATCCACAAGATCAATATCATCCAGCGTCGTCCCATTCACGCTAATATAATGCAACGGTCCCCCATCGTATCCCTTCGCACCACTTGCAATCGGTTTCGATGTCCACACTTTCTGCACCTTCCCATCGCTTTCTTCATTGCCACCCCACTTAGCTACGTCGATCTCTGCAGGAGCCCACTCCCCACCCATGCCAAACGTCCGCACGCCGCACCGCTTGCAAAAGTACCATCCGATTTTCTTGGTAAAACAGCGGTACTCGCCTACGTCCTCGATGTTGGCGGGCGACGTTAGGATAAAGTCGTTTTCGATGTCGTTGGGTCGGCAGTGGAACATGCCCGCCTGCCCAGTCAGTCCAGTCGACCCATAGATGCAGTATTTTACTCATTGTGGTGACCGCGGATACGTACCTTGTGGCACGTGCTGCAATTGCACTTATAGATTCGCGTGCCTTCACGCTTAGCTGCCAAATCGTGTTATCCATGTACGTCGCGCAAAGTTGGATGGCCTGAACATGGAAAAGGGACTATTTACCATTGGGGCTGATGGCGTTGTTCGGCGGGAGCGTCAAGCGGACCTGATACTTGATGTCGCCACAGTGACAGGAGCCGGAGTAGACTTTCGTAGACATTGTGCGGGGTATGTACTTCGACGTTGAGTAAGAGAATTAGAGGCTTGCTGTGGGGTTCAGAGTTGGTTTGGATGGAGATGCGAACTAGGTCGGTGGTTTTCAAACAACAGCAATGCAAGTCCGAAGTCGTGATGCGAGGAACACGGGAGGTTTACGACGCGTGAATGCTGCCTGCTTGTGCATAACCTCTAGCCGTTTTGAGTGCTTTGAGCACGTGACCAGGCGTCAGCGCGCGTTAGCACGCGTCGTGCGCGGCCGGGACCGATCAGGCCCCCAGCGTCGTAAACATAGCACTGCTGTAAAGATGATGTAGTCTCAGAGACTTGTTGTATCAGTATACGTATGCTGGAGTGCTTCATATGTTTCTCTAAACGAAATGTCTTCGCGGTGTTGGGAAACATGTGAAAGAGATCTGCGCTAAGGCCCCGCACCTTTCGGTTGCAAAGGGAATCTGCATTCACTATCACGCAAAGCACAAAACGAAGGAATGATGAGATGAACGACTAACCTAGATATCAACATGAAGCGAGCATTACCACATTGCCCTCTAGTTCTTTCGATCTACATTTACCACAGTTTCATCAACAATAAGCTTTAGGAGTATTGGTACTAAGGAGTATTTATAGTACTACAAAAGTTAGGAAGAGCCATCGAAGCTATGAAAACTACGACGAATACTCATTTACTCCATCCGTACCATCCCTTCTTTTGTGTAATAAACTGCAAGAGAAACCAGACACCCCTATAGCGTCGACAGCTTAGGTGTCCAGAACGAAAGGATGGTCTGAGTGATCTTCTCACTGTTCGGGTACGGGAAACCGTGGCCTCCTGGTAGGTACTCGATCTGCAGATGATTAGATGGTAACAGTTTCTGTATATCTTCGGCTGTCTCTTTTCCAACGACAACACCGTCATCCTGGCCGAAAAACACTAACAGCTTGGAATTGTGCAGGGCGGAGTCAGGGCGTGTCCGTCCGGCGATAATATCGCACACCTTGCTCCACAAGTCCTCTCGCCCTTTTAGCGGGCCATAGCGGACGGTATCCTGGAAGGAATGGACGTGGCCTTTGTGATAGTCGAATTGCCACTGGAGGAGCCCACCCATGTCAAACGTCCTGTTCACACGGGAAGGTCCCTGTTCAACCGCTGTCACTCGCTTCTCCTCCAGATTGGTTTCCAACCCTGGTTTAGTCGGAGCCACTTCGAGGACCTGGCGGACCTTCTCGCGCAGGGCATCTTGAGATGGAGCAAGTTCAGGATGAAGCATGTACTGGTCCTCATAGCCGTTCGGTAGGTTGCGTATAAGGCCCGCTGGACCGAGAAGGACTAATGAGTTAACGGATTTGGGGAAAGCTCCAGTAAATGACAAGGAGATAGGACCGCCCAAGGAGAATGCGACGATAGAGAAGCTGTCTTTGTCTCCCATCCAAGAGAGTGGCGATGAACTTAGAGCCAGGAGAATCTGGGAGGCAAACAGGCGGTCATCATGCCTACAGCCCAGCGGTGTGTCGCTGTATCCTCGGCCCCAGAGATCTAGTAAGAAGACAGATCAGTTCCATTGACTTTACACTTGTCTGTGTGCAGGATGAAATGTCTTTGAAACTGCTTACCAAACAGCATCACTCGATGGCCAGCGTCTACCAGTCCTTGAGCGATCTTCGAGAACAACGGGCAAGGTGTGGCATCGCCGTGAACGAACAACACTTTCTTTCCGTCCACTGGTCCCCATTCGTAGACTCGTATAGATCCATAGAAAGTCTCCACGTCGCGGCCGCCCGGGAGAGCCTTGGGCGGGTAAGCCAGCGCGTCAGCTTCTTCGGGCGAGATAAAGGGTAGTAGCGTCTTTTGCGGGGACGGTATCTTGTTAGATGGCGCCATGGTGTGGTATTCGGCAGAGAGGTTGATCGGTGGAGAATAGCGCTGCTTGAGCAAAAAAGGCTCGTGAAAGGTATGCAGGTTGAATATTGGGCGAGCCAGGCTGAAGTACGCAGTCGCACTAGCGCGCACGTGGCGCATCAAGCAAACGCAACTTCCCCTCGGAAGCGGAAGCATGGCGAACGTTTATCGGCCCGAGGGTGAACTGACTGAGGATACTAAAGTTTCGCAAGATGTCTGTTGTATATTACGGATTGTTCGAGACCGTGCCTCAACCACGCGATCGGCGTTCCCAACAGCAGTGAAGCGGGGTGCAGTACGCACAGATGTGTAACCATTGATAAGAGCCTTGCGTGACCCACGATCGCACTTGGACAACCATTTGCCTGATTTGATGCGTCATCTTCCGTGGTTCCTTGGCGTCCTTCGTATAACGATTGATGTTTACAGAAATCGCCGGATCAGGAAAGCTTTTATCTTGCCTGCTCAATATTGGAGCTATCTTAAGTGCTACCATAAAGTGTGTGAGGTTCCACGGATTAGATGATACCACCCTTCCAATCTCCCCTCACCATCCCAACTTTTCGTCTAAGTCATGGAGCCTACACCGAAGCCTTCCTCTGAGGAATCGTCGCTTACAGTCCTGCGCGGTTCTTGTCTGTGTGGCCTGGTCCGCTTGGAAAGCAAGATGTTGCCAGAATCTATCACCATATGCCACTGTTTGGAATGTCGCAAGGCATCCTCGAACCCTTTCTTGACGTTTGGACTGTTCCACAACGATTACATCCAATGGACCATCGGCGGTCCTCAAGGCGTGAAACCGTCGCACGATGGCCAGGCAGAAGGCATCAGGCTGACTTACTATTCCGATATCGCGGTACGTGGATGGTGCCCTCGCTGTGGCACACCTCTCTTTATGAAGTACCATTGCCGACCAGATGGGACAAGTATCACTATGGGCTTAGTTGATGACGAACATATCATTGGGGCTATGCCACCGGTCAAGGAACACATTTTCCTTGGAGACAAGGCAACATGGTGGAAAGTACCTCCCGACGATGGAACAGCTCGGCACGACGCCTTCAACGGACCTTTCACCCGTCGACTCCAGGATTGGGTTGCCAAGGGTCGTCCCCAGAGAATGGATATCCCTCCTCCCCCTTTCAAGTTCAAACTCTGAGGTGTAGAAACCCATTAAGACTGAATAGCAACGGCAGGAGAAGGAGGTAGGAAAATCAACAGTTTTGTTTTTCGTCTTAACGATTTGAAACTGAACGAGTTGTTAGCTAGATTAAGCATTCAGATAGTTTAACTCAAGTTCGCAATGATAGTACTACGCTTTTCCGCCTCTTTTTAGAACAAATGTTTTTTGAACGTTTCTTCATAGATCCTAATGATACCGAAACTTCCGTGACAACACTCATGATCGACTCAACGCCGGCGGTTGGTGAAACCCCTCACCTCGTAGTCCACCAACGGGCCCCTGTATCCCACGTTGGCACCCAAGAAATAACGAGCAACTGCGAAAATAACGACAGTACCAGTCACCAAACTGCTATAATTCATATTGTCCTTTTTCACTGGTAGTATAGTTGGCCAGAAGTCCCAAAAGAGCACCCATAGGCAGAAAAGGCAGGCGAAGCTATTGTTCAAAACCCCTAGTAGTCCTGGTATGCGCCAGGGCCCCCATTCCAGGTCGTCCTTTTCGAGAACCATTTCTGAATCTCTAGGGTCTGTAAAGGTCAGCGGGTGGATGACATTGGCTGTTCTCTCTTGTCCAGGACCGTCGTCTTCGCCAGACCGATGCGGCTTGATCTTTCCTGTGACACGCCGCCAGAGAAGGAATGAGCATGGGATGAGGTATGACGCATATAACCCAGAAACCGACATGGACATAACGTTGCTGAATGCCGTAGACGAGCCGATATATATCAAGTTGAGCAAACAGGGGATTATGTTCACAACAGCGACAGCTACTACTGGAACTCGCGTGCGAGGGTCAACCTACGGCTCACTAGATGTTAGTCGTTCAATTCCCTCCAGTGAGGAGATGAGGAAACCAGAAATTCTCTAACGCACCTTCCGGATGTATCGGTGGAACGGTACGCCATTATCTCTTGCAAATGACCATGTCATCCGACTCGCCGTAGCAGCGAACCCGATGACAGCGCACCAGATCAAGCCTATAATGATTCCAGTCATTATTGTAGCCCCGGCTCTACCTGTGCCGTTGTAAAAGACTTGTATAAATGGGAAGCCGGTGGGAGAATCCTACAAAACTAGTAAGACAAGCTCTAGCGCGTACATGCGATGATGTCGAATAAGGGCTCTTAAAACATACAATGACGGACTCAATGTCGCCAAGGCAAAAGAGGACGGCAAGAACCATGGCCCATCCCATACTCCCGTTCAAAACCATCGTGGTAAAAATCGCTCGAGGCACGTTCACGTCTGCATTTTCTATCTCTTCCGACATCTACTCGAAAGAAGGTCAGAGGAGATCTTCGAATATATAGTATCACCAAAATGGACACTTACATGAACAGCCGCATCTGCGCCTATTGCAAAATTAAATCGTGAGTTATGTCCTTGGTTTGCGCATTCACAGATGGGAGCACTTACCGACGAAGGTCGCTACGTTACCGATAAAACCAACGCAATACGAAAGACCTTGAGTCGGCCAATTTCCTTCATTTAACGAGCGGAAGAATACACTTTCTGCAGAGCTGTGTGGCGATAGGTACAATAATGTGATAAATATGGCAATAAAGCCTAGAACATGCAGGAAAAGAATGATTCCTTCGAGCACGGGCAGGAGTCTAGCAACTACAGTGTTGACGAAAACACTAACGGCAATGACGGCCCAGGCGAGCAACGTCCCATGGTAGTTCTGCGACTTGTAGTTCGGATTGTTCAAAATGATGAGTCCCTGTATCATCGAGCCCGTTAACATACTCCCGATCGCAAGGGTAGCAATCCATGCAATCGAAGTGAGCCATCCTGTGAGCTGTTACTTTCGGGGACTACAGTGGAAGCGAGGCTTAGGTGGGGCTCACCTGTCAGGTAGCCGCAAAAGCGCTTGTATTTTCGAGGCGCTAAGATGGAGACCCAGAAATATTGACCGCCAGAGATAGGTGCACTGCATTATCTCCTGTTAGTACGGCTTTTTAAAACACTGAGCGATGAAAGAATCAGCATCATACATCGACGCCATTTCTGCCAAACACAAATAGACTGATAGCGAACAAATCCAGGCGATGGGAAACCCCCACGCCAAACCTGCTGGCCCACCACTGAATAGTTTGCTAGTTAGTTTTTGTGAAATGTTTCCTATTCCTTCGCCATCAGTCCGGGAACTTACTTTTCGAATGCTGATACAAGGAGTCTATGAATCGCAATGTCAGCGCCAGAGCTCTCAAGGATGATTTGTGCGTAATTTGTTGCTTACGTCAAGGCCGTCTCCCAGGTAGCGAGGATGCAACAACTGAATCCAAATATGGAGAGAAATCCAAATCGGCGCTACGATATACATGTATGTTATCAGTCAATGTCTGCAGCGTGATAGGATCGGTTCGGAGGGTACCTTCAACACTTGTGCTTTTCCAAGGCGTGCGAGGCCGCGAACGTCTCTTTCCAAGTAGGTAGAGCCATGGATCTCATCAAAGGTTCCTTCAATCGCGACCCCAACACTGTTGGATGCTTGACTTGAGACGTGCATCAGGCTAACGACAAGTTGATTCGCGATGAACAATATCTGAAACTTCTAGATATCATCCGTGGTTTATCGAAATAAAGGATGGCGATGAGGACAAGGCAGCCTGGGGCCTGTGCGAGGTTCCGGGCAGTTCCACACAGGGCGGCAGCCCAACCATGGGGTGGGTGCACGACTGCCAGGCAACGTGCAACGGAGAAGGCAACTCGTCTGACTGCATCGAAGTTGTGTGACCACATTGAGGGGTTTGGCACGACTGGGGTCGATTGATGCAAGTTGTCTATCGCGTTGAGCAACGAGTGCTTCAGCTCGCCGATCACGATCGTTTTTCATACTTATCGTATTATATGCGACATATACTGTGATAAAGCGGAGCTGACTGCATGTCAATGCTCGCTTGTCGATGTCTATGATAGGGTGCCGTAGCTCTGGATCATAAGTAAGCCAGAACGCTTCCGCCTTTCGAAACCAATAATGCTTCGCAGATACCAAGAGGAGGTGCTGAAAATTTTTTGCAGGCGTTGGTTCCCCGGACTTTTGTATTTCGGCGTCCATACATCCTTGGCCGCTTCAATTCAGCTCGCTCTTCCAAGAGACAAGGCCCTGCGAACCTAGACTGATCTATCCGTCCTTTCCTGTCCTATGGTCTTTACTCGTAAGCCTCATGACCTGCATCTGACGTAACTGTGTACAAGAATAAATGAAGTGAATTGTTCGTGCTTTTGGGGCATCGCCAAGTCCAAAGAGCCTCGTCAGCCACTTCTGGCCCGACGCATTTAGCACGCCGCAGATCCCCGCTACGAACTATCGTTCAATGACCCTTGAAGTCTTCCCGCTTCACAGCCTTACTGCTCTATAGTTGCTAGTGTATCCTCTGGGCACCGAGATGGATAAGCGCGTAGCTATCACAGATTCGAACCTCGGACCAGTGGTGAGCTTGCTAAGCTGGATCATGGTGGCTTCGGTTATCATCGCCGTCTGTACGAAAGTTGTCTTGTCTTCTGTTATCCACGGGAAGCGTATCACGGAAGACGTCGCCCTGTATCTTGCGACGGTAAGAACAAAACATCTCTCGTAGAATGATGACGCTGACAACGTTTCGGGTAGGGCTTCAGTATTGGCTTCACGGTTGCACTCTCTATAGCGGCACATAACGGTATCGGGCAACACCGAGACGCCCTATCGAGTCGCGAATTAGAGGTTATGCAGAAAGCAGTTTATTCTGCTAACATCTTATTCGTCTTGATCCCAACCTGCGTGCAGACATCTATTCTTGTCTTTCTCTACGAAGTCACACCGGTCGTTTTGCACCACGTTCTGATCATGTGTGTGGGGGGTTTTATCCTTGTATCCTCAATCCCATTCCTATTCGTAGCCCTCTTTCCGTGTCATTTACCCGATATATGGGGAATCTTGGGTGGCCGGTGCATCAACCAACTCTCATTTTGGCAAGCATTTGCGGGTGTGAACATCATGATCGAAAGCGCATCAATTCTTCTGCCTATTATCATGGTCTATCCATTGATTATGGAACGGCAAAGAAAGATCATAGTAATCAGCGGCTTTGCTGCTCGAGTCACGTACGTGTTAGTGGCTATCAAGACAGTAGACAGGCAGCTAACACCAAGGAGTGTCATAGCAGCTTTTGCAGCACAAATTCACCAAGCTCATGTTTTGAAAGCACACCCGCATGATCAGACATTTCACGCGTGGAAATACTACCTCGCAGTAATTTTCGTTCAGGGACTGAGTATCATTACCGTCTGCATACCCTACATAAGGAATTTGCTCCTGGGAATGGAGTCGGGTATGATACAGACGGGTCGTTTCAGGTTGCCGAGTGGGCGCAGCACCGAGGTTGAGACTTCGCTTCCGAGCTTTACAGTCGAACAGATAAGTATCGGTCCAATTCGGTGACCGAGGCACCAATTCGAACTATTGCCAGCGTCTCGGATAAAATGACATGACGGTTAAAATGGAGAACGACAGTCGAATCATATGTCCCGAAAGGAACTAGCTCTAGTCAGCCGACAGCGACAAGGCTACGGTCGTAATCAGGCACAATCAACGGCGAGCATGACCAATAGAACTAGACAAGACTCATAATGATATTCAAATACTTCACCCACCCCAATCTGTACTTGTCCAACCCTGCTCTAGGTGATAGACATATACGGTAGGTTGAGACTGCGTGTCAAATTATATACTGCTTTGAGCTTTGTAGTCTATGGAGGAGAGACTAGTCGTACTACCTATCATATCTACCAGTGCCTTCAATTTATCTATGGCAGATCATCCTCATGAGATATATAACGTCAAACAAACCTTACAACAATAAAGACTACGTCTACCTTGTTGAGACCCGTTATGACCTCAAAGCCTCGTATATATCGTTGGGGCAAGCAAGGCACCCAGTAACGCATACCTCAGCGAGGCTAGTTCATGCCCAACCAAACTAAACACCACGAATGAGGCGAGAAATACGAGAAAGAGTAAGCCACGTAGGCCAGGGTCGTGAAGTGGCTAAGGACCACCCAGCCCATCACGGTTGAGCACACAGCAATCTGCAGCCTGCAGATACTAGCAAAAGCTGCCAAGAAAGGCGACATCAAATCTTTTAGATATCAGCATTCAATGCCGGTGTGGTATTGCGATCGCGGTGAAGAACCCATAATGGATAGCAAGGCGAAGGGCTAATACGCTACAGTACTGAGGCAACATAGCGCTGCTTGAATGTGGAAAGGATTCTCTATTTTTGACTAAAGTTTTTGCTGCATTGAACTGATATTGCATAGGGTCTTCATTGTCTATATGTTTGACCATATACAACCTGGAGCAAAGTACCCAGGCCCTAGAAACTTGCACGCCTCGAATTTAGAAAAACCCCGCGGCTTCGAAGCGATGGTTTATCTGCTTGCTCACTAGTTCTATTTGGGCGCACGACTTCTCGTTGATCTGCAGTTGGTCATCAGTCTCAGCTATCTCTGGTAGTGAAGATGTCAACGTACCGAAGAATCGGATGTAGATTTCCGCTGCAAAAAGAGGTCTTTCTCCATCGTACTTGACGGGTACGTATGTTCTGATATGAAAGTATCACCGCTGAGACTTCGGCCATATGGTCGACTTCTCGATGAGTATTTGGAAGCCCTCTTGATCCGGGGGATTGGACGATAATTGCGGCTATAGGCAATAGAGGTGAACAAATCATTGTCGAAACTGAATGGTATGTATTGCAGAGTATCGTTATCCTGAACACTTGCCGTGTTGTCGGTCATGATGGAATATCGTGACGACAGCTGGGAAGGAACAATGCTCATAACGCTTCCGTCAACTTCGCGAAAAGCAAGCTCATGAATAGTAAGTACTTCGGTCCGGTCTTCATAGTGGGGCCTATCGTGGTCAGATCCATGTAATGGAGGGAAACTGCTATACGTACATGCTCATGACCTGCAATAACAGTTGCAGTGCACTGACCTGGCCCTGTATACGAGTCTGATGCTCTTGGATGAGGCCGGTGATGAACGTGAAACCTGCACGGCGTCGAAAAGTTCCGTATTTGGGGATTGCTTTCCGAACGTCCTCTTCTAGGGCTGACATGGCCAATTGACCTACGTACAACGAACGTGCTAGTCTTTCGAGGACATCTTGATGTACCTCCATGTGATCCTTATTTTGATCCATCCACGTCTCGATCTCTCTCCATGCAAACTGAATCGTGGCGCATTCTTCAACCAATGTAAGTATCGATAACTCGGCGGTTTTGTAGGTCTCTGCAAGACTGCGCAGCGCCATGGCGGTTTTAGCGCAATTTGCGGCAAGGCTGGCACAGGCGGCCACAAGTGCGAACAAGGATGCAGGATCCATGGCGAAAGTCTTAGTGCGAATGCGGCACGGAAAGAGAAATGAGAGAAACGACGCAAACCTCGGGGATCGTTCCTGAGCAAGTCTATCATTATCTGAGCAGAGTAATGTGAATAGTGCCCAGATGCAGATCAACCGATAACCAGCCAATCATCATGGTCAGTGAAACCGACCAAGCCCCTCGCTGGAGCCTTAGACTCATGAGCGGGAGACGTGGCTAGGTTATACGACGCTTATCTGGTGAACGTGTCGCCTCGCGGGGAAGTCAAAAGTTATCATTCGTGATGTCAAATACGGAGGGTCGAGCTGAGCCACTATTCATGCAGGAGCTGTTCAGCTGCCCAGGTACAACGCATCGGATGCCGGAATGAAGAACGTGTCAACTGCAGCCCTAGTGTTCCAACCAAGGCGTTATTGGGCGGTGCATCGCTTCTAATCCTGATATGGGTAGGAATATCTGGCTCAAGTCGTATCAAGAACGATGGGCTGTCATCTGCAACGCTGTGCGCTGCACTTTAAGGTTACAACCATACTAAGCTCGTAAAATCAATCAACGTTCATTGCACTGCTGCCTGCAGATGATTTGCACTGCACCGCTAACTCATCTCTTGCATGCGTCGCAAACCGAGCAACGGTGGGTTTGAAACCCGGTGCTATTTCTGGCCAGTCCTGGCCGTCACTGATTGAAGTGGCTCTAAGAAATGCAGAAACCCACTTCGCAGAGATAAACTGCTATGTGATTCTGCTGGCAAGGTCACTCGCCGTGAGCGGGTTGTGACGGATCAGGAGCGCTGGATCAGCCAGAAATGCCCTAACCGTATATGGTAAGGCGCTAGCAGTCAGAAAGCCGTGACACTAGATTCCGTGCACCACCGGACGGAGCCCAACCGCCCATCATGTCGCTTTACAACACCATCGTCATACCACTATCCGTCATAAGCGGTATTTGGATTCCGTGTACACTTCTGTGTTGCATACCATGGGTGCAAAAGCAGTACGTTCAAAAGCTCTCTAGCTACCAATCGCTAACAGCCCAGGATGTTGTACCTGCATTGGGTGACCCTGTTCCCCGGGAAGTGGTTGACCGAGCCCGAAAGGGCTGGTTATCTTAGTATGCTTGTTACCAGATATGCTGGAGATGCATGTTGATGGAGAGTAGAAAACCAAGTGGCATCCTTTCGCATCCCAACGAAAGACGGGGAAAGATTGTTTGCGTGGCTCGTCGCACCCCTGGGAGTATATTCGCGCCACGTGAAAGGCTTTCTGCAAGAACAGCCGTTACAAAATGACATCGAGCAGCGGCAGGCCTTCAGGCTTTTGAGGGAGGACCCGGAGGCACGACTGGTAATTTACTTCCACGGAAATACCGGCACCGTTGCCCAAGGTCGAAGAACTGAAGAGTATCGCATGTACAGCTCTGGTGCCTCTGACAAGATATTCGTTCTAGCTTTCGACTACCGCGGATTTGGGAAATCTACTGGATCACCATCTGAGCCAGGGTTGATGGAGGACGCAGAAGCGGTCGTGGAATGGGCGCTCAAGACCGCGAACATTACACCAGATCGTATTGTCCTTATAGGTCACTCTCTGGGAACAGCGGTCGCAGCGGGTATAACACACTATTACGCCAATCTGCCCACACCGGTTGAATTTGCGGGGCTTATACTTTGCGCGAGCTTCACAAACACAGGCAACGCTTTCGCCTCCTACGCCATTGCTGACCTCGTACCCGTGAGTAACCCAATATCACGTTGATCTTTGGGACCAGTGCTTATTAAATTCCGAGCGGGTAGGTGCTAGCTCCCGTGAAGCTTATTCCGCCTCTGCAGACATGGTTCAGACGCCGATTTAAGGATACCTGGCGAACCGATCAGAGGCTTGCGTCGCTCGCAAAGCAGTACGTTACTCAGCTGTTGCAAGGCCTTGACTAACGATATGCGTGCTTTGTAGGTGCGAGAACCTACAACTAGTGCTGGTGCATGCAGAGAACGATGGGACGATGCCCTGGGACCAGACAGAAGAGCTTTTTAAAACCACGCTCAGAGCTGCGACGGAAGAGGTGGGCCCGAATGTCAAAGTTGTGGATCTGGGCGAGGCGGGGAAACAAGAAGTGTGGCGCCAGGGTACTCGCAGCGTCAGCAAGCTTATTGCGAAGCATGGTGGTGCGTGCATTCCCGTTATACGATTTACAAAACCATATAACTCGCTTTAAACTAATGACATTTAGATCACAACACGATGATGAAGTGGGCGCCAATCTCGTTGGCGGTTCTTGAATCTTTTGGCCTCACCGATGTGGATGTCACGAGAATAGCCGAAACGCCTGACGAGTAGCCTGTCTCACCACGCCTCCGAGCCCCACAACGAAGTCTTGTCCTACGCAAATCATACAACCCGGCGTCATGAAGCGTTTGCAACGCCTGTCAGCCCCAGAAAGCAAACGGCTCCTCACACAAAGCGAGGCCCACGCGCGCGCTCCGCTTCACGCTCAAATGGCCGCGCAGTCATCGCTCTGTTATTGTTCCTATTGAATCATTATGTCTTTGTCACCAAACGCCTCGAACGATCTCTTTTGTCTATTGTGATATGCTATTGTTCTAATGAATTTCTTTGATTTCATTTTTCTTTCTTCTGTGTATAATTCTTCCAACCACATATCCGCGCCGGACGCTGCCGCCTCTCCCACACAAACCACATGCACGCCTACTTGGTAGCGCACTAACAATTCACGAAAACCTTCACGGCAACAGCACACGGCCGCACAAAATGTCAACGCTCGAGCCCACATTCAATGCCGCTCACGCAGCAAGAGACCTATTCGAGTCCCCCGCAACCACCTCCATCAACACGAAGACCGTCCTTCTAATCGTCTTCGTCGCCATCGTCCCCGTTCTCATCGCCGCCGGCGTAGTGAGCTGGCTCCTCTGTTGCTACAGCCGGGGCCGCGGTTGCGGGCACCGAAACAAAGAAAACAACACAAAGACATCGCGAAAAGAAAGCTCGCCAGGCATGAAGTCGTTAGCGCGCCAGAACTCGGGAGGGAGAGCAGTCGCGCCTAGTCGTCCCGTGCCGGCGCACATGAGGAATGATTCTATGATGAGCAAGCACTCAAATTTGAGTAAACAGTCTACAAACGAGAAAGTGCCGACGTTGCCAAAGGGGTTTGTTTGATGGGAGTATAGGTTAAGAAACAGAAGGAGATCTTTCATTTCGATTGATTAGGAGGTTATGATTTTGCTGTGTGCAGGTACGTCGGCTTGTGAAGCCTATGCATGGCTTTACTTGTGCCACATTAAGATGGATGGTGTATGAGAAAGAGGAGCGATCTGTATCCGCGCACGAGGCAGCTTCGCATATCATGACACGACCGAACGTTGTGGTTAGTGTGCCAGTATGCTGACTTGGGTGTATCACCTCAGCGAGGATCGAGGTTCATCGGATATCAAGGCACTCTGGGCTGGTACTTTGGTCCCATTATTCTAACTAAACATTACAACAATCTATATCCGATTCCAAAGTGGAGAAAATACACCTGTATCACGTCTTGTCTATGCTCCTTCTGTACTCCCCTAGACTTAACTCTTTTGCACTTTCGCTACTCCAAAGCAAAGCTAAAATTGCACCTTCGACAACCGTGCGCTCGTTCGAAGCCGCTCGCCATAGATATAAAATAGTAGTGGTACCGGTACACAGGCCGCGGCAATGAAGCCTAGAAGTGAGTTTCCCCATCCGATGCCTAGGGAATCATACATCGCGTTTCCGGCAAGTGGGAGTAACGCACCCACCAGCGAACGGAATACAGTTGCAGCCGCGGACACGGAGGCGGCGTGGGCGGTGTATGAATCGACGAGGTACGTAAGTCCCGGCATCTGCTCGCTCGTTAGCGTTCCATCTCCCTTATCCGAAGGATGCGTCGAGAACATACAAAAACAACCATCATCGCACCCCCCAAAACTGCCGTCCCAATAATCGGCACAATCCAATGGACCTTCTTCTCCGCAGTCCACCCATACAAGAACAAGCCTATCGGCACCAAGATCGAGCCAACCAGCATGGTAGGCAGTCTGTATTCCGGCTTCGGCTTCCCGTCGTTATATCGCTTCGCAAGATTGTTTAGAAGCCGGTCTGAGATCGCGCCTGTGAAAATAAGGCCGAGGAGCGAACCGGCGCCCACACCGAGATACGTGAGCGAGATGCCTTTCTCGGAGAAATTGTATTGCGCGCCGAAGACACGGGGGTAGGTGGTTAGAAGGAGGTAGAGGTAGCCGTAGACCTGGTACCAGTCAATCAATTAATCAGGCGATGTAAGAAGGAAGGGAGGAAAACGCACAGCTGCCATTACAAGTGACATGAGGAAGACAATGGGAGAAAGATAGAGCATGCGGAGTGGGCGGACGATAGCGGTTTGGAAAAGTTGGCGTGGAGTGTGGCCTGTGTCGAGGGCGGACCGGAGCGCTGTGTTTCCAGTTTCTTTCTGGAGGCGATGTGTTTTCTTCTGTAGGAGGACATAGGCGTAGGTTTCGCGGTTGAAGAGGAAGCTAACAACACAGGCGGCACCGGCCTAGACAGCGTTAGGTTGAGTGGAAGGGTGGTGTGGGATATACTTACGAGAATTGCTATGAGCCAGAATGTCCACCGCCAACCTTTTGCTTCTGCAAGATATCCGCCCGCTATCCAGTGTTAGATGGGTTTTGCAATTCTTGTGATACTCGCAAATGTGCATGTTAACGAGCGGCGAGAGACGTACCAACAGGCCCAACAGCTGGCCCGAACAAAGGTCCCAAAATCATACTAGCCATGGCCTTACCTCTTTTCTCGACCGGAAACAAGTCCGCCACCGTCCCGCTCGAGATGGTAATCGCACCTAATATCACATTTAGCCTGCGAACAGTCACACTAGACATCCTCGAGATCACTTACAGCTCGCTGCTACACCTGCAAAGAAACGAAATACGATCAAGGAGCCGAGGCTATTTGCAACCGCACATGCAATGCTGAATATAAGGAAAATGATGTTGCAGACGTTGTAGATTGGGGCACGGCCGTAGAGCTCAGAGAGCGGAGCCCAAGCAAGCGGACCGAAAGCGTAGCCCAGAATGTAGACGGAAGTCACGAATGCACCGAGGGTTTCGTTGGTCGAGTTGAAATGTCTCATGATCTCAGGAGTAGCCGAGGCGCTCATCGTGGAAGCAAAAGGCCTGTAAAGCATTAGCTGCGGTTGAATGTAATCGCATTGTTTCCGCAAAGCCCTAAGACATTGTGTCGTAAATCCCAGGGTAGACTGAAGTATGGTGGACATGTCAAACTTGGGTCTAATGCAAAAGCATGGAAATGATCGTGACTTGGTCGTTCAAACTTACGAGAGCATGGTTATGAACGCGACAACGGATACGACGCCGATTTTCTTTATGGAAGACCAGTTCATCGGGTTCTCTGGGTCGTCCGTGTCCCAGTTGACGATGTTTGGGTCCTCTGGGGCCGCCTTCTCTGCTGTGCCGGTGACATCGCCTTTCTCGGATTGACGCTCCACATCTTTTGTGAAAGACTGCTCGTCCACCTGGCTTGTGTTGATAGAACTCTCGGTACCGAAATCTTTGTTCAACGCCATATCTCAGTACGCAGCCGAATTGTTGTTGAGATATAATATTACGTGATTTGCCCGGCGTAAATGGTCCGAAGACACACAAACAGCTTGTGCGATGTTGCCCTAAGTATTGCTGGAGAACAAAGGAGACTGGGTAATTGTGAGAAATTCCGAGTCTCAGGGTGAGATCTCGAAGATAATAAAGTACGACAATGGCTTCGACCGATTGGCTCCTTGTTGCATCCTGTACGACTAAGGCGGAGATAGTCGGTTTTCGCGTGTTATGACTGCCGAGCCCATGGAGCCCCGTCCACCCTCCGTCCACCATCGGACCTTCTCATGTTCCAGAGAAGGGATAGCGGGCTCGAGCGTCGTATATGCTGGAGATTCCCTAGGGCGTGCAACTTTCATTCAAGAAATATGGGTGTACCCACATCGGCTACGCACTCTAGACACCGAACGATATCAGTCGTAGGGACCCCACATGGCATTGCGAGGATCCAGTAATGTAGATGGCCATCCGAGCTAGCTAGTGATAGTGCATGTGAAATACATATCAAAACCGTCTGCCACGAGAGTGGTTACGCTAGTGCACGCGGATTCTTACCGACCGTGCGGGGCACTGGGGCATTCTACGGTTTACTAACAGCGATGTTCTCAAAGACGACCTCGATGCAATCTCAGACAAGAACCTAAAATTCTCTCTGGTCGTATCACAGGCATTCCGATACTTCAAAACACTCCCCTTCGCCAAAATTGCAGGTGTGCAGGTGCAGATGCCAAGTACGCCGGGCTATTTGTAATCATGTGATCCCACCATCTCAGCCCCCAGCAAGCTAGCCACTTTCGGACGTGGAGCGGAGATGGCCCGCGGACTTTGCGCGGAAGATGTCTTCATCGCCCAGCAAACACGTCTTTCTTGTAGGCTTCCATCATTCCACGCCGCGGACTTTTTCCCCCATGCCAAAAGAACCCCCAAAGACAGGCGGGCCTCGCCAACGGCCGGTCTCCTGCAAGTTTTGCAGAACCCGTAAGCTTCGCTGCAGCCGAGAGTCACCTTGTTCCAACTGCCTGTCTCGCGGAATACCGTGTGAGCTTGATGCACCTACGAACAATGGACCGACCGCGGAGGAGAACGACAAGGCTGAGTTACTTGAACGGATCCGGAAACTAGAAGCGATTGTGGAGCAAAATACCAAATCGACTGTTACACCAACTCACACTTCACCTTCAGCCGCAAACCCCTTACCCAATGCATTGAACAGTCACGTCTTGGGAACATTTGGGGATGTTGCGAAACAAACTCAAAAAAGTTCAATACCTTCCCCAAGCGAGCAATTGGATCGCGACTTCGCATGGCTGGAAAGTATCTACGATTGCACAGATTACGCGGTAAGTGCAATATCAATTCTACAGAGTGGGCAACAAAAGTTGGGAGGCCTTCAGGTGTGGTATATCGTGCATTGTCCAGGGATTCCTGACACCCAGTCATTATGAAGATGAAGACCTATTCAGCTACCCGGTCTACCTTGACGATCAACGCCCCACGACGGCACACGATGATATCTCTTCTGAGCCTCTGCTGTATCATTTGTCGCATAATTCTATGCTTTGATACAACGACTAATTATCTCTAGTCGGATGTGATCCCTTCAACAAAAGTCGGATTCCGGATCTGTTCATTCCAACTTGTGGCAGAAGTGGAGCAATTTATCACGGGTTCATCCTCCTCCGACCCTTCTATCATCTTCTGGCTACCTGAATACTCAGAAGCAAAAGTTCTTCTAAACAAGTTCATCAAGGACGTCGAGCATATTCATCATGTCGTCCTGATCCAGTCCCTTCCGGTTGTCTTGGAGCGTGTGTATTCGTCTCTGAACCAGCAAAGCCCGCTCAGGTCTGGAGACATGATTCTAGTCCTCAGTATTTTTGCTGCAGCTATGCATTCGTGGACAGCGAGTGATTGCCATACCAACGGACTCTTCGCGACATGTGCTGAGCCACAGAGGAGATCAGCTTTATGGGTCAAGGCGACAGAAGATCTGCTCGATATTGCCCATCGAACGACTCGGATATCTACAGAAGGAATCCAAGGAATCATCATCGTAACTTTTCTTGCTGCAAGTTACAAAGGCTTCTCGAGAAGATGTTGGTTTCTAATGAACAACGCAATGGCACTCGCCCGCGAAAACGGTCTTCATTGCATTGATCATCCGGCGAACGCTGAACTCGCTAATACAGCTGAAGCAGAAGTTGGGCGTCGAGTATGGTGGTATTTAGTTGCATCTGATTGGTCAGTAATTCTGTTTATGGTTGGGTTTCTCTTCATTGCAATTCTAACATCTTCCTAGGGCAATGGCTACAAAATTCAACGGCTTAGCCCGCGGCACCTATCAATGCCACAAGCGACACATGATGACGAACAAGCCATTACATTTGAACGACGAAGACGTTGTTGATGGTATGCCCCGAATAGGCCGACCGTTGACTGAGCCGACTTCAATGACATACTTCGTACTAAGGATCCGGATGAATGAGATTGCACGTAGCATTGTGGATCGTGCGCCTCTGATGTCTGCTCTCGCAGATGGCCCAAGCTACGATATCGTCATGGACATCGACACCGAGCTGCAACTGTTGCAAAACGATATTCCTCCGTTCTTCTCCATGATCCCATTCGAAGTGGCGGGTAGGTACAAGCTGAGCGACGAACGAGCCAAAATCATCGTCCGTCAAGGCAGCGACTTCCGCAACCTCTTCTACGCCACCCGCTGCAAACTCCACCTGCCCTACGCCCGTCGAGGCTTCACAGACCCAGAGTATGCCACATCGCGGATTATATGCATCGAATCTGCCCGTCTTATTATCAAAACCGAGTCCGAATATCAACGTTTACAACTCGACGTGAGCTTCGCACGCTACAAACCTTTACTCTACAGCATGACTGTCTTCCTCGCCTGCACTATCCTCCTCATGGAGTACTGCCACCGCAAACAATCTCGACCTTCATCGACACCAGACCAAGAGAAATCTAAGATGGAGATCTGCAACGCGCTTAGCATGCTGGAAGTCGCCCGCTCGGAATCTGAGATAGCCTCCAAATTTCTTGACTCGCTTGTCATGGTCCTACGAAACCATGGTATTGCGCCACCGAAACGAATGCAGGAGCCCGTGGCATCGACGATGCCTGGTGGTAGCATTGCGTTGACGTCTCAGTATCCGAGCCCTATGGATAGCACGTTGTCGACAGGACTCGCAGCTTCTAATGTTGGCGGCGAGATGACCTGCGCAGGGGGTTTCGCTGCCTTAGAGTCAGGATCAGACCTTAATTCTCTGGTAAGATCCCTAGACCAGGGTGTGGATGTGGGCATGATTGAGTGGGATGATATATTTCTCGGACTTGGAGATTCTGCTTTTTTGTAAAGAATCATGACTTTCGTAGGGAGGGGGGGGGGGGGGGGGATTTT
>JACVRA010000280.1:10738-124878 GCA_019828545.1 Paracamarosporium sp. OC-R06-R3 | reverse complement strand
TCTTCAAAACGTTTCTGTACCGGAAGTAATCAGAGGTCGCATTCACAACAATGTATGACTATCAAATAATTCGAGAGGGAAATAGCGGGTTCAAAGTAATCGAATCACGACAAGCAAACATCGACGAGTTTAGGAAAAAACCCGGAAAGTCAGAGAAGCAGGCAGCGTTAGTCGGGCGAACGGACGTAACGTGGCAGTGCGCTCCTCCTCTTGGTTATTAGACATTCTTTTGTTTCGCACTTCGGAATGTCATGCATAGTACATTACTTTCCACTTTTATTTGACTGTGTGGTGCACCCATTTTGTCCAAATTGCTAACTCAAAGTCTCAGAGCTTTACAATAGCCTTTTAGGTCAATATTATCATACTAAAATAACGGAAGAGTAAAGCAGGATCATTGTTGAGGTTATGTAGGCCAATCACTTTGTGGGTAGTTTAAGAGTTCCAATGCGTGTCACATAGACGCAACCACAGAGAACGATATGTTCGTGAAGCGTTCGTGACGCATCGGATTATCCACACTAAGCTCAACTCATGGCATTAGGGCTGATTGCAGCATACACTGATTTTCTGGGGCTGCACCAGTAGACTTTATCGGCTATTTTTTCTTAGAAGCGTTCAGGGCCTCAATCTCAATTTACACATTTAATCAACCATTGTTGGATTCACAACCTATCCAGCGAACGCTTGCTACCTGTAGACTCATTCTCATCATCAAACTCTTATCCAAACACGCAATTCTTTTCCTATTAATTTTTCGTGGAGTAAAGAACATTGGGATTGGAGTGGCAAGCAGAGTTCTTCCAGTTTTGAGCAAGCAGCACCATCACCACCGACACAATCCGTAATACAAAATACGATCTTGGTCACATTATGGATCTCACAGATCAGCATGTACCAAGTTTTGATAAGCTTCATGAGCTTTAGAGTTATGACCGAAACTTTCTAAAAGGCACTAATACTATTTTGACCTCAGCTATAAGCTACTTCCCCAAACGTAACTCGTGGAAACGCTCGCGTGAATGTGAGCATGATCGCATAGACGGATATGGATACAAAGTAAGAAATGGAGATAATTTATACACGACCAGCGCATGTTAGTGTTGATGTCATCAGATCTCTCTGTAGAATACACCCCACTACTCCTGGAAAAGCTCTCTCTTACCAATGTTTTCGATCCATGCCCCGTCTCTCATCATACGTTCAACCAATATGTGTGACGTTTCATGACATGACGCCCCGCCTGCTTTACAATCTTTGCATATGTCCCAATCCCCTCCATCACAGGTATTGCAATGATAGTGATATTGTGATACCCGGATTGGTACCGTGCAGATATCGCAGAATAACGATCGCCATCTACCGTTGATTGCAAAAGCCCCGATTGTGCTTTCATACTCGAAGGTTGTTAGGTTGGGAATACTGCTTAAGAGCAAATTCATTGCAGAATGATTACCATTCTTAGCAGCTATCAGAGCTGGGGATCGATCAAGCCAATCAGCTTTGCATGGATTGCTTTTGTATCGGTTTAGCAACAGCTTGATAGTTTGGACGTTACCACCCGCTGCGGCCCACCACAACGGTGTACGACCATATTGATCAGTGAGTTCGGGATGAATGCCGGAAGTACCTAGGAGAACACGCAGCACCGAAACAGAGCCGGCGTAAGACGCTGCGGTCAGTGCGTTTCGCCCGTTGATACTGCGAGATCCGGATGCGCCTTTTTCTAGCAACAGCCTGACTACTGGCTCATGACCTTCATCAGAAGCCAGTACAAGGGCGCGATCAATGTCACTGTTCTCCACTTCAGCATCTTCGATGTTATTCAGCAGCCTTATCATTGCGATTAGGTCGCCCCGTATTGCTGCAGCTTCCAAATCGCTGCTGCCGTGGTCCAGAGTGAATGACACATTTCCCCGATCGTAGGCACGCTCTAAACCTCGATCGCTATCGCCATCGCCATCCTCACTGTCCTCCTCCGATTCGGCGCGGGTCCATGTTTTATAAGAAGGATAGGGATGATTCCGTAGACGAGACTTCACACGCCTGATTAATTGGGCACTCATACCACGTTCGCGGCGGCTAAGTGCATAGTTGAGCAGCTCAGGTTGCACACTGTTACCAAGCTCCAATAGGTATTCCATGACTCTCTCGGACACATACAAGTCCTTTCGAGTGTTCAAGATTAATTCGAAGTCTGACTTCTCCGAGGGAGAACGACCTGATTGACCTCTATATGGCGGCAACGATGACGGTCTCCTAAAACTAGCATTTAATGCCGTTATGAGCGCATCGGAGGCGTCTACGTCTGGAGCGAGAGACAAGAAAGTTTGGAGAAGTAAGGGCGATGTTTTCCCAAGAGCGGCCTCGATAGCACTTTGCGTGATTGTTCCCTGACGTGGGTCTTCAATATTCCTGTGAAGGTATTTGAAGCGACCTCGCGTATCGCTCGAGTCGAGCTCTCGTGTCTGATTAACATCGGCGCCATAATCGAGCAGGATCTCGACAACATCTGGCCAATCTCCGTCTAGAGCAGCGAAAAGGGGCGTTCCGTGGTCCCCTGCCCACTGATCGATCTCCTTAGATTTCTCGATGAGCGACCGAGCTACAGGCATGTGGCCTACAAAACATGCTAGGTGAAGGGCTTTGTTTTCAGTACTACTGCCACCATCGACATCAGTGCCATTGTCTAGAAGCATCTGGATAACTCGCTCAAAAGAGACAATATGCAAAGGGATTTGATCCTCCACTTCATCTTCGCTGATTTGGAGCAGCTTCTGAAAGCCCAAAATGGCACAGGTGAGTGGTGTTTGTCCAAGAGCATCGAGGAGGCTAGGGTCCGCTCCATCCTTGAGCAGGACAGAGACTAGATCTTCCTGCAGAAATAAAGCCGCAAGATGAAGCGGCGGAAGACCATGGGGCAACAGAGTGTCAATTCCAATTCCATGTTCTACACAAGTTCGGACTGTACTCCTCGAGCCACACATGCAAGCGAAAGACAGCAACATCTCACTTGGAGGGAAGTAGCTTGCCAGATATTCAAAGCCGTCCGTGTATTTCTTGATTGCAGCTTGTGCAAATGAGGCGCACCCGATCGTATCCCACTGAGGTGTATTCAGAGCATGGTCGCACAACATCTGTAATATCTCTTTCTTGGAGGTTGACCATTCGCCATCAAAACAGCCAAAAAAGACATTTGCGGGTCCCGAGGTGGCCTTGCTGATGACTAAAGCGCCATGTGCAATCAGTTCTCTAGCTATCTCAGAGAAACCATCTTCGCATGCCAGTTGCAGAGGAGTTGACAAAGTTCCCTCGGTCATAGAGAGACGATGAGAAGGGACAAATAAACCCAACAATTCCACGACGTCCGAGAGCTTTGCGCGAAACGAGTCTCGTCGAAAGGTATGCGAATCATCCTCACCTACAGATTCGTCGCTCTCGTCTTCCCATTCCTCATCTTCATCGTCCACATGTTGATTGAAGCTGTGAGACGTGGTTTCTGGGTTGTCGTCGTTTATAGTCCGCGATTGGGCGGTAGAGCTCACCCAGCGCTGGTCGGCGTTCGATTGTTTCGGTATTTCACAATTTGCGTCTGCACCATGCTGGAGAAGCAGCTGAACAATTTCAAGACACCCTTCGTGAGTAGCTGCTATCAATGGGAATGCGAGGTCATCGTCATTTTTCAAGTTGGGGTCTGCGCCATTCTCCAGTAGCTTTCTGACTATACGTTCGTGTCCCCGCTTGACAGCTATGAATAAGGGTGACCATTGACGTCTCGGATATACATTAGGCTCGACCAGATGATTAACCGATGCCCCGGCCTGTAGAAGTACATCGACCAGAATCAAATTACCGTTATCACAGGCGTAGAACAACGCGTTAGATATTTCGGTCGGGCTTCTGGGTCGTTCTAGGATCGCTTGAACGATTCCGACGGTGCCTATCTGTACAGCTTGTTCAAGAGCACGGTCGTCCTCGTTAGCAACGCCAATCTTGTCAATTATCAATTTCAAAGCGTTCACACTGCCACTTTCAATAGCTCCTTTAACTGTCGGCTTCGCTCCCGCCTTCAACAGAGCTTTCAGAACGGGAATCTGATTTGAGCGCGCAGCCCCATCCAGAGCACTGTCAGCGCCAAATTGAGCATCTAGTGAGACCTTGTGTTTGATGAGTAACTGTACAGTCGCTAGATTGCCTGCAGCAGCAGCGACTTTCAGTGTGTGTGCAAACACGCTACTGACATCGATCGCATGATGTTCAGCAACAGTCATAAGCACTGGCTTAGGTTTGACGCTGATGTCGATATCGGGCATGTACTCGAACAGCTTTCGGAGAACGGATAGTATGCCTCCGTTCATGATCGTTTTAGCCAGCTTTAGAGAAAGTGGCTGTTTCTGTATATGATCCCTGGGGAACAGAAAATTGCGTTCATGTTTCCCCCACGGCGATATATAAGACTCTAGAGAACGTACAATATCATGGACGAGCGTTTTTGTGTCCCTGCCAGAGATGCTTGAGCGAGCTGTTACAAGACGTGCTATGACACGGAAAGCCATTTCATCTTGCCTAGCCGCTGCTATTGCAATCAGGCTTCCGTACTCGCCTCCTTCAAAGTCGTCAACGCCAGCATCGTTCTCGAGGAGAAGCTGAACCACGTCATCTCCAGCGTAGGCAGCCGCGAGCTGTAGCGGCGTTCTACAATCGCTCCCGTGATCGCTAGGATCAGCGCCTTGCTGTAACAGCTCGGATACTATCAGATTTTGTCGCTCTTCGGCTTTTGTCAGGCCGGCGAGGTGGTGATACGGTACTCGGGGATGACCTTCTGCCCGCTTGCGAAGGCGATCATAGCCACGCAAAGCAGCTTGTAGCGGAGTCAAAGTCGCATGCTCAGATACCGCTTGCGCAAAGCCCCTGGCCGACATGCGCAACCCTGATGGCTGCGAGTCGCGGTAGTGCGACGCTTCTTGTTGAACAAGTTCCGCAGGTCTCTCCTGTTTGCCACCAAGCAATGTATGCGCATACTCTTTCGGTAACCTCATAGGAGATATCGAAGGAACATGCATATTAATGTCCGCTCCTTCTTCGTAGCATAAGCGCACAAGACGAAGGTGACCAGCCTCGGCAGCTACAGCCAACATGCTACTCAATAGTGATCCACTACCAGATTCCAGGATAAAGTCGCGAAACTTATCAGAGCTGAGGAGGTATTTGATAACTTTATAATGTCCACGACATGCTGCAGACACCAGACTATCGCTTAGGTAAGAGGCCAGGTCATCAAAGCAGATCTCTTCCAGGACTTCTTCGATGATGCCTTGAACGATCTTGTGATGACCGGAAAATATGGCCATGGATAGAAGTTTGTGAACATGGATTGGCTGGAATACTAGGCTCTTCTGAAGATACATGAGAGTATCCATGAATGACACTAAACCACGTTGACAAGTTTGCATGACTATGACAAAGAAAAAATCAGCATCGAAGCGGACACGAACGGCAAGTTCTAGCAGCTCATGGCGCAATTCTAGGTCAGACTGTTCGAGGGATACAATTATCAACCTCTGGAGCTGGAGCTCTGCCCGCTTCCTACCGACGTCATTGGACGTATTGACGTAAGGTTGCATAAATCGAACCCGCTGAATGGCGTATGGACGCTCCAAGTCGACGAGCGATAGAGGGCGCTGGCGCAAAAAGTTCCAGAGTGATGTGGCCACACCCGACTCTTCGTGTTGGATTGCGATGGGAAGAGTAGCTAGAATTGCATTTAGAAAAGATGAGTCTGGTATGCTTTCCAATAGCGAAACCATGAACTTCGGTTCTTTCGCTCCGGCAGCCGTGCTGAGTATCTTGTTCCAATCAAACCTTTTCTCGTCGCCACGTTCGAAGTACCAGCCTAAAACGAAGATAAAAGCCTCAAATCTGCCGCTCTTTATGGTCAAAGAGAGTATGGATACGATATCAAATTGGCTGAGGTTGACAAACTTGAGCCCTTCCAACATCAGCAGCCTCAGTGCTTTCACCTGACCAGAGGATGCGGCGGCTTCAATACACCCAGCTATTTCTACGCTAGCTCCCATGCCTGGTACCCATTGTAGTAGGCGTTGGCGGAGAATAGGCAGGTTTCCAAGGTACGCGGCCAGGTAAAATAGCTGTTGAGGTATCTCAGGCGTTTGAGAGGCTTCTGTCACACCTTCAACTCCATCATCCGATGCTGAGCTATCTGATGATGAACTATCATGAGTTGTAGGGATTGCCACATGTTCGTTGGTTTGGCCTACGTCGCCTACAAGCTGCGAAGATCTCTGTCGCCGATCACGACGCTGTTGCGTCTTATCATCGCCTCGTGCAGCAGCTGGTAACGCAGTTCTTGCCACATATCCCTTTTCAAGAAGATACGATGCAATATCGACATGGCCGGCTGTGGTAGCTGCCTGCAGAGCATCGCCATGATCGCCCTTTTGATACATGTCTGCACCGTGGTCCAGGAGGAACTCCACAGTGGTCTTGTGTCCACGAAAGCATGCTGCCTGCAAACTGTTTCCGAATGGCTTCGTCGGTGAATTGATATCAACTCCTTCTTCCAGAAGTACTTTAATGATATTCACATGACCGTTCTGTGCGGCAACTTGGAGTGCGTCATTGGACACTTCTGATGTCTTTGTAGCGACGCCCACGCTTAAAAGCTCTTGAAGTACCCGCACGTTCCCGGATGCGCAAGCACATCGCAATGGGGAACCGAAAGGCCCCTTTACGTCGGGATCTAATCCTTGCTGGTGCAAGAAAGTCACCATGTGCGCGTGGCCAGTCTGCGCAGCTTTAGCTATTGCATCTACTGGCAGGAGAAGTTTCAATCCGGGTCTGCTACGCAGAAGTCCTTGCAACACTTGAATATTGCCTCGCTGGATGGCGCTATTAATTAGTGAATCTTGCTGGCTAGCAGCAATTTGGTCTCTGCCGATATACTTGGTCGTTGTGCCCGGAAGACTAAGCCATCCAGAGAGGCTTGCAAACCCAGCTTCGATCGCTAGCCGTAGAAATTCCTCGAGATTTTTTTCGTTCCGGATTAAGGATCCGTTTTCGACCAGATACCGTGCAACCGATTCGCGTCCACCACTACATGCAGCCTCAAAAGCGCTTTGGAATGCGGTGCTCGGACGATCTGATACACCCTGGTCAAGCAGCCTTTCTACGACTGTCTGCCAGCCATTGAAACATGCAACATGTAGAGGGCTACCAAAGCTTCCGCATTGATTGGCCGCGTCGGCACCGTATTTCAAGAGAAGAAGTACAACTTCTGCATGACCATGAGCGCAGGCAAGGTACAAGGGCGTATGCCCTGTGTCGCTGCGCTGCTCAAGGTCTACATTACCACCCTTCTTCAAGATATTTCCGAGCAGGTTTGTTAAGCCAAGGGCGCAGGCTGTGAAAATTGGAGACATGCTGAGACTCTGAATCGGAGCAAAGTCATAGGCCACAATGTGGTATGGAGGTAACCCCTCCACAAATTGACGAATGCAGTCAAGCCAAAGTACGAATGAAGGACTGACTTCGCAAGAATCCTCAATGAAAACGAAATGCCAGAGCTTCTCGTCCACATGGTGCATCTCTACATGTAGCCTTTCGAGGTTTTGAACATGAGTCGACCAGTGGAGAGCCGCGTACTGATAAAATTGCGTGATAGGCGATAGGTTTTCTGCTTTGAAAAGGTCGGATGGGCCAAGTAAACATTTTCGGAGACAGATCTCCGCGAGTAAACTTTGTGCCGAGGGGGGCGAGAAGGTATTTTGCTGGCGCACAAAATCTTGCGCTGAAGCGTGGCAAAACCGAAACGTCTCAATACTCGCATCCCAGACTATGAGATTACCGCAGATGGCTGTGTAATCGAGAGTCGGCGAGATGTCCTCTAGACCCGGTTCGGAGCTCAACATCTGATGCCAGGCAGAGCGATGCAGTGGCTCTCTTGCAAAAAGTAATGTTGCGAAACAGATCTTCACAATCCGATTTGCATGTTTACCCGCACTGAGGATTTCGGAAATTTTCGACCCGTAAATCTCATCAAGGCCAGATGCTAAACCTGCATCCAGAGCATCGAGGATGTCTTTTTCGGTCGTTTTCTTGCAAAGTGCATCAATCTGCAACTTTGCCCATAGGAACCTCGATAGAGAAATTCAGCAAGGGTGCGACTTCGGGAGGAGAGAAGCGGGGGTCACTTACATCTCACCAGCTCCATCTACAAGAGTCTTTGACAAGCGACTGATTAGTTCAGTTGAAGAGGAACCATTCAGCAAGAGCTTCCGCTCTGTGGCCTGTCTCAGTTGATTCTCAACGAAATTTATGATGTCATTGGCATTATGAGCCACAGAAATCTTCACGCCAGTGACTGATGGAAACAAAGCCTCCACGTGCGCATTGTAGCGGCTAGTCACGAAGATCTTCACCACGTTGGTCGCCTGAGTCAACACGGATTGGAGGGCCTGAATTAGAGTGGCACGTTCCTCAACATCCACTTCGTCTAGAGCATCGATTGCGATATATGCCGGATTTGTTGCGAGCATCTCAACGATTAGGGAAACGCACTTATCGTTGCTCAGCTGAGTAGGCTCAGCCCTCCATTTCTTTGCTGTAGTAACTGCCGCCTCGTAGGCATCAAGGACAGGCTGAAACACTGACGAAGTATGTATGGTAATAGCCATCTGCCGAACAAGACTTCGAAGAATGCTTGCGGATGATCTCCGTTCAGGTTCGAAAGCAGATCCGCCACAATAGAAAAATGCGCACGGTGCCAACGCAAGACCTGATAGCGGCTGGACAGTGAAATGATCGACAACCGCCGAAAAAATCATTGACTTGCCACACCCTGCGATACCTTGTAATAAGAACATAGATGATGAGCTCTCGCTAAGCCAACTCTCGAACGCGGTGTTGCGAAGTAACCAGCAATCGAATCCTGGCATGCGCTCAAGTTTTTTTTCGTCGTGGTGCTTTGTAAAGGGAGCGCTGGATATCCATTGCATCACTGCATCCATCTTTTGCTCTTCCACAACTCTATCTTCAGCTGTTGCTTTGTCCATTAACCTACGAACGCGAAAATCCACATCGCGTAGCGTATCTGCGGCCGATTTTGTGAACTGCTGTGCATTTTGGGCGTCGGCCAGCGCTGTCCATTTTCGCAGGTCTTCTTCCTTTGCCTGAATAGCTTTCAACCTATCGGGCGCGCCACATGTGGCCACTGCATTGCGGAGGATACGACCTATAGATCATCAGCACACAATCTCATAATGAAAATCAGATATCCGTATGTACCTGTGGTGCTTTTCTCGAAGGCTTTAATGCTCGTGGCAAGGAAAGTAAGGGTTTCGGCGTAAAGGTGGATAAGTGCCTCCTGGAGCGGGCCAAGGCTTCCAGCGAGGCTGGCAAGATACAAATTCTCGTAAACAGCGCAGCGTGAAAGCAAGAATGCTATTGACTCCAGATTCAGGACGAGAGAGGCAAAATCCTGGATGTCCCCAAGAATGATGTCCAACAAAAACCAGAATCCCGCCCACGGAAGAGCGGCATGAACCGGATCGTATTGCACAGCAATCGTTCCGACTTCTCTGTACCGGCTGATCCACCTAGCCATCTTTTCCACCACGTCACGTAGGACAATGGTTGTACCACCAGGGACTTTCACTCGCCATTGTTTGCGGATACAAGCCTGCCTGGCATGTTCGACTTTCGTAAGTACCTCACCAAGAATGTCGAGTTTGTGGGTATTAGCGGCGCTGAGTGTCGTCTTTAAACCCGGACTCAAGAGATCATAAGCCCTTTTCCACGAGCTCTCGCCTCTGGATGACCCGGAGCTTGCAGGGGCAGCTGACATGATTGTCGGTTTCGCAGGTTGGTTATGTTCGGTCTCGTGTACATAGACAATATCAGGACATGAAAGTCGTTGAATCAGTGGAATTCTGGATTGATAAAGTTGTAGGTAGCAAGGCTGAGACACAGTGCAAGCGACCCGACCAGGCTGAGCTCTGCGCAGGCTGCCAAGCGATTGGCAGAGTTTCCTCAAAGCCTGACCTTAATTCTCTTCTTGCGGAAAGGCTAACATGTTGGCTCCACGTACTCTGAACTGCCAGAGACACGTCCATCGCTCTGCCTGGACGCACCGTCATGGAAATCGCTGCATTCCTAGGTGGCCACTTCAGCCTCCGTTCCGTGGGCTTGGCTGAGGAATATCATTCGGTGTCTTAGAATCTCGCCAACTCATGGTGCGGGGTTGCAGCGAGCCCATCTGCAAAGAGGTACGTGTCCATCCAATCAAAAATCCCAGGCCAGAGGCTGGCATAAACTGTCAGCCTCGCCGCACAATGCCCAGGTGCACATCGTGTTTTTAAGGCATCTTAGAAGTGGTTTGAATAAAGACAAGGGTGACGTTCATTATGGCGCTGAGCGGCGGCCATACTACAGTGACCTAAATAAAGTGGTCGCAGGCATAATCTCGCCGAGCAGTGCGTGTCGGGTTGCTTATAAAGCGCGCCTAGCGTTCCGCCTCTTATCGATAAGCATACTGCCCTTAGTGGAGCTCTCTCGAACAACCCTGTTCTGAAGTGCAAGATGAGGGGCGCTTCTTTAGATTGCGCGAAGCCGCAGGCTGTATTGAACACTAAATGTACTAAACTCTGACTCTAGACCACATGTGTCCCACCAAACACTTCTGAAAGAGGACTCGCGATGAGGTAAACGCCAAAACGAATATAGGGATTGTAATGGTCTTTTGGGCTTTTGTCATGATATGGGAATCATGGGCAATCTGGTCGGGAGCTGTGGCCGGTAGAGGGCAGTGGTTTAATCAAGATAAATGCTCATATGCTGCAAAGTGCGCCCCATTTGGGAATTGAGGGCCATCCCAAGTAAGATCTATGTTTCTCACACTGTGGGTTAGCATCAGCATGTGTGCTCGATAACAATAAGCTAGGAGCTTAGTTCGATGTACATACTGAACTTTGGAGTAAAGTTCCTCTGCTTCTTTTAACAACTAGTAGCCTCCGCATCTTTAGGGGTTGCTGATTAGTAAAGTTGCACTCCGTGTAGGCAAATGAATGCCACGATAAGAAATACCAAGATCAGACATTTTACGCTAGAAAGTCTTACCGTAAAGATTATCAGAGTTTGGAGGTGAGAACAAAAAGATAGAGATTGGAACACATTCAGATGGAACAGCAAGTTTTGCGACAATTGAGGCTGTTAGACGCCACACGTCCGTCAAGATTATCCAATCCATGACTATGTGACTTGAATATGTGGTGGCGTTACTATCAGCAGGGATCGATTATGTAGACTGTAGTGCAGCATTATTCCTCTGGTCTAGATTCCGCGCGTACAGTCGGCTTCACTTCTGGTGGCAGTGCTTATGCGAGGTTTATGAACGGGCAATGTCGTGCCACCTTGCAAGACCCTGTACATCAAATATCAAAATACGTGGCTTTTCGAATCAATTTCGTGCATTCGTCTAAAAGATCTACGTACATAAAACCTGGCCAAAGCTGCATTTACCCAGTTGTTCATGGCTCTGACAACGGAATAACAAGCCAAGGTAAATCGGCAAGTATCCTTCAGTGCTCTAACAACTTAGGGCGTTCCCGATGGCCAAGCCTGGTAAGCCTTCACAAGGTACCTCAAGTATACCTTCGCTTAATCCAACCTGTCCGACCCATCGTCCGTAGTGCCCACTATCCGTATGCAGCAAAGTTCCCACAACTGAATTAGGTAAATATCGTGAGGAGAGCATTGTACTAAAGCAAACATTACAAAGGCGCACGTGAAATCCGGGGCCGAATAAATTGCCGAAGTGTAACTACCGTTATCCTATTCACAACTGCAGGGTCTAAGTACACACAGCTTGATAGGGTCTGTATTCACTCCAGCCGTGAGATAACTAATCACGATACCGAGCGATGGTGGATCGCGTCGTCGCGAATGTGACAATGTACAACAATCCAATGTGCCGCGCATTAGCTGGATCACGGACTGCCCGGCGAGAGTTAAGAAACGTGTGTCGTTGCAGCCTAGTATGTCGTTAAACCCACGGACGCCGACACTGACGGATCTGATAAATTTTAAAAGATCATAGTAGTCAGATAGCGATCCTGCACCGGTAGCTACAACTCCCTAGAGGCATGCTCTATCTAAGTGAATATAGATTGACAGGTTCTGAGACTTTGCGCAACTGGATATCCATGTAATCTTATGCAGGGGAAAGATAACGCCCTTTGAAGTATGTTCCGGACAGATGACTCGGGTAAGGCAATTATTGATGGTATTGGACACGGTGGTTCGCTGTTAAGTGTCCTCTAAGGTGAGATGGTGATCGTTCCTCGGTATCTCTCGCAATTGGGCACCACATAGTGTGGCTGGGTCTCCTATCTCCATTCGTACAACATGGCTGCACTGATCAGTAACCACCGACCAGGTCCAGGCTGTTAAGGCGGCCCGCAGAGCCACCTAATTTCACAGCGTGTCTTATCTGCTGTGGAAGCATGGAAGTTGCTGGTTGTGGTTTTTTTCGTTCCAACGTCGTCCTACAGGGCAGTCGCAACGACTGGCTGAAGCATTGCCATTTTGGGAGATATTACCCAACCGAAAGCCACTGGCGTCGGAGTGGATTCGGCATTGTCAGCGTTTGTTTTGAGTTGTTCCGAGACCTGGGGCTTCGGAGACCCTCTAATCCGTCCTTGACCATGATGATACGTATCTCGTGAACGAATTTCGTAGGCAATGAAGTCCCAGTTTCCATCTCATCCGGTCAAGGTCGTGCGACATAGAAGAAGAGTAAGTGAATATATGCTTGAACGACTGTGTAGGTATAGACACTCACTCGGCATGTCGTCTCCCGAGGATCCTTTATGCTAGGATGGATCCAGATGTAGTGTTACCATGGATCACCAGGCTATGTGCACTGACATCACTAGCCTTAGCCTTAAGGCGTATAAGTGCTGCGCAAGCCTTCTATGAACCTGATGTTCCCTTCCACGCTGCTCCAACAAATTTCCCATCATTTTTCTTCGCACTTTCATCACTTTGTCAATTGTGCACGCTATTGTAAATTACCTACGTGTGAATACTCCAGCTCGATATTACCATGTATTTCGATGACGACATTCTCAAGTTTGGGGAGCTCCTCAAGTTCGTTCGTGCAAACACATCCTACTACAGAAGTCTGTACGAGCAGATTCCTGCCGACGTCTGTGATCTGGCCAAACTTCCAACTACCGACCCAGATGAATACTGGCGACTTGCAACACAAGACTCATCCAATGTCCTCACGGCGCCCTCCGATGACGGCAACCCCATTCGAAGTGGTGATTCCACCAGTGTACCCAAGGTGTGCTTCATCACCCGTGAAGAAGTTGCCATCTGTGGCCAAATTATGGGCTCCGCGTGGGTCAAAGCTGGACTACTCAAAGCTGGAGATCGAATCGCGAACCTGCATAGCTTCGGCGGCATGTACGGTGGTTTTCAGTTTGTGAACAAAGCCATTGAGTATGCGCCTGCACCCTTCGTCCACCTTCCACTTAGCTCGACCTGCTCGTTCGATCTAGTCGACCAAGAGATACAGACGTTTCAAGCGACTGTCATTCTTGCGCCGGTATTCCATATTACCCGCTTGGCTAATCAAATATGCAAATCTGGAAAGCCTGCTGGTTCGATTCGCGTTATACTTTTCTCAGGGGAGAGCCTTTCCGTTGTCGTCGCCGCGACGTGGAGAGTAGCCTTTCCTTCAGCAGTCATTCATCCATCTATGTACTTCTCTGTCGATAGTGGTGGTCTAGCTGTCATACCTCAGGCTTGCCCATCTATTGACAGATGGCATGTAGGCCTTGCGGCTGCTCCGGTGTACGGAGTTGTGCCGGGTGGCTCTATCATAGAGCTGCTGGATGAAGACGGTGCAGTCATAGATACCCCCGGTGTCCCTGGCCATGTCTATACAACTTCCTTGTTACGGCGCCTTCAACCAGTTATCCGATATCCTATGGGTGATATGGCGGTATGGATAGATTACAGCAACCGTACGTTCAAGCTCATGGGTCGTGGAAGCGTAGTCGTCGAGATCGTAGATTCCTGGCTCGATCTAGCTACGCTAAAGGATATTCTAGGCGAGGTGCTCCGCGCCGAAGTTTCGGGCCGCTTACAGTGCGTCATTCGGCATGAAGGCTTGGAATCTGCATTGTTGTTTCGCATGGCCCTTTCTCCACCACCGAATGAGGACCGAGTTCTTCAGCAGGTTGATGGAATGCTTCGTGATTTATCGCCCAGTTGGGGGAGAAGTAGGGACGCAGGCCAAATTGCTCCTCTACGTTTCGAATGGGTGGATATCGATGAATTAGTTTATCTCGAGAGCGGAAGGCTCAAAGAAGTTGTAGACGAACGTATTTAGCGCTCATAGGCTTCTAATTTTGTATACCTGGGCCGCATAGATCTAGGGTCCTGGTCTTGTGCGACAATTGAAGGGCTATCGTTCGCACTTGATGCGTCTTATTAGCACAGTGCCAAATCGAATCAACGACTCGAGATCGTTGCATTCATTTTCCTGTTGAAACAGATTCTCTAGAACCTACAAACCTTGAAGCGTATTTTGCTATCTTTGCCAGAATTGCAACTCTTGTCGGTACGCGCCCCTCACCACCGTCTACTCCGACATAAAACATGCTACACGGCTTATCTGATGGTCAATATACACCCGTGCGCTCGTGTTGGGCTCACTGACGAGAGTGTTCTCGAATGAGAATGTCCGTTGGTGGATGTTGATCAGGAAAACCGATCGCACAGCAGAACAGCGGTGAGTGGACGATACTCGGTACCACTCCACAAGGCTGTATCTGACTGCATGGTCAGCTAGTTGCCGCCTTGTTTTAAGCTTTCGCTTGTTTGTAAGCTTGTCGCCCCTTTCTTGTACTTTCTTAAGGGGGCTTGTACGATGGCCTCATTCTATTGAAATTATAAGATGAGTTTATTAAGTTACGGTACGTAGTGTACATCAAGCTATGGTAGCGTGCAAACTGTAAGATCGGGTACTCAGAAACGCCCATTGATGTCACTTTTGAATTGACTGATGGTACCCGATCTGGTCTGGAGAAAAATGAGATGAAATCTATTACCTACCTAAACGCATGACGTACCGTCTGTGAGGGTAGGCAACCTAGGGCTTGTTGCCAAGCCGCTAGCGGAGCCTAGCCGAATCTTCTATTCTTTTTTTGGGGCAAGGCTGCAACTCAGAGATCGGGCTAAAACTCAGAGATCGGGCAGCCTTCTCTGACACAGATGCAGATCTCGCAGTAATCTTCGTGTAGACTGTAGCTCATGGCTCAGTGAGTATGCGATGCTTTTCTGTGTTCATACTAGCCGTCTTTCGATCTCAATATCCCCCAGGTCGAGCTTGGCGGCTGCATTGAAGCGAAAGGATTCAGAAGAGCGAGTGATTTTTGCACGTAGGTTTTGATGTTTATGGGTGGTCAAAACATCATTTAATAATGCTCTGCTTGGCTGCGCGCCCCTGACCCCTGTCTCAGAGCTCTGGTGCTGACTTGGGCCTATCAAGAGCACAGTGACATATGGATCAGGTCGGAAGGCATGCAACCAGCGGCACTTTATCGCTACATAGCCTGCATTGCCCTTGGTGGTGAGATCGCCGTCGTTGATCAAAGGTACAGGTAATGAGCCCTGGTGATTTGGTTGTCCATGATCATGCCTGGAAAGGAAGCTATTGATATAGGCAGCGCATCGAACATGATACAGTGAATGTTGTTGAAACCTGCTAAAAGCCCGGCTAGTGCAGAGGTTTTGGTCGATCTGAGGAGTGCGTGCGAAATACTCACGATAGTAGCTCCTGCAGAGTGGCCCGTAAACAATAGAGTTGGTCCCATTTCGACAGCACTTGGGAAAAGCATCGGAGGGCTAATTAACATTGTCAGAAGGGTATAGAGATATCTTCTGAATTGGACATGAACACTCAGAAACGATTTTTAGATAATTCTAATAGTGATAGTAATAATGGGAAAATATAAGTTGGCTGTGCGAAAAAAAACTGTACCCCGGGTTGATCTATATAGCTCAGTGGTGAATTACCTTATCATTAGTTACTTGCAATTTAAAGGGTATTAAAGTCTTAATATCCCAATGATTACTGTGGCTGAAAAATTTATAAATCATGACTTCTCGGCATCCTCACCAAACCATACATTTATGACGACTCCAAATGAGACTGTTCACGAGTAAATCCATATAAACCGAGCGTAGCTCCAACTCTGCAGCCTAGAGCTGACCCGCCGGGTCCAACATCGGGCCCGACACCCATCCGATCAATCTATAAACCATCTTTCAAACTATTTGTGGAAGGCTCCAGCGATGCCTCCAAATTATCTAAGCTATGTAACTCAGGAGCGCATTCCTATCGTTACTTTACAGCCGTGGCGGCGAAAACGACCAACAGCTAGCGAAGATTGCCACGGTCGTGGCCGGGATTACAAACGGTCCAACTGCCGGCAATTTCAACCTCTTGCTCACCATCGAAGCACCGATGGCGATCACAGGAACTATCGCTGGGTGGAATTCGCACCAGGTACCGTGGAAGAGAACCTTGAAAAAAATATCCTCCGATGTCCAGTCCATCCATACACAGACAGCCACGACTGTCGATACAACCAATGCTGCATATGGAATAGTAATCCCTTCGTAGTAGAGTGCCTTGCCGTCCGCATTCTTTGGTATCAGATCTGCCGTGATGTTGAATCTCGCTAACCGAGCGACACCGCAGAGCACATAGAATATCAACACAATTTGATCCACCGGTGTGCGAAATCCAATAGAGTATAACATCATGGTCGGAGCGACACCAAATGTGATCTGTGGAACTATAAGCAAACAGACAATGGTACCACTCGAAAAGCAATGAAGAGAAAATAGAACAAAAGGATAAGCCGTACCAGATCCGAGAGGCTATCGAGCTGTTTACCCATTTCAGAGCATTCATTTCTCCATCTTGCAACCATCCCGTCGAAACGGTCAAATTCATACCCGAGGTATACGAATACATGGGCCGTGATGAAGGATTGTTGCATAGAACAGAAGATAGAGAGAACTAAACTTCGGTTAACTACATAGTACTCTACTTGATTTCTGTTCTCACCCCCGCAAACCGCTACACTCGTATCGTTAGCTATATCAGGGCGTACAGACTATGGTTCTAGTAATGTAGTGTTTACGTACCATTCGACAGCGTCACATAATCAGCGACTCTAAGATGTCTACCTCGAATTGATATTTAGTTTCTCGATGATTAACACAAAGGAAGGTGCAGACCTAATCAAGTCAAACTTAGGTTCTCGAGCTGCAGCCATATTTCCGTTTGATGAAGGTCAGAAGATGATGATTTTGATGTAAAATGATATCAATCGAGCACAGAAATATTGGTGTTCGGCAATAGAAACTACTTTTTCCGTCCAGTGCCAACTTCTTTAGATTTATACCTGGTCCAAAGTTTGGAGATTCACCGTCGGATTTGATATCTGCCGAACCCAGTCTTTTGGATTGTCAATCTCGCAGGGTTTGCCCAGAATCCCTGCTCTTGCAGCTGTGGCAGAAAGTGCTCAATGTGAGGCGGTATGGACAGCTAGCTAGGCCAAAGTAGATAACCACAACTGTTTCTAGAGGGGTTTAGTAGTACGTTTTACACGTGGCTTGCACTGCGACCAATAACTCTTGTGACGTACCCCTATTACCGTTATTTTGTGTTTATGTTGGTTGGAAGGATCTTTAATGTGGAACAGCTAAGTTATACTAAACTGAATCAGAGCCTCGCTTGGGTTTATTGAGGATATGTTCAGTAGATCGTGCCGGTTGCTGTGCCGTCACGATAACTGGGACGCTAAACCATAAAAACGCCTAGGATAGACAGGTCTACCTACAGCTTTTAAACACGAATAGGTGTGGTGTCCTAGCTTCACGAATCTTCCCATAATCCTAGTGCCCTTGTTCAACTTTTCGCGGTGCCGCCGACGATCGGGAAAGAATACCGTAGATTTGTGCTGATACCGTTTGAGCCGAGCACCAATCACTCTTTATCTATCGTCATAATGACCCACTTTTACGTTATCGTTCGGTTTTCTGATTGGCTCTCAGCTTTCCTGGTGAATCGGTATCAGCAAAATCCTACGCTACGAGAATTGGTTAGGCTATTTTACAATTTCCGGAGATATTGGAAAGACTGTTATATATATAATACACTATTACATACTACTCAGTTGTTTTCCTTTGATCATGCTGATCATGAAGTGAATAAAACCAAGTACGCGTATTTGGCGATCATTCATTTAGGGTTATCATTGTACTTCCAAACCTTAGCCGAATTATTCTGTCGTAACTGGCTGCTCTTCCTGGGATTCTATTGGCTGTGTCGTGAGTAATCACGTGGTGGATACTGATGTCATTATTTAAGGTCAGAAGATCCTGTTTGCGTTTGGAGAAAGCAAGTCCAGCCAGCTGCAGTACAAAACTGATACGGATTGTTATGTCTTGAATTTCTGTCATATTATTCTAGCCTTTTTAAGTCCCGCTCCAGGAACTTTGCACCCACCATACGCACTGAACTATCAGGGAGAAGATAGACATGTCTCTCAAACATTACTTGCAGATGGCCTACAATGAGGTTGGCCTAACTTCGGAAGCCGAACTCCGCTCAATCCAGCCATTGGATGGAACCTTGCAATCTGGCAGCGAGAGTCTCCTCCTGGTATACGGGGGCTCGTTCAATCCTCCACACCGAGGACACATCGATGTTATTTTGTCGGGGCTGAGGCCCGAGGTAGCGGCAGTTGCGATCGTCATCCTACCTAGTGAAGATTGGCATTTGAGAGATAAGGTATCTAGGAGTCATCCGGACTTTTTTCTTCCACAGAAACGCAGAGTGGAGCTTTTGGGTGCCATTTCATCAATTCCGAAAGCAAGGGTGTGGGTGTGGTCAGCCACCTGGTACCCCTTCAAACCATTTATCAAGGCCTTACTTCGGTTGACCAAGGCGGACGGATTCAAGCTGGCATTCGCACGGTTGGTTGGGCCGGACAACTTGGATCTAAAAGATCCCCTCAATATCATGCCATACGAGCTTCCCGGTGTACTGGTCACAAACAGAGCGAGACATGTCGCTACCCACTTTCATCCGGATGGCAAGCCACTAACATGGGACGGATTCGGGGAGTGGTCCCGTAGCACTCATGGTTATGAAGATGGTGAGTGCATGCATTGCTTCTAAGTAACACCTTCCTATCATAGCTGACTGATTTTGGCTAGATGAGAGGGAGGCTGGCCAGACCGATGTCGTGCTGTGGACATGCACAGGCCCCCCAAAGAGGCGTTGTGGAAATGGTCAGTGCATTCATTGCTTCTAAATAACATTTTCCTATTATGGTTGACTGATTTTGGCTAGATGAGAGGGAGACTGGGCAAGCCGAGGTTATACTAGGGACATGCACAGGTGCAGGTGACAGTAATCCCCCAAAGAGGGGTTATTACCTCCAACATGCGAAGCCAGTTTCCGCTGACATCAGCTCGACAAATTTGCGAAAATCCTTGATCCAAAACCACCTCCTTAATGAAGCAAGCCTTAACCAGCTAAGCATCAATGCTCTTCTAGAGCTCTTGGAACCGATCCTGAAAGAGAATTGATAATTACATACATCCGGTTGTCGGATCATCTTGGCATGCTATTGTGGCGTGAATACACCAGGAATATAAGAGTAAGTGGATGAAGTTGAGGCAGCATAGGGTGGCATGATAAGTCCTAGGAGCTCTGGCCAATCATTGAGCATATTTATTCGAATGAATCAGTGTTTCCAATGCAATCAATCAATCAGTCTAGATATGGGATCTCTCATGTGCGGAATTAGTCCTGAAAGTTAATGATCATTTGCCCTATCAATGAAAATTCAACTAGCCCAAGTCGCATTCTGGATTCCACCCGTCGCAATTAGCGCAATCAGACTCAATTCTCAGGCAGATGCGGCGCGATATAAGATCCTGTGACCGAGGGATCAAGCCGAGGGTCGTACTTGTCGATGCCCTCAATTGGAGCATACTTCTCGCAAAGATAGCACATGTTGTTGTAAGCACTGCAAAACACAATTTTTCAGTCAGCCAAACGTAGACATCGAGGAAAGAATACGCAACAAGTGATGAAGATCAGGAGATGCTCTCACGTTTTTCGCAACGAAGTTCCTGGATGACCGACAGAGTAGTTGATGTCATTTTTTAGACTATAAAGTCTGTTTCGGTCATCGAACTCAGCAGCGGGTTCCGCTGCGGGATAATTGCGGAGGTAGTGCGTCGTATATTCTTTGGAACGAAAGACCGAGCTGAACTGGCATCTCCAAATCCCCAATTCAACTGCAGTTAGGTTCAGTGAGTATACTCCATCTTGATGAAACCCCCTAGGCGGTACTTGACCGTGGTCCATAGACATTACTTACTCTCGTTGTGACCGTAGTACGACCCAGCATCGAATAGAATGCTTTTGCCAGTCTTCATGTGAATGCCCATGTTTCCTTCCCAGAGGTCACCGTGTATGATAGAGGGCTTCAGAACCCTGCCTTCCGCCTGAAGAGACCCAAGCAATCTGGGAATAACAACGTTGGCCACCTGCTTAGTTGCCCGTTCCAACTCAAGCCAAGGACCATTAATAGCTATGTCTCTCTCACAGACACCAAGAAACATGTTGGTGAAGAAGGTCGCCCAATTGTCCTGCCAATCGACGATGTTGGTGACCTGCCCGTCGCATGTCTGGACATCGAAGCCAAACTTGCCTGTGGGTGATCTACTGACTTGATGTAGCTGTGAGAGTCGCTTCGTGAATTCCGCCGGATCAGGGGCCACCGTGACATCCATATCAATGAATTCGGCTAGGTAGAAGTACGTGGGTGGATTTGCAACCTTGAACTTGCCGAACCCGATTGGCTTGGGAAGGAAGTCGTCCATAAGACCGTAGATGATCTTAGAGGATTCATATTCCCCGTTCAACATTGTCCTGCCGTGACTTTCGAACGCAACCTGATGAAACCAGAGGATAAGTACCCACACGTGAAGTGTTAATATTCGAAGACTTGCCTTGAGAAAATAAACAGTCTCTGCCCCATCATGATTCCGTGCTACCACTCTCCCAGTAATTGCGTATGCACTGGTGGCGAAATGCTCAACAGATAGAAACGTACTGCCCTCGGGTAATACTAGGTAATTGAGGGCGGAATGGGTCAGTCAAGTGCACACTGTCAAAGTCTCGAAGATCCAGTAGGTGGAGCCAGAAGTCATACCTCTAAGAACAGCTTCATCCATCGGGAAAGCTCCGTTGAGGAGAGCGAGCCTCTCCTTGATGGTAAGTGGGGAATCTTTGTATGCCTGATTGTTGCAAGTAGTCTCTGACAGTCTTCCACTGAGAGACGCCACGTCAGCTGTGTTCACTGTCATGGTTGCCATTTCAAGGTTCGAAGAGAAGTTCGTCACCGTAACATAGGTTTAGAGGCATGATTTCAGCTAAAGGGGGCCTATGAAATAGTAGAGAAGAATAAAAGCAGCATTGCCAAGCATGATGCGTGCATTCACAATTATTACGCCTAACGTCCACAGCCATAGTGAGAGCACCGGAGCAGGCGTGAAGCTTGAGTAAGTGTATATGCTATTGAGTATCAGTGGCTAAGGAGGATGGCTATCCAGATAGGCAGGCCATGGGACCGTCGTTCTTGCCACTTCCGCTGCCCATGAGCGAGAAATGCCCCTCGGCGAGATGAATTAATCCGTTCTTCAGGGCAAACCTCCGCAACCCCGTCTAGAGGTTTTCACTTGATCCGTTGTTATTCTCTTGGCATTCTTCTACTACCCTGTACTCTGTGGCGAGAGAGATGTGATAGTTCGGACCGCGTTGGCAGTCATCTTGCCCGCCGCGCTAGGAACCATATCACCTTCCACTCCTGCTCTGCCACCACACTGATCATCCTAATTGCGCGATTGCCCCAAGAGAAGCGTGATCGAGCAGCACTTCATGCTAGATTTCTAAGTTTCTTGACCTGGGAAATTATTTTTCCGAGCTCCTCTCCGTATCAAACACATCCGCGCTTAGCGTTACAGCGCGACCATGATCATTGTAGTTTTCCTGTCTCAAAATGGCACAAGGGGCAAGAGGGTTTCAAAGACAGTCTCGCGTCAATTGTGGATGCCTGGAGAGGCGTGGAGAAGGATGAGGTACCCCAACAGATGGCCCCCATCTCGTCACGGGGCTTCTCTCGCTTACGGGCAGTGGACGTTACTACGAAGTGATGAAAATGATTGGCTGGCGCACCGTGCCGTGCTATCGTGGCATGTTTAGAAAGCTAATGCAGTCATTCTGACCACATGCATTTCGTTCCGTTTCCGCGGCGCTAGAGTAGCAGTAGTGGGCGTTGAGACGAAGTAATGATTATAATCGGTTGGCGCATCGGGCCGTGCCGTCCACCGCCTAGATAGCTCATGCGGCCATTCTGACCGCGGCAACAGGTCGCACGACCATGAGTTGGACCTTGCTGACCATTGCTTTATTAGGACTGGTCATAATCAGGCGATCGGCTACCTGACTCTAACTGCATGCACTTCGTTCCGCTTCCGCAACGCTAGAGTAGCAGGCTGTAAGTTGCTCCACATGTGGTTATAGGTCGCGCGACCAAATATATTATTTCGTTAAGACTAGTCAGTTTGTGCATCGTTAATGCAACCTGCTACCGCATAAACTCTTGAATAATTATTCTGAACAGGCCATGTCATCGTACCTTACCACCTCGCCCTCGGATAAAATCTCGTTTGGCTATCAAGTATCGGCTCTATGGAATCTTCTGGGGAAGCAAGGTGAATGAAGGCTGGCCTAACAATGCATCGTGAATTTCAATAGACTGACATTGGAAACTACCTGCTCTAAGTTCTTCGGTTGTACTGACATTGCTCTGCTTGTTGATTTGAGAATTGGCAATGGTCACAATGAGGCTCGCTCCTTATGCAGTGCGAGGCGGTTTCTTCAAGACAGCCCTGAAGAAGTCGCATAGTGCCACAAATGCCTGGTCAGTGATCTGATAGTGGAAACAAAGACGACCATGGATCGGCTCTCCCACTGTGATTGCGAAGCCACGAGCTACCGCATTATAGTACTCAACCGTCAAGCCAGAACCTGGAATATCAAGCCAGACCATGTTTGTCTCCGTTTGCATCGCAAGCTTTCCTCCAAGCTCCTCCCAAAGGATTGAGGCACGCCGAGCCTTGTCCTGCGCTAAGCGCATCCTGCTTGGGACGCCGAGGAAGACGTCGTCGATAGCCACCCTCGCCGGGGCCGCGATCACGCCCGACGCACGCACGCTGCCTCCGACATGCTTGCGCGCCCAATCGGCGCGCTTAATGAAGGCGGTCGTCCCGGTGACGACGCTACCGATGGGCGCGCCGAGGCCCTTGGTCAGGCACAGCTGGATGCTGTCGAAGCATTCGCCTATTTCGCGGAGCGTGCAAGCGCCGGCGGTGACGGCCTCCCAGAGGCGCGCGCCGTCCAAGTGCATATGTATAGGAGGATCCTGAGCGCGCGCCCACTGAGAGATGGCGCGGATATCTGCTAATGGCATGATGGTGCCGGCGAGCGTATTCTCTAGGCTGATAACGCGGGTTGGGGCGTCGTAGTAGCTTTCCGTGACGACGGCGTTTTTCTTGACGTCTTCTAGAGTGAGGTGGTGGCCATTGGAGGGGACGACTCCTTTGATCAGGGCGCCGCAGAGGCTTGAGGCACCACCGCTCTCCCAGTTGATGATGTGTCCGCGGTAATCGGCGAGGATGCCGTGAGGCGGGGCTTTAAGGGCAGATCGAAGGGCCACTTGGTTGCCCATGCTACCGGTCATAACGAGAATGGCGGCCTCGTGGCCGACCAAGCCAGCCACGTAGTCCTGGAACGACTTTGTTGTCTTGTCTTCCCCCATATCACCATCTCCCAGGGACGTAGAGATAATGGCTTCCAGCATGGGCAAGGAAGGCTTGGTGAAGAAGTCCGAACGGAAGTCCTTAGACGACTCATTACAGTGAGCCCACGCCGATTTGGCAATGGCGGTGGCATGGTCTTCTGGCTCGACGCGAAGGATCGTCGAGCTAGTTATAGTCTGTGTACCTACAGACATGGTGTGTGTCTTGTTCTCAGGAGAGATGATAATAAGGTATAAGATACTGTGTGAGATGGCAGGCTGTCTAGTTTTTGTACAGAGGAGCAAGAGTTAAGTAGTATCACCATGTCAGCGCTTGGGGTGAGCCCTACACAGTATGCCCTCAGATTGATGCTCAGAAACAAGACTTTCTCCATTTGGTCCCCTCGCCGAATGTTCCCTTTTCAGTCTTCATTTCATATAGGTTTGTCTTTGGATGGGTGATGTTGCCGGGACTTCTACCACTATGTTCTGGGACGGGATATCAGTGCCAACAGTTTGAACTTGGCATTGGTTGATCTGCGGCAATGTCGCACGTAGAGCACATTGCGGGATCTAGAGATGGCGTATCGCAGGGGAGTGAAATCGATGCTAATGTGCAACTTTCTAGCCAGTTGATGCCATCGACCTACAAGATCAGCAGTCTGCATGTGCGGGATCTAGAGATGGCGCAATACAGGGGAGTGGAATCGTGCAACTTTCAGCCCGTTGGCGCGATCGACATATTAGGGAAGTCAGCGAAGATCCCTCTTCGTTGTATCCCAGCAAGCGCTACTCGTCTAGATGCAAGAGCTCTGACATCAAAGGCTATACCATTTTAGAATTAGGTATGTATTGCATTGATGTGGTTACAATACTGCCTGCCTCTCGGTAGTCGTTCCCCCGAACGAAGACTAGGAAAAGGCAGGCAGTAGTTTCAATCTCGCATTGTTCGGCATGTAGTAACTCCGCAAGTGGAGCACATACAGGATCTAAAGATGACGTAAGACGGGGGAGTGGAATCGAAGCCAATTTGCAGCTTTCCAGGCCGTCAGCGCTCATCAACTTTCAACAATAGCAGTCTGTAACGTCTTCCTCAAGGCGAAAATCTTCTTATCTTTACTGTGCAACTTGTATGAACTCATGATTGATGCTTTATGGAGTTTGAAAATATATTCTGGCAATAGATACTAGCACTCATGTCTCCTTCAGCTGCTTATACCCCGCTCCCCCAGCGTCCTATCACAAACCCGGCTGAACCAGAGCAAGACATCCCCGAATCCCTCCAAAACGTACCCGCCAACTTCAACTTGGTTCTAGACGGTAGAACAAACCGTACTTCCCTTTCTTCGACTCCCACGAAACAAGCAGATGCCGCCCTGCGTGATCCTGAAGCTTTCAGAAGGCTGTCCGTGAGTACAATGTCTTCTGTAGGACTTCCTCACCCTGGAGGTCTATCTTTATACCCATCACCTAGTACACCAGAGTCAAAGAGCCTCAAAAATGCCTGGAAGAACGTCTGGGCTAGGAATCAAGGGCTCTTCTTGGTCTTGTTCTCGCAGCTATTTGGGGCGATGATGGACGCAACCACAAGGCTACTGGAGGTAGAAGGAGATGGGATGCATCCACTGCAGATAGTGTTTGCTCGAATGGGGCTTACGACGATATGCTGCTGCATGTGGATGTGGTGGAAAAGCGTTCCCGATTTCCCGTTTGGTGCAAAGGAGATTAGATGGCTACTTGTTGGACGCGGAATCTGTGGATTTTTTGGTACTTATGGCTTGTATTGTAAGTAGACCTCCTAAGATGATGAAAAGTGATACTGAATAGGCAAAAGATTCCCTACAATACCTACCAGTAGCAGACGCCGTAGTCATGACCTTCCTCGCTCCCTCAGTAGCGTCCTACGCCTGCTATCTCTTCCTTAAAGAGCCTTTCTCCCGCTCCGCCCAATACGCATCCCTAGTCTCTTTAGTAGGAGTCTTCCTAATCGCACGCCCAACATCCCTCTTCACCACCACTACAACCACCACCACCTCCACGCCTACATCCATCCCCACAAACGGAACCTCAACAACATCCAACACATCCTTCCCAACCCCAACCTCCGCCCAACGTCTCTCAGGCGTTGCACTGGCAATGATAGGTGTCCTCGGCTCTGCCGCAGTCTTCACCATAATCCGATGGATAGGCCCCCGGGCGCACCCGCTAATAAGCGTGAATTACTTCGCCACCTGGAGTACTCTCGTCTCCATGGTGACCCTCACGCTCCCCATCCCCTCCTCACCCTCCTTTGCCGCCCCCGCCAATCTCCGCCAATGGACCATGCTACTCGGCCTCGGCATCTGCGGATTCTTCTCGCAGTTCTTCCTCACTAGCGGTCTTGCGGTTGGGGGAAGGGCGAATGGAGCTAGGGCGACGAACATGGTTTATGCTAATGTGCTGTTTGCGCTCGCACTTGATAAGCTGGTCTTCGGAGTGAACCCGGGGTGGTGGAGCTTAGTGGGCGGTGGGCTTATTTTGGGCAGTGTAATTGTGGTTGCGGTGCAGAAGCAGCAGGGCGAAAGGGTGGGGACCGGAGAGAGGGATGAGGTAGCACAGAACGAAGAAGCAATGGTAATGTTGATACCGAGGGGAAGGAGGCGTGAGCGTGAGGTGGGGACAGATGACGAGGAGGCTGCTATTTTGAGGGAAGGCGATCCTGGGGATGCTGAAGTGGGTTATCCAAATAGGATCTAAGGACAAATTATCGCAAGAAGGTATATCGGAGCCGGTACTGGCAGGATTTAGATGAGATATGAAGATGTGTCGCAGTTACTGTGGTGATTGAGAGTATGGTGTGCAAGTAGATGAAGACTTCGTAGAAGTAGTAGCGAGTCATCCTGGAGCATAGAGTGATTCCAAAAGCAATTGCGACCTATGCAGTGAGCCTTTGTCTATTTGTAGGATAAACAGACTAACGACTATGCGGTGTTTGGCGCTGCACCTAGATGGGGTTTTCGCATCCATACTGCTAGCAAGACGTGGACGAGGCCTTCGATGAGTGCGATCCTCCCCGGCCATCCGTGCGTTCGGGCATAATTGTGAATTTCTACCCCATATCTATCCGCAATGATGTTTATCTGTCCACTTAATGACAATACTAAGTGAAAATATCAAGTCTTAGGAAAAGAGAGAAGGTTGTGGGGTTTTGACTGACGTTCAAATAACTAAAGAATTGGATGATATCTTCCTTGGGCCTGGAAGCTCTTCATTAATCTAAAAAGGTATTAGCCTAACCTCTTAAAACATCTTTAGAGCGGTCCCATGCACCATATTTATGACTCCACGCATGTTGACTTACTGCGGCCCAGCCTCGAGGATGTAGCTCAGATTTCCAACAGGCACTCTTGTCCCGTCCAGGGACCACATAATACTGCTTTTAGACAATTGCAGTAGCGCTTTTGTCCTTCAATGTGAGCGCAATTAGGGTCATGGGTCCCGAGGCTGACGGTTTCGCGAATCTCGCAGGCTGTTCAAACTCAGAGTGGCATCTTCAACTCTCTGAAACCAGAAACAATCAACCTTCTTTCAAACAGAAATTTCCCACTCAAATCACACAGACAGATCCCTGAAATGATTCTTTGATCGTGCTTATGGTTGTGATACCTTTGGCTGGGGAATTTATCCGAGATAAGTGGCATTGATACGGCGCAGCAGCCGTGCCACCTTCTAGCGTCATAAGCTACCGCCTTCTCTCACCATAGCTGCTGCTGCGTTAATCTCACGCATCACAAATCTTTTTGCAGAGGACTAACAAAATTCAGACATCGAATCAAGCACGGTGCAGTTCTGGATGCTCAAATCTTCTGTCGCGAACATGAGCAATACGATCGTCATTGTCCTAGCCGAGCTCCTCCGTTTGATCTTCGCATACTTCGCCTCGTTGGACACTGATAAAGTACTGTCAATTATGGTCTTGCGCGCGACCTGCCGGCGCTTCCGCTGCTTTTCGATGACCCTCTAGCGACCGTCGATCCAATCACGAAGTCAGTGATGCAGTAGCGATACTCTTGTTTCCTTCTCTCGCGGCAGCTGTACAGACTGACCCGGTCTGAAACAAGCCACCGCCTTGTCTGCATCGCTTGTATGCGTCTTCTCCCATCAAAGCTCTTCTTCTCCACACCGGTGAAAGTCCCGTCCCACAAGCGGGTTTGCAAGGGTCGCGAAGGAGAATTTCACTTCTTTGATCTTAGAAGTCCTCGCTGTTGACTCAGAGGGTACTATCACCCCGTCTAGATGTGGGCACTGTCTCTGATATATCGGAACAATGAAACAATAAACGCATAGTCGCTTCAATACAGCAATCCAGTCTTATGACTATGTGGAGGTATACCTTTGATTGTGGGATGCGCATGTACTTAAACTGATCATGGACAAGGCAGTTTTCATATAGACTCGATCAATTGAAGTGCGTCGTTGGCCACCAGCGAAGGCCTAAAGCTGAATGCACGAGGATTCCAGCTGCAAACTCTTTTTTTGGCAGTTCAACTCGAGATTTGAGAGCACTGTATTTAGACTAGTATTGAAATGATTCGTTAGAGGTTTCCTGGATTCACAGCATCCAACACGACATCATGAATATCAACATCTATAGCCAGCCTCTCTCAAACAGAGAGTACATCGCTCATAAGCCCTGACATTATCACGTCTGCAAACGCACAGATTCCCTTTGCTCTCTGCTTTCCTCTTCTCCCGTCTTCCCACCTCTTCCACTCTACGACAACACACACTAGCGCCTCCAAAAACAATCCTCAACGCTCCCGAACTAGGCCTCTGCTCAGCATCCAAACACATCATCCTCCTCGTCTCCCCCAACCACACACTGGCCTTCCAATCAAGGACCGCGTCTTGAAACGGATCGTTGGTCAACAAGTGCTCCACATTATTCGCATACCATGGCCCTTCCTTGCTCTTCTTCCTAGCTTCCAGGAGAGCATTCCGCTTCATCGGCGTGCAAAGGACGGCCAGCATCTCGAGGAACACACAACCGAGGCTAAAAACATCAGCAGCGAAGCCGCGCCTTTCCTGGCGCAGCACTTCTGGTGCAGCATACATGCGTGTGCACGGTGTCCAGTCATCTGTATCTACGTCCTCGAGACTGAGATAATCGCGTGCAATGCCGAAGTCGGCGAGGTATATAGTGAAATGGTTAGATTCGCTGCGAGAGCCAGACCGGTCCCTGACGAGGAAGTTGGTGGGTTTTATGTCCTTGTGCTTGATGAGATTCTTGTGAACGAAATGCATTGCAGCACTGAGACATGCAAAGAAAGAACGTAAGCCCTGGAGAAGTGTTGAACGGGACTCTCCTTGCTCTTCTACGCAGTAGTCTAGGAACGTATTAAGGTTGTGCTCGGTAGCTGGATATAGTAGGATGCAGAGCTCTTTCTTGAAGATGTAGGTTCCGACGGCGCGCACGATGTGTGGGTGGCGGAGCTTTTGTAAGTGTCTGACTTCTTTGACCGCATCTTCGCGCGTGAGCGCGGAGGTGCATTTTATGCGTTTGCGCGCTAATATGAGGGATCTGGACTTAACTTTCTCTACAACAGCGGTGGTAGAGTGGCCTAGAGTCTGACCGGGGATCAACAAGCTTTCGATTTCGGCGGCCTCCGAGTCCTCAAATTCGGCATGCTGTCCGCGGCCTGACCAGTCTGCTTCAGGATCTTCGGTGTCAGATACCACATCGATGCTTTGAAGATATTGTCTCCAAGGTGAGGACGATCTGGAACAATCCGAAGTCCCACCATCGGAAGAGGCATCAGAATCGAATCCTCTTGACGCGAAATTTCTTCTGCCTGTACCTATCGCAACAGGAAGGCCCTGGATGACGCCTCCTTGCCCGGGGCGCTGGCCAGGATACATGCCATCGTTGACACTGAAATTACGGCAAATCATGTACGCTCGCATCGCTCCTGCATTTTTAGCTAGCTCGTCCGTTTCATGCTCAACGTCTGTAGAATATTCTCGATTGTTGACTCGCACTGTACATCCGAACCCAAGACGAGTACGATAGGTATGGAACATTGGATCAGGCCATCCTCGTCGATTGCATAGCCCTCTGGAGCGTCAGTATATCAAGCTTGTGCTCAGATCACCTGGCTACCGAAGATACCTGTTAAATACGTTATGTAAGACATCGTGGGCGAACCAAGAAAGCGGCTTGGATTGTACGTGGAGGTGTAATGTGCGATCCTCGCATGCCTCGCAAGCCTATCCGTGTCGATAAGGCTGAAAGTGCGGGGCAATAAGCTGGGCGGTTGGCTCTTTTTGTGTAACATATCGTACGCCAGAGAACCAATGACAACCGCCAGGTCATTTTGTATACGAGACACGTTACATGCCTACTACAACGTGGTTCTGTCCCGGTCGTATGTGATATCTCCTACCGCCAGATTGAGAGTTACGAACCGGTACCGCTTTTGATGGCAACTCAGCCTCAAAATATTAGGGCATATTGGGAAATTCGTTCGAGAACTTCCACTTCCACCGCTAAGGCTTGCAGAATAATAAAGGCGTGGGATGCTCGAGCGCGGGAGTCCTTGTTCCTGGCAAGCAATGAATCTGCCGTCTACACGAATTCCATTACAAAACTTGTCTTGTAGTCACTATCCTCATCGCAGACTGGCATGATCAGACGTCCGAAGTCGCACCTCGCTAGGTACCGATGACTTTGAAAGCGACATAGCGCATCTTTGCTTCGCTTACACGACCATCTCGTCTCCACTATGATCTAATCAGATCATCTTAAACGAGCGATACGAGTTGGCAGCGGCTACGTAGGTGAATTGGGTGGAACCTCGATATTTAGCGGAGGTCGAGCAAAAGCGCCACCAATGACCCGCGCCCCATGGCGCACTTCAGCTAGCCGACTTCCAAAGCAGCTCAAGCCCCGCCATCACGAGGTGGCAGGTCCTCGTAGTTGCGCTTCAACAAGAGCGTAAGAGAATCTTTTGCCTTTATATAGGCTTGCGCTTACTTGCCTAGGTACCAACGTCAACCCCGCTTCGCTGTCAGCATTGTTCCGATCACAAACGAACACACCTTCACTCTCAACCAAGACCATATCTCGCCGTTGCTATGGCAGAAGGAGCAACAGTTGCAGTTATTGGGTGCGGTAAGTTTGCTGGCGACAGAGCGATGTTTGGGGAGGTGAACTTGAGGTGCAAGACTGACGGGGTACAGGTGCGCTGGGGCTTGTCGCAATGAAGAATCTCGCCGAAGAAGGATTCAACGTGACCGGTTTCGAGCGCAATGGATACGTCGGCGGACTATGGCAACATAGAGAAGACGACGAGACGTCTGCCTTGCAAAGCACCGTCACGAACATCTCGAAGCATAGGGCATGTGCAACGACGAACCGCTCAAGAACAATCATCTAATTCTACTCCGCAGAGCTGCTTTACCGACTTTCCATTTGCAGAAGGTATTTGGTCTCATTTGGAAGGCATTCAAAAACAGGTCTGATTACCTTGTAGACGTTCCAACACACCCCACAGCAGCAGACGTCCAGCAGTATCTGGAAGACTACGCCAAGCATTTCAATCTCACTGATCGAATCCGACTAAACACAACTGTGCAGCATATCACCTTTGACGACAATCGTAGACAGTGGGCTATCGATGTTGCAAACGAGGACACGATGTGCTTCGACAAGGTGGTCTCAGCGACGGGAATCAACAGAATCCCGAGCATGCCTACTGTTGATGGTATTGAAAAGTTCGAGGGGACATGTATCCACTCGAAGTCGTTCAAAAGGTTTCTTTCCTCAACAGTTAGTTTTATTATGACGCTAACTCCTTTATAGACCTTCTGATTTCGAAGGCAAAAGAGTCATGGTGGTGGGATTTGCAAACACGGCCGCCGACACCGCAACGTCACTTGTCGGACATGCATCAAAAGTATATCTGTCCCATCGGCGCGGCAACTACATTGTAAGTATATCATCTGGCCAGCTCCTACCATATAATCGGGCAGATCTATGTATCCAGCAATGAGCAGCCCACGCTCCATTCCCAAATCTCTAATCTAATTCCACCACCAACTACCCACCCACCCAACACACAACCCCCATCTCATACGCTTATCTACTCATTAACTTAATATACTTTAGATCCCCCGCTTCGTCAACGGCCGCGCCTCCGATCACTCGCAAACTTACCGTATCTCGCTCATACAAGAGTACATGTGGCGCTACTTCCCCAAGCTCGCAGAATCCATGTTCAACCGCCTAGTGCAAAAGATCCAAGACACATGCTTCACGCTCCTCCCAGAATGGGGCTTCTCGCCCGCGCCAACACTAAAGCAAAACATCCTCATAATATCCGACGACCTCGTATCCTCCCTGTCTGCCGGGCACATAACCTCCCTGCCGGGCATCTCGCGCATCGTCTCCGGGAACACCGTGGAGATGACCGACGGACGCACCGTCGAAATAGACGCCCTGATCTTCTGCACAGGCTACCTAAACGACTACACCATCTTCGACGCAGAACACGACCCGACGTCCTTCCCGCCAAAAGCATGGCTCTCCGCCCCGGGCTCAAACGGCAAGCCTCTAATCCGCCTCTACAAAAACGTGCTCAGTCCGCACAAGCCGGACTCCCTCGCCTTCCTCGGCTGCATAGCATTCACCTTCCCCGCCTTCATGCTAAACGACATGGCCACCATGGCTTTGGCACAACTCTGGAAAGGCGCATCGCCGCTCCCTTCGCGCTCGGAAATCGAGAGGGAAGTAGAAGAGCACCAGGCGTGGGTGTGCGACCTCGCGCAGCAAGGGAGCGTGTACCCGTGCATCGTGAGCCCGGGGCCGTGGGTGCGCTGGGCGAACGAGGCGGCGGGGACGGGCGTGAACGAGTATCTCGGGTATGGGTGGAAGGGGTGGTGGTTTTGGGCGCGGGAGTGGCGGTTTTGCAATTTGGTTATGGGGGGCATATATAGTCCGCATATTGTGAGGTTGTTTGAGGGGAAGAGGAAGGCGTGGGGAGGCGCGAGGGAGGCGCTTGTGGAGGTGAATAGGAGTGCGGGGTTGGGCGTGAAGGATAAGTTGGTGTGAGGGAGGGGGGTGGAATGTAGAGGAGGCTTTTATGGGTGGACTGGAAAAGGGTGGAGTTTGTGAAGGTCATTGCACATATTCACACCTTCCGGGACTGCTTCTATTATCACATCAAGGTGGACGAAGTGTGTTCGGCTGGGAGGGAAGCGTAGACCGAGGCTGTACCTCGAGAGGATTGAATGGAGCGAAATAGCATCGAGAGAGCTGTCTGCTTCATTGTGGATACCATCATATTCAAGACATGGATATAAAACTACGAAACCAAAACACCTCAAGCCTTTAAACCCTCCATAAGCGCCCCCTCGTCTCTCTTTCCCACCAGCTGAAACGCGCCTTCCGCCTCCCCACCAGCATCTACACCCTTCTCTGCCCTCTCATACGCCTCATCACTCCGATCTAGCAAGATCTCCAACTCCTTCTCGCTAAGCAACTTCACGCCATCACCCTCCTCGATGTCAAATCTCTCCCCATCGCTCTTCCTCAACAGCTTCTGCAGCTCTTCCAGCTCTTGTCCAGCCTCAACCTGCTTGCCTCTCGCCCTATCATTCCGCACGCCACCTTTACGAATAACGAGCTTCTCCAACCGGCGCTTCGCTTCCGCCGATTCGAGGAGCTTGAGCTCCACCGTGTTGCGAGTAGCAAAGCGGTAGACGACCACATTCCGAGTCTGTCCGATGCGATGTGCGCGGTCAATGGCCTGGAGGTCCTGTTGCGGGTTGAAGTCCGAGTCGAAGAGCATGACTGTGTCGGCGGACGCGAGGTTGATGCCCTGGCCTCCTGCGCGTGTGGAAAGCAGAAAGACGTTTGTGGCGTTCTTGGATGACGAAGACGCGTTGAAGGATTTGATTTGTGATTGTCGGTCTGCTTGTGCGGTGCTTCCGTCTATGCGTGCATGTGGCCAGCCCCGTAGGTCAAGATAGTGACCCAGAATGTCTAGCATGTTTGTGAATTGCGAGAATATGAGGATTTTGTGGCCGCGGCGCAGAAGCTCTGGGAGTAAAGAGTCGAGTAGCAACATTTTTCCGGATGTAGTGACAACCGTCTCATCCGGCTCCGTCTCCATGGCGAACGTTTCCGAGCCCGAGGTCTCAGCCTTGAGGAACGGGTTGAAAAACATATAGGGAGAATTGCAACAAAGCCGAAGTTGCATGTATGGATTACCGAGTTTCTTTTGCTGGAGCTGACGCTTCGCAAGCTCGAATGTGGCTGTCTGTACACGTTCTTCTTCTGCCTCGGAGTCGAGTGGCTCTTCGGTCTCCTCTGAACCGCTGTCCTGCGCGTTCAGGTCTGCGAAAAACTGGCGATCGCTTACCTCCTCGTAGGTCTTTCGAGGTCGGCCACGCCCGCGCTTCGACACTGTCAAGGACGGCGTACCTTCCCGTGAAGTCTTCGCACTTTTACTTGGGGTTCTAATATCACTAGACAGAGCCTTGCGCTTGATGCCTCCGTTGTTACTGCGCACGCTAAGAGGAGTAGCGGTGCCGCTTGGAGTACCGATGCTTAGCCTTTCGAACGATTTCTCCTCTAGATACTGGCGGCTGGTGCCGTCGAGAATGGTCTGGTAGAGCTCTCTTTGCATGGGTGTAAGTGGAGCGAAAAGAACATATTCGCGCTTTTTGGGCATCAAACTTTCTACGTCTGTCTTCACCCTGCGCAGTAAGAATGGCTTCAAGACGGCGTGCAGCGACTTCACCAGGTATTGCTGCCGTTCTTCTGATAGAAGCTGCTCATAGCTGTCCTTGTCTTTTAAGCCAGAGAAGTCGAACCAACTCTCGAAAGTAGATAACTTGTCGAACACAGTAGGTAGAAGGAAGTGTAGAAGTGACCAAAGCTCCGTAAGATTGTTTTGCAAGGGGGTTCCAGTGATGAGCAAACGGTTGGCAGACTGGTATTGTTGCAGCTCCCGGATGAGGCGGCAGTCCAGGTTCTTGATGCGATGGCCCTCATCAATGATGATGAACTGCCAGCCGAAGCCCGTAAGATACTTGCGATCGTTCATGCATATCTCGTAGCTCGTCACCACAATAGGGAATTGTGCAGTACCGGGGTGCTTGAGCTGCGTCTTGCGCATCTTTTCGCGTTCTTTCTTGTCGCCATGGTATAGTAAGACGGGGATGCTTGGGGTCCATTTGCGGAACTCCTCGACCCAGTTGCTCGTAGTGCTCAGAGGTGCGGCAACGAGGAACGGGCCGTACGATCCCATCTCCCACAAGTGCGCCAGCAGTGCAATGGTCTGGATCGTCTTGCCCAAGCCCATCTCATCGGCCAGAATGCCATTGATGCCGTTCTCGTACAGCGACAGCATCCATTCGAGGCCTTCGAGCTGATATGATCGCATGGTGCCGCCCGTCACGAGCTTCGGCTGCCTCGCAGATTTTACATTCTGGAATCCAATGTCGCCCGTCTTGACATTGTCTTCGTCAGCTGCTTCCTTCAATGCCTCGGCAACGGTCGCTTTCTTCGACCGATCTTGCAGGTCTTCTTTTTTGAAAAAGCTGGAGATCTTTGCGTCTTGCCGTGTACCCTTCTTGGCCCGTCCGCGACCTTTCTTTGTTGATGCGGGTTCGGCGGCCGGCTCGCTGCCTGCGGCTGATGCGCGTGTTGCCCTTCGCTGAGTCTCAGCGGCCGCCTGCTCGGCCTTTTGTTCGCGTTTTGAAGCCTGGCCTTGGGTCTTTTCGTCCTGTGCTTTCTCTTCGTCCTCCTGGCGCTGCATCTGCGCGAGCATGACGCTAGCATATAGCTTGCTCTTGTTCATCAAGAACTCCAATTGCTGAAACTTCTTGTCCAGCACCTCCTTCCCGCTCTCGATGTCAGCCTGCCGCTCCTTTTCGAGCTTTGCATCCCGTTTCGCGTCTTGCTTCTCGCGCTGTGCCCGCATCCGATCCTCCTCCTGCTGCATGCTGCTGGGGACCTGGTTATCCCCATCCTTGGTCTGGTCGTCCATGTCGGCGGGGGGCGACGATGCGGGCGTGGTCTTTTGCGAGGTGGAATCGACGACCGACGAAGACGACATTACGCGTTGTATCGTAGTCTTGTTGATGCAAGGCAGAAGAGAGGCAGCGATTCTAGCGCCAGGGGTCGGTGGCAACTGCGAACAAAAAAGGCTGACATCAATGACGGCGACGAACGCGAGCGCGACGCGAGCTCACGCGCTAATCCTGGCGGCGCTTTCGGAACGCACGTGCCCCAACGCAGCCCTTAGGAACACGGTGCCCTCGATGGGATTGTGGTAGTACGCGTCTACCTTCTCGAATCCATATCGCTCGTACAGCTTCCGCGCCGCCGTCATGCTTGCCAGCGTGTCCAGCAACATGGCGCTGTAGCCGAGCTCTCGCGCTTTCTCCATGGCTGCGTCCATCAGGCGCTGTGCAGCACCCATGCCCCGAGCTTCCGGGACCATGTAGAGGCGCTTCAGTTCACACGTCTCTGGCGGCGACAAAGCACGTACAGCAACGCAGCCGATGACTTTGGCGGGCAAATTGTCTGTTGCTGCGTAGGCCAGGAACAATGCACCGCCCTTCTCTGCCGCATACTTGCCCGGCAGCTGGGAGAGCTCTTCAGTGAAGCTCTGGAACGAGAGGTCGATGTTCAGTGACTCCGCATATGCTGCGAAAAGCCCAGACACAGCCTCTCGATCGCGAGGAAATTCAGCGGGAATAATGCTGATTGTCGACATGTTTTCAATTGACTTTGGAATGATCGTAATGTTCAGTGTGCGAAGAAGGTGCAAGGGACCGAACTCCAGCAGAAATCCTGACTTTGTACGATGCCGCCACTACCCGCCGATATCCCACACGTCAACGCAACGGGGAGTTACCGCCGACATCGGGACACACCTGCCTATAATGATCTTGTTTGCTCATCCTTCGTACGTTCGAGACCTCAAAAATCAGTTAAACTCCGAGCTCCGTGCCTAGCATGCTCTCTTGTAGTTGATCCTCACTCGCAACATGATCATTGTCAGCACAGCGGCGATTTCAGGATCATGTCAGTCTCCAAAACATATTCTTATCAGTAATGCAACGCCAACAAACCAACTCACTTCGATGAGCATCATCTAAGTGTGGCTGTCTTGTAGATGCCGAGTTCATGCGGTTGGTGGTGGCTCGCAGAATGAGGATCAACACGAGTATTTGTTTGCTGCCATGCCAATCCTCTACGTTTCGCAGAGGATTGACAACCTGGCAGGCCGGAACTCACATAGCCATTTACTACCGCTCTTGTCTTTACCCGTAAGAGAGGCATGTGCAGGATCCAAATCTTTCCAAACCCACGCTCCCAGGCCTCGCCAAACCCTTCCACTCCGTACGTGCTTGCCTCCAGCCCGCGCTACCGTTTGATGGCCTTTTCCAAACGCCTCAGATCCCGGGACGACCCAGCGCGGCTACAGCATGCCAGTGACATCTACGAGGGCCAATCATACACCGACCCAGTTCCCCACTCTAGCCGTTTCAGGCATAGTCTTTCACCGTGAAACATGCCAACGGACCCAAGCTACGCGTTCACCGAGAACACTACATATCGTGATACGCATAACACCTAGCGAAGTGTGCGCATGTTGCATCAGGCTGCCGCGTACCCGCCAATATGCGTCGTGATGAGGCTAGAACGTAGCCTCTGCCGACTTTCTTTTACTTCTCTTCATTTAGCAGTCAGCTTCTCTTCTTTATTGATCCTATATTCTATCAGTTGAACAGCCATTAATCGAAGCAGACATGGATTTCATCAAGAAAAACCAGCAATACAAAGAAGTTTCGGAACGGGAGGAAGAAGAGTACCTATCCAGCACCGAAGTCGAATCCCAACACGGCGCCGATGAGAAACAAATAAGCACAACGAAAACGCAACGACCCAGACGATTAAGACCTAGACGATCGCGGACAAGTCTTTTCGTAGCAGAGTTTCGTCGCTTTCGCTGGCTCGTCGACTTTGTACTCCTCATCATCAACATCTCCCTCTCGATTATACTCCTCCGGAACTTCAATCAGGAGAATGCGGGTAGCACGATGCAGGTTGGCAGCAGTTTCGATGGAACAGGTCCTGACTGTGAGTTTTTGCGGTTTGTATCAGGTTCGATGCAGAGCTGACGCAGAGCAGTTCCCACCAAGATTGTCAAATTCGCAGCGGACGAGGCGTTTGTGCCGAACGACACAACCGAGTTCTTCTCGGCAACAACGCTAGAGAAGTGGAACACCATAATGCCTAGTGAGCCCGCTTTCCAGGTTGTCTCTCGTGTTTTCAAACTAACCAATTGGCAGTCGGCACAGGATGGGGTGCCTCCACAGCAGACACGTTCTTCACAACGTCAATGACGCACCAGCTGCACTGCGTCTTCATGATGGCGCGCATCTACGCCGCGCTCACAGGAAACATGAGCGACATGCTACCAAGCGACTACCATTCTCATTACCTCCACTGCGTAGACTACCTGCGCCAGGGCATCATGTGCTCGGCGGATTTAGCCATGGAACCGCATGAGCAGACGGATCCTGATGACAATGGTCCGCTGGATGGGAGCTGGAACGGTCATCATGTTTGCAAGGACTATGGACATGTGATTCCGTACTTGGAGGGTGAGTTGTTGAGTTTAGCTTTAGAGGTTTGACTGCTGACGATACTAGAACAAATCGACCAAGGGATCCGGAAGGTGTTACCCATCGACGACTAGTTTTCGCAAAAAGAGTTCATAGAAAAATACAGCACATACTACCACAATTCAAAATCAATTTTCGCACATAAATTGCTTATCGCACGTATGGTCTGAACCACACGCTGCTATTAAGAAAAGGAATTGCGACAAGCTCCTATCGTCCGCACATTTTTTACGCCCAGATGCGTTCTCGACAACTAGATTGATCAAAGGGTACAGACATCCAGCGCGTTAGTACCTGCATCCTTTTTTACCCGGTCATCTATCATGCACGACACAATGAATATTAATGAACACCTCGGCCGCATGGGCGCGCGGCACTTACTCTTCCCATCCCAACTTCACATCGCCATTTCCACATTCACGTTCACTACACCAAACACTCCTCCTAACACCACCACCGCCACCCTCACCCACAATGCTTCCTCTCGCACCCCTCGCCCTAGCCCTCACCCTCCCTCGTCGCGTCTCCGCCCTCGCACCCCCAACCTTCGAACCCCTACCCCAAACCTGCGCCTCCTACCCCTCCTACAACGCAGCCACCAACACCGCAGGCCCCTGGCCCCTCACCGCAGACTCAACCGGCACCCCCGTGAACAACGTGACCACCAGCCTAGTGACATTCACAAACGACGGCAAAGACCGCTACGGCTTCGTATGCTTCCCCGTTTCCCCGTCCTCCCCTCCCCTCCTAAAACCCAAACACCCAAACATCCAACTAACCAACGCCAAAGATAACCCTCCCCCAACCAGGCCCCACCTTCGGCGCGCCCCAGCCCAAAATCACACTCCGCTGCGCACACGACGTCCTCCAAGCCCAGCTTCCCACCCCACCCAATGTAAACGCGACCGCCGCCTGGGTAAACATTTCCATCGCCGCAGACGAAAACTGGCAGCACACGCTGGGCTTCGGGCTGCCTGAGGCGGGAATACAAGTGCAGCCGTATGCGCGGGTGGTTGATGGGGTGAGAGAGGGAGGCGTGTGGCTTGGGGCGGAGGGGAAGACGGCGTGGTTTTTCAAGCATAATTGGGGGGGAAATGCGGGGGAGTACTTTTTGGTTAGGTGGGTTGGTGAAGGGGAGGGAGCAGAGGGGAAGGTGAAGAGGCAGGATGGGCCGATTGTGGATGATAGGGATTGGAGTGGGTATATCAAGGTGGGGAGTTAGGTTTTGTGCGTGTGTGCGTGCGTGTTTAGGGTGGATGGTTGGGAGGGTGATCGGTCACTTGTAGGATGATGCATTGCAATGATAACTGCTGGATTTTGTGTTCGATTACGATTTTGATTTTGATTTTGGCTTTGGGGTTTATGCTAGGGTTATCCGACCCAGCATAGCCTTCTTCGATTGATAATAGAAACCTTAGTAAAGTTATCCGAATTACAACGTCGACCATGCTGCGTCGATGGGGAGGAGAGCGCCGTTGATCATGCGTGCTTCATCCGATGCGAGGTACGCGATGCCCTTGGCGACGTCCTCGGGTGTGATCACGGGCACGGGCTGGCCTTTCTCGTTCTTGGCTACGTGCATTTGCACCACGGGGCTGGGGGGTGTTAGCGGGTGTTGGACGAGTGGGGAGAAGTACGTACAAGAAGCTTCCGAAGCCGTCCTTGTCGAAGCAGTCCATGTTCACTGAGTTTTGGATGTTGGTTGCAACGCCTGTGGGAGTTAGTCATTGTCGATGGGAGAGTGGGGTGTACATACCGCCTGGTAGAACTGCGTTGCAGCGGATGTTGTCGTTGTGGAAACGCCATGCAACGTTCTTCGTGGCACCGACCTGGAGCCAGCATTAGCCACCGTAGCAAATGTTCCTCGAAGCCAAGAAAACTCACAAGACCATGCTTCGACGCTGTATACGCAATTCCCGCGGCCGCACCGCTCACACCCGCCTTGCTCGCAACATTGACAATAGCCCCCTTCTTCTGCTCCTTCATCGCCGGCAACACAGCAGTCATGAGCCTCACCGGTACCGTAAGATTGATAGCCATCACCTTCTCCCACTCGACGTCCTTCAGGGTATCTGCACTTGACCAGCCATCCGAGACGCCCGCACAGTTGACAAGGACATCTATCTGTGGACCGAATATAGCAGTGCACCGCGCAACAGCTTCTTCAGCAGCTTTCGGCTCGACCAAGTCAGCTTGGTGAAACTCGAACGGCCTGCCCTTGACAATCTCTTCCTGTTTAGCGAAAGGCGCGATGTCGATGCCGAAGACCTTAGCTTGGCGGTCCAGAAAGAGCTGCGTGGTCGCGAGGCCGATTCCGGAGGCGCACCCGGTGATGATGACGACTTTGTTATCGAAGGACGTCATTTCGGCTCTTATCTATCCTTTCAAACTCTCAGGAAGCTGTGTTTCTCGAGGTGTCGTGTAGTAGACGGATTCCGCCAGTTATGTACCTGTCGAGAGCCGCGGCATGGTATGCGCAATGACATTTACTAGCGCGCTTTCCCCCGCTAAGCGTGCCCGCGCCAATGGGAATACGGGGTATACGGTGCCTCTGCCACATCTCATATCAACCCTGGCCGCAGCGATGCAGTGTCATGGAAGCGCAGAAGAGTTTGGGGCAAGGCTGGCTTCTTATGTAGGCGTCTAATGCGGATTCATGCTCGCATGGCTAACCAGACTTGGTAGTTAGGCGGCCGCACATATAACCGTGGAGATTCGTCCGACTGGCACGTGATGCGACGCAAGTGGACCACACCCCATGTGAACTGCAGATGCGCTTAGAAATCGCATCGGAGGGCGGAAGAGAAATCGATGCGGGAGGTAGGAGAGGGACGGTGTTTGCAATAATCGTTGGAAGCTGGAAGGTATAAAGGGGGAGCTTGCAAGGCGTTGATGTTAGCATCTAGCTCGGAAGGACGATCAGATCATCCTTCAGCGTGACATAATTGCTTTCGTTTGACCATTCTACAAATCGAGGAACTAGGATATCGACGATTTCCAACCCACAAAGACGTCCAAATTCGAAAATGGCTACTGTTGTCGCTGTCGCAGGCGGATCGAACGGCCTGGGGCGCGCAATCGTCGAGGCGTTGAAGGAAGATGGTCGATATGAAGTGCTGATCTTCTCGCGCAAGGTACATCAATTCTCACGAATCCAAATTCGAGCTCTTTCATGTGACCTCTTCCACAGGAAAACCCCCAGCTCGAGAAAGAGTCGGGCGCATGCGTCCTTGCAGTGGACTACTCAAGCGCAGATGCACTTATGACGCTTCTGGAAGCGAACAAAGTCGAAGTCTTGATCTCGACTGCAAACTCGCTCGTCGACCCGACGCCTGAAACCAACATGGTTCAAGCCGCTGCGCGGTCGAGTGTGACGAAGCGGTTCGTCCCAAACACGTGGAGCGCGCTGGAATTCAAGGACGAGTAAGTGCACATTTCCGCTCCATCTCACTTGTTTTGGACCCCTTTGACACCATGCAAAGACCCAAGTTCAAGAACTTCCCCTTCGCTATAGCCAGGCTCCAAATCATGGAACAGCTGAAGAAAACGGACCTAGAATGGACGGCCATCTACCCGGGACTGTTCATGGAGATTACTGTCGAAGGCCTCCCATCATACCTCACGGTTAATGCGCTCATGATCGACGTCAAGAACAACGCCGCCGGTATCCCTAACAAGGGCGAAGGCAAAATCACTCTGACGTACTCGCACGACATCGCGAAATACGTTCCCAAGCTCTTGAGCCTAGACAAGTGGGAACAGCGCTACTTCATCCTCGGAGACGTCAAATCCTGGAATGAGATTGTCGCTGCGGCCGAGACGGGCAAGGGCGTCAAGTTTGATGTGTCCTATGACCCCGTGGAAAAGCTGAAGCAGGGCCAAGTAACAGAGCTACCTGGGCATGCCATAGCTTACGAACACTTTGGTGGAAGGGAGCACGCGTTTCAGGCTGTGCAGGGGTTGTTTGCGCAGTATGGGTTGTGGATGGACGAAGGTATCTTCACGTACCGTGATGGAACCAAGTTGAATGATTTGTTTCCCGAGGTCAAGCCGTTGAAGTTGGAGGATGCGTGGAAGCTGGCTACTGGAAAGGCTTGATTGGTCTGAGGGTTCGGCTAAGATCGCCATGTATTTCCTCTGGAAGCGAGGGCCCTAACTTTTAACAGGCACAAGATGAGATGCCTGCTCGTTTTTATTCCCATCATTCAGAAAATGCCACAGTCAGATACCAGACGAAATGTAGTTGCCAGTGCATTTTCACACTGCTTGTCACCAGATGTCAGATCATACCAAACTTTTAGCACGGTGCTGGGTATAAGCTGCAGCGCACTTATCTACTCTTCTTCTTACTGGTTGCTGCTGTACGATAGGACGACGTGTTCGATCTCGACGCGTGTTCCAACGCAATGAGCTCCAGTTTCCAGATCAACAAGCAGCTCAGGACCCAAAGACAGGAGCAAACAAGCCAGTTCTTTGGGTGTTTCTTTATCGATCCCATTACGGTAAAATTGTCCTGATAAGAGAAACCACTAGTCTCGGGCCTATACGCCATCATTGGAGGGAGCAGAGTAAAAGGTCTGCCGAAGGTAATAAAATAGCTTGCAGTCATGGATGCATTTGCATATAGGTAGGAATTAAGACTTGAGGGAACTGAAGTTGAAGCTGATGAAGAAGGCTCGGTTGTAGCTGCGACATATTAACAGTAAAGCACAGCTAGTGGCGCTTTTCATCCGAGTTTGCTGCACCAAAGAGGGAATTCACTCATTGTCTTACTCAGATCAACGGCGCTAAGCAGTCTTACCCGCATACGTGATACAGAAGCGTACATGATAGCTAAGCCATGAACCTTGTCATTGGGGGCTAAAAGAGTAACACGGATAGAAGATATCTGTCGGAGAGTTAAGCAGAAGTCGTCTCTGTGCGCTGAAGGTTGGCTATTCGTCTACTAGTATGAAAGCAAGCTCTGGCTCAATCCATTTCTGTTTTTCATGCTTTCTGGATCATCAATGTCAATAGAGTTTACAAACCATAATCATACAGGTTACATTTATTCTAATCATGCAAGTATAGCTGTTAGCGTTTCGATAACGCAGACAGACGTCTTGGGACATTTGATTACTTCTCTCCCTTCTAAGCTGGTCGTGATAAGCGTTAGTTTAGGTAGTCTATACTATGCACACCCACTCTTTCGTCGATTTGTCCATTACATAATGGACAAATTTAGAGTACTGTGCTCCATCAAGCTCACTGAACTGGCCTATACGGTGCCACTTTTTCTCCTTTTCTTGGGCTCGCCCATCGCCGTCTTGTTCTACCGTAACTGTGTCCTCTTCTGCTGGAGCAAGAACAAGCCCGTAAAGCTTCATCTGATCTGCCCGAAAGCCACCATTTCCAAGTCCGTCCGCAGGATCCACATCTTCTTTTAGGTCTAGTGCAAGAAACAACAGAGCACTTCCCGGTAGCACAGTCCAGTCCCTGTTTGATGGAATGCTGTTCAACAACATTTCAAAATGGGCAAGATTTTCGTTGCTCATATCGAATAGCATCTGTGATATGCTCAAACCCAGCAGAACATACTCCTCCTTAAGTAGATGATCTATAATCTTATCTCCTGCCTCTCCAAACGTGAACATCGGTGCATGGATGCGTAATTCGATCGGTTCGGTAATTGTAGTTAGTCAGAGGTATAGATCAGCTATGTCGGCTACGAACAAGGCGTCTGATAGTGCCCTAGAGTACGTCACCCTGTTCATCACCAACGCCCAAGACCAAGAAGGTGCGCCTGAATGAGAGGGCACGAAGCCCAATCGAGGAAATGTGGACCACAGAAGTTGTGGGAGGAAATCCTTTCCCCATAGTCCAGCATATGATATATCCTGAAAGGCCATGCTGAACCGAGAAGCAAGTGCTGCTATCGCTGGTAGCTTGTCGCCTTGATTTGTAAGTGCGCGGCAGGTGTATTCTTCGACAGCATAGTACCACAACTTTTGTAGCTGACGGAGGTCGATCACTTCTTTTCCCTCTAATGCAGCTTGGCCTTGCATTAACGCTGCGCGAATTCTTTGATAGTCGAAGTTGTCAAACAGGCCGTCCTGCTTGGCACGTTTCCAGTCCTCATGCCCCCCATTTCCGCGAATTTCAGAAGAGCACTGCCAAAGGTTGCGTTCATATCCATAAAAGAGAACGCGTGCTGACAATATTCGCTCTTGTAAAGTCCATGCTCGCCCTTCTATGGCATCTGCTCGCCGGACGCGTGTGTTTTCGGGCCTGAATAGCAGGGTTGTTACTTCCGCTGAACCTTCATCAGATACATAGAGTACAGGTAGTTTACATAAGTCTCTCGGCAAACTTGACTCTGGATGATCTTCACAGCCCCTGTGTGGCGCGAGGAAACCTGTGGTACAGTCTGCGCCACCAGCACATATGGTAACATGCGCCCTACTGTAATACTCTGCCATGTTGGCCAATTCCTTCATCTTGTCTTTTTCGTCATCTTGGATGATACATAAAGAATCGATCCAAATATACTGTAACCCAAGCTTTTGTGTCAACAAAACGGCATCTTGAAGCGTCTCGGGGAGCTCGGAAATGTTGAACTTCTCGCTCTTCGCTACTAACGTATCTGTAGTGGTTTGGAAGTGTTGGGGCCCTCCCCAACAGTAGCTGAGGGTAGCATACAAGGCATCAGGTTGATCAGTGGCGAGTCTGAGGTTTCCGTCACCCATTATTTCGACCACGCGCGTGGGAAGTAGAACTGCCGTGCTGTCAGGACAATCCAAATGCTCGTTGCTGCATCGATGGAGCATTGATTTCGCCCACGATATACTCTCGTCAGAGCCTGGGCTTATGTTGATGGGATCTGCCCGTACGTATTTGAATAAACAGTCTTCCTCTTCATATTCTCGTCAGTATCGAGCTATATTTCTCTGATATACATATAACTGACCTGATAACGCAAAAACCTCAATCGTAATGCTAAAGTCTTCCTGTAAACGTAGGGATAGCAGATCTATAAGCTCGGACGACTCCAAACTGGATTCAACAGGGGTGAAGCGCACTTTAGGGAAACGCTTTCCTTTCTCGTTCATGGCATAGTCCAAAGGCTCTACGACCAATCCAACGGCAGCTCCTGGGTGAGACTGCGTAAATTTTCGCAGCTGCTGTATATTTTCGGATGCGGCCGTGGAGATTTGCTCATTAGAAGCATCTCCACAGCAAGCTAGTGCATTTTCGACTTCTCTGTGGGCCTGAACGAAAAGCTGGTCTCTAGCAAAGAACCTCCGAGTCATCAATGTACAGAATTGGCAGCCATCCGTTACTGCTTCTAGAAGTGTTTCCAGAACAACAGTCCATACAAAGGTGCACACACATTCAGGGTTGTCATCTAGATTTTGGTACAAGAGAGACATGTCTCGACTGAACTAGACAACTGGCGCAGAAGGATTCCGTTGTCTGCATGGCCTGCATCAATTGGTCCTCGTCCTTTGTTGATCGCTACATTCGGTAAGCACCAACTGCAAGTATTTTCCAGCTGGTTGAGTTCCCTTTCTTGTCGCCTCTGTAGACCATGGTATGAGTCTCATTAGCCAACAACCCGAACTTTTCACTGACTATTCTCTCCATCTGCTCCAGAGTTAAGCTCTCTTGACGAGGACTTTCGATCTGTGTCATCTCCATTGTAACGAATACCTTGACTGGGCTCTGAGAGAACGTTGCGCATCAATTGCTAAGTAAAAAGATGACCAGAAAAAGGAGAGAAAGAATGTCTGGAACCGATCTTTGATGTCTCATTTTCAATGCAGCAGTGCTTACTACATGATCTGGCCGAAGGGGTCAAAATCAGCTGACATGTCAGCAATCTATATGCGTACTTGCTGCCTTGTTGCCTTGTTATTTTGCGATCCTTAGAGCCCCATTCTGTTTATTGCGGAGATACACACATTAGTCGCGATTGTGTTAGAGAACTTTTGTTTTCGATCCTGGACTATCGCATATACTACAAGTCCAAAGAGATCACGATGTGGCGCTAGTGAATATAGGTAAACTAGCAATTAGGCTCAGCTCCAGCTTCTAAAGGTGAGAGGGCCTCATCGTGTCGCGTGTTCCCAAATCCTTTCTTGTCCCAGGCCCAACAGCTCGTATAGATACTTTGTTGCTTTAGAAGAGCGAAATTAAAAAGCTGACGATGGGCATGTAAAGGGTACCAGATAGGTGGGGCGAAAGGTAATCCGTGCTAACCCTGAGTTGAACCGGTCAGGCACCAGCCAATCACCGCAGGGAAGGATGCGAAGCCCGGTACTTCGCACCTTCTTCACATCGAATCTAGTTGCTAAAAACAATCGATTCTGTACCCCTGCTGTCTTGTTGGATTCGAATGCATATATTGACAACACAAGGAACGCACGAAAGAGGGCTGCTGCCTATACTCCGCTCTGGAACCCACGGTGACCATGAATCGCGGAAGCACCAGAAAGTGGCTATAAAAACTACCAAGTCTCTCTTTGAAGAGAATGCCACCAACCATCCACTTTCCCTTTCCTCCTCATTTATATCTTGAACACCGACATCATGGTTTTCAAGCTCCTTACCATTTCCGCCCTTATGGCCGTTGCTTTCGCACTGCCTGAGGTGACCGTGAAGCAACTCCCAGCCGGTTGCTCCTCTTACCCAGGTTACCATGCTGATACAGGCGAAACGGATTTATTCTTCGCTCAAGTTGTCAACAGTGACAATCCGGCAATCGAGGGATTCTTCGATACTTCCGACTACTCCGTTGGGATTGGTGCTCAAGGAAGACCGTACATGCGATGGGGATATGTAAGCGCGTAATCTTACATAGTGGCAGGATTGTACTAACCTCATTAGCTTACGATCCCAGTCTCGAACGACCTCGCCAAAACCGTGCTAAAATGTTCTGGTGGTGTTCTCCGTGCGTGGGTCGATACGGAATTAACGGCAGCTGGTGCGCCTACGAACACCCAGTGGGCTCCTCTAGCTCTGTCGCCATATGTAAATGATGGTGTACTTCTTTGGAAGGTCGAAGGTGAGGAGGCAAGGCTGTATGAACACTACATCGGCGAGGAGAAACAGCCTGGTGTGTTCTTGGGAGGATACGACAACAGCACGACTTGGGCTTTCGAATACATTCAGCCGCATGCGACAGACCCTGATGGCAACTTCCAGATGAGACTTCTTCGATCGACTGATACGCTCAGTGCCAACGAGACGAAGGGCTTTGTCAAGATTTATGGCTTATAGATGAGTGATGTATCATTTCACTCGTCTGCAATGTGGTGGAACGTGTCTGTTGAGGGCTAATATCAAGATGTTCTTGTATAGGCATAGCAAGCAAGACATCATCTATTCATATGACAACCAAGACATAACTATAGTGGTTTGAAATCAAATTTGACTCCTTTGACACATTGCCTTCATACGATGTATCTCACTGCACGATTATGAGAGTAGGTCATGATCACTGCGAGTTATGATCAAATTGACCCAAGGAAATGCTCCATTTATGATGTCACTAATCACGAGTAATCTATAACTACCAGTGCCTCTCCGCTTCCAGCGCTCCGGCGTTTACATCCTCGCAGACACAACCTGAGGGGCTGCTCCACATTCTCCCCATTGCGGTTGGCATCCATATGCTGGCCTACAATAATCGTCTTGATTCCCACACCACCCATAAGAAGAACAACAGCGACCATACGTTGACCCTATACAGCTAAAACCGTTTCCACACTGTCCGTCCGGGCTCACAGGTACCGTAGGCGTAGGTTGACTGGAACTAGACGTCGAGCTTGAACTTGGGCTTGGAGTGGGTGTCGGTGTCGGTGTCGGTGTCGGCGTCGGAGTGGGGACAGAAGAAGAAGAAGAGGATGACGAAATCGGAGGCGAGTTGCCGCAGGTTCCGAAGCCAGAGCGACAGCCCGTGCCACAGTAATCGAGCCCATTACCGCACCAGTACCATTCTGAGCAGCAGTTCCCGAAAGTAGAACCCGCGCATGTCGTAGAATTGCCGCAAAGACCGTTTGTGGAGACAACTAGGGTGCCTGAAGGGAGAGGTGGGGAGACAGTCGAGCTAGACGAGATGGTCGAAGAAGACGAGATCGTCGATGAAGTAGAAGACGTAGACGGTGAAGGCGTCGGGGTTGGAGTTGGGGTTGGGGTTGGTGTAGGATCGACGGGTGCGTCGCCACATCTGCCGTATTGTGGTTGGCATCCGACAAGAGTGCCGCAGTGTTCGAAGCTAGTTCCGCAGTAGCCGTATGATGAACAGCATTGGTTATTTGGACATCTCTGGTTACCACCATCGGCGCCGCAACGACCTTCCATCTGACGCGGGATCAAAAACCGGCCAATTGGGTCCGGAGTGGTGGCATTTCCTTGTTGCAATCGTTGCAACGCAGAGTGCGTGAGTTCCAGAGGAAAGCGTGGTGCGTGAAGATTCAAAGGTGTAAAAGCGAAGGCTCCCGAGAAGCTCAACGCTCCTCCTAGGAAGAGGGTCGTCAATTGCATGGTATCTTGTGAGGTAAAGACTGTCTTTCTGGAGGCAGACGAGGGTTAGGTCACTCTTAAGGGAAGAACAACGTGACTTCCAAGAGCTCCTGATGCCGTATTAAAGAGCGATGCGTCCCAAGAATAGGACAGCAAGGAGATAAGAGGATTCCTTTCTCGGTCTGAACGTGGGTGAACGCGCACGCGAAGCTGCGCGTGGACGTAAAAGAACCCTCCGAGCCTATGGAATATTGTTCCCAAGCCCGTATAACAGACTTCCATGCATGGCAAACGGCATACATGGAAGGATGAAATTCCCAGGTTATTGATCAATATCGAAGACGGCGTGAGTGAGCTGGGCATGTGGGGCTTATATCCGCGTGGGTGTTCGGATTGAAGCTTCTATGTTCTGACTCTCCTGCGATTTCGGGTGGAAAACTTGGAATAGATCATGACTAAGGTGGAAAGCTGAGCATCGTGATGTGAGTCTCTTTGGCGTCTTGGATGTGAACCTGTGCGGTAGTGATTTGCAACGCTGAGCTGCACCACTGCACCCCACCATCCCGACTACCAGGTGGGGCAACTCAAGGCTCGTGAAGCGAGTGCAGAAAGCGTTGGCATTGAATATATTTCCATTTGCGTCGGAAAGGAACGATTTAGCGCCTAAATACGCTGCCGAGAGGCCGGGTTACGAGAATTGCCGGCTTCCAAACGCAGCGGCTATCGGCACAACAACCAGCAGTACAAGTGTCGTTATCGTAGTTACATCTTCAGTTAGTCATGAACTGGGCACGTGTCTATCACGGACCCTCATATTTTTTTGCGTAACGCACTCGACATCTACATGAACGGATTATCGAGCGCGATACAGGGTGACTGTCCTGCATCCGAGTAAGAAGTACGATGATTGCGAATAAGGTATCATATTCATCAATTCAACTTCAGATGTCCTTTTTTGCCATACCGAAATCTTTTAGGCGTTACTTTGATTACGTTCATGCTACTTTCAGTCTAAGCAACTGACCAGCCAAACCTTTCTACTGTAGCAAAACTCTAGAAACACAGCCACTGGGTTGTGTAAGTGATCGCCAAGTCTCTCTATCTTCACTAGTACCTATAAACCATGGAACACGTAGCTAGAAACATGCAAGAATCCCACGCACAACGATTGGAATTACTAGCAATCGTACACTTTCCACAAAAACATGGGAAGATAACTCCCCTAACTTTTCGAACGAATAAACACATGATCCCACACTGTCTACTGTCCAAGCATCGAGCGCAAAAAGAATGACCGAACTCTACACAACACCCGTTCCTCCCCCAGCCCCAGTGATCTATCATGCTCTCCTTCCTTGTTCTCAACTCATACGTAGCTAATTTCTCGATTAGGATTGCTCTCACCCGATCGTGACAACAATACCGCATAATCCCATTCAAACCAACCAATCCACCGACATAGGACCAACCGCACCACCCAACAACAACTCCCCATATCAATCCCATCAGCCTTCCATTAATACGCGCTACATAGCCACACACCCCTTCCTCAATACATCAACCATCTCCTTCCCAGAACCCACAAACCTCGCAAACCCGCATGCTTTCGCACTGGTGACCAACCACGGAACTTGCCGGTGCTGTAAGTGCTGGTTGTAAACAGACTCAAACGAACATAAATCCAACACTGTATTATCCTCTTGTTATTTTTCAACTACCTCATCTCTCGTTCCACGCTCGCTTGCGTTGGTATTCTCCGAGGTAAATCCTCGCCATGGAGATCTGGGGTGATGGTTGGGCGGGGAAGAAGTGCTACGGCACGCACGCACCAGAGCAATAATTTACACGCATATTTTGTCACGTGTGGATGTCTGCTTGGGTCTGGAGCGAGAAGCGTGTGTATCTTGTTGGTGTAGTGAAATAGGGATAAAAGTAGTGGATGGAATGCGGTTCGAGTGTACTAGCGCGCTGCGTACACTTCCCATGATGCAGTATGCGTGTGCAAACGCTCACTTCTCCACACATCACCACCATACAAAACACCTCAAAGACACCAATCGAATATTCAAAACGTACTTCGGACATCTAGATGCATCTGTCTGTCTGTCTGTCTGTCTGTCTACGTCTACAAATCTACCAGCCATCTACCCAGCATGCAGTAGATCTTTCTAGGAAAGGGTTTCTCCCTTCCTTACATCCAACATATATACAGTAGCTTATCTAGCCAGCCATCCTATACACAACGACCCAGCACCACGCACGCTTACAACTTGGCCTTCGGGGCCTCAAGCGTAGGCAGCATCAAATCGCGGATATCGCCCGCCGCCTCGTTGAGGTAGAAGCTCATTTTATCCTGTGAGTAGGCGTTAGTAAAGAGCTGTATATAAAGGAGGGGAAAAAATAGAAGTGAAACATACCGAACCCAACCCCTTCGAGCACACATTGAACTGAATGCTATTCTCATTAATCATGTACGCAATGCCCCACCCGTCGTCGACAACCTGGCTCCAGCCGTACCCATTAAAGTACTCGGAGCTGAGCTGTGAGCTGGAGATGAACCACGTGCTGCTGTACCCGAACGCAGGGTCCTTGTATATGCCGGGCAGCTCCTCGCCGTCCTTGAGGCACTTCTTCAGTCCAAAGAGGTGCCGGTCGACGCCCCGCCCGTCGGACGCGTCGCTGATGTACTTGACGTGCGCGTTGAGCGCGTCTCGGAAGAGTTTCTGCGTGTGCTCGGCGGTGGCGTCGGGGTTGGCCATGGCGTCGCAGAAGGCTACGGATTCGTCGGATACGGAGCGGCACGTCTCGGTGCGGCCTTCCTGGAAGCGGCGCGTCGCGGCGGATTCGTACGTCGGCCGGTTCTTGCCGTAGAACTTGTGGTAGGCGAGTTGGATGATGAGTTGGACATAGGCGTCCGGGCTGCACTTGAACTTCTTGATCAGGCCTTTGCCGTACCCTTGATAGGCTTGGACACGCAGCTCGTGTGCGTTGATCTGCTTGTTGAAATGGGCCTGCGCGGCGTCGATGTCCTGTTGCAGCTCGGGCGTGAGGTTGAAGCGGAGAGCGGTGGGGTTGGGGAGATCGGAGCGGACATCTGTGACGTCGAAGGGGAGAGCATTGGAAAAGATCTGCTGGTTGGCGTAGTCATTCAGGCGGTGCGTAGGTGTGCCGTCCATCATAGAGTGCTCGCCCATGAAGCCCGAGGTGCCGTTCTCGTTGACAATAAATTGGAGAGGCTTGTCGTACCAGCGGTTCGAGCCGTCACCATGCCAGTACTGGTGTGCGCGTTCTTCCAGAGTGACGGGGGAGGCATCGTCGAGACAGACGAGGAAGGACGCAGACTCAATGGCTTCGACTGATGCGGCGTTGACGTCTGACGCGGCCTTGAGCTTGGGGTAGACTTCTGACCAGACATCGCGGTTCTGGGACGTGAGGAAACCAACGGGTGCCGACCTTTCTGCCTTTTCATAGATGCGCTGGAACTGGAGCTCGAGCTCGGCGTTGTTGAGCTGCTTGCCGTTGATCTCGTGGGGAACCTTCCAGAACTGGTTCTTTCGCACGACGATTATGTGCTGATTCCCCTTGAAATCGTGCTTGACAGTGGTGTCTGCGGGCTTCTTTGGCACGCGTGAGCAGTTGAACATCCACTTGTACGAGCTCATGGCTATCGGCAGCTTCTTCATGTACTCGGGCTCCAGCGAGCCGGCGTCGACCATCTTCTTGAATTCCAGAACGGCAGTGGAAATGGCAGCTGCACGCTTGGCGGGGTTTCTCCGCTTCCTGTCATCGCGATGTGAGTAGAAGTAGCTTACGTATGGGACCACCGGGTCGCGGTAGCCCATGTACGCTGCCTCATTCCACCACTCTGCGATCCAATTCCGTGTGTTTGGGTCCTCTCTCCGTGCAACCAAGCGCTTCTGCAGTGTCTCGCCGGCACCTCCCGGCGCAATGAAGTCGTTGACAGCCTTTGTTGTCTCTTCGTACTCGGACTTGGAGAGCAGCGGGTGGACGGACTTGAGGTATCGTTTTGCGGTTTCTTCGAGGGTGGGGACGGGTAGACGGGGTAGAGAGTCCTCGAAGCGCAGCATGGCGCCTTTGCTCTGGTCTTCCTTGTAGCCTGCGCATTTCGTTCAGCGTGTGTTCAATGTGCGGTTGCTGACACGTGAATGTGACTGAGGGATCAGCCACGTACCTTCTGGCAGCGTCGACTGCTGCCGCCTCGCAGCAACTGGAGCCATGGTAGCGATCTAAGGGAACCTATCCGTCAGCTTTCTGGTGCTACCCACGTGTGCATGCGCATCGTCGCACCTTTGGGATCTGTGTACTGAGGATGGGTCGGCGGAGGAGGGAGGCAGGTCGCGCCCGGACTGCTGCGCTGAACATTTGAAAGGAGGCAAGGAGAAGTACAGAGGAAGAATTTCGGTGCTATCTAGCTCTGGCCTCGGCGCGTTGCTGGTTTTGACTCGGATGTGTGCTGCTGCCACTCGACGCTGGACTGGACCTCGGCACAAACGTCGGAGATGGTCTCGCGCGGTCAAGTGACGTACCCAGAAGATCCCCCAAGCCACACCCGGTTGTCCGACACAGTCAATTTATTGTAGCCGGAACACGCATGCAGAGGCCGAGCATTTCGCATGTACGGATAGAGAAGAGGCCAATCTACGAATGCTTGGGATGCGCGCACATTCGCAGCGTCCAGACGAGCTTCCCCCAGATCTCCACACTGCATCCCGCCGAGCTTGTGGCTGGAACCCCGTTGAAAAGCACAGACGGGGCGAATGGGCGCGCGCGCAACAGCCGAGGATCTTTATTGCATCGGCTGTTCATGAGGCTCTGCGGGAGCCTTTACCATCCCTGATGGATGCGAGAGCTGCTGAGGCAATGATATTCACGTGCAATAAAGAACATGTGCTTTTCTCCACTGTACTCGACGACTCTTCATCCGTCTCACCAGCATGCCCCACGTTAGCCGATCCAGCTTAACGTCCTCAAGCACAAAACCGCCTCCGGTGTACCCATGAACATGCGCCCCCAGAAGAGTAAACAACGTGGCTGCTCTCCAGACAAAGTATAGCTTTCTCTACTAAAACCCTCCCGCTGGAAAACCCTGGTGTCGGATCGCCAACCCGGAGATGTGGCTCTTCTCAAAGCCGGCCCACGTCGCACGCAGCTCGAGGTAGATGGACCTGATCCGACAAAATACTCATATTGTGACAATTTCCCAAGTCACAATGACGACGACAATTCGTACATGCGAGAGCTGTACCCCTCACGATTCGATTGGTAGTGGATTGGACGCGGCCTCGGAGCTCTTGGGACCGCCACAGCAACATCACGTCTGCAACACCTCATCCCCAGCTCTTCGTTTACATCCGGCCTTTATCTCCGGCGCATGCTCAACGACGTACCTACCCACGCCAAAGCACCAATCGTTCCCTCATAAGACGAACCGCTAGAGACATGTAAGCAGCTATCACACCCACCCTCTCCATCTCACCCACCACCCTTCACCCCAACCCAAGAGCACCACAACAACGTCCACCATGCCCGCAAACCCCGCCACAGACCTCCTCCTCATAACCAGCGCCTCCGGCAAACAAGCCACGGCCCTTCTCCCCCTCCTCACCCACTGGAAACGCCTCCGCCTCGCCGTGCACACACCCACCTCCGCCCAGCGCCTCCAGACGCAACACCCCACCGCCGAAATCATCCCCACAGACCTCTACTCGCCCACCAACACACTCTCCCTGCTAAAAGACGTCTCAGTATGCATCCACATCGGGCCCAGCTACCACGCGCACGAGCGCGAAATAGGCCTCATGATGATCGACGCGGCGCTCGCGTCCCCCTCCCTCAAGCACTTCATCCTCTCCAGCGTGCTCCACAGCCACCTCTCCAAGATGCTGAACCACGCGTGCAAGGGCGCCGTGGAAGAGCGCCTCATCGAGTCCGGGCTGCCGTACACCATTCTGCAGCCCACCACCTTCATGGACAACCTGCCTGTCGGGGTGCTCGCGGGCCAGGAAAACCCCGCGTTCGCATCCGCGTGGAGCCTGGAAAGTAAGTTCTCGTGGATAGCGACGAGGGACTTGGCCGATGCGTTTCGCACCGTGCTGGACGGGAGGGAGAAGCATTTCTTCGCGACGTACCCGCTTGTCTCGACGCATGCGCCGCTGTCGTTCCGCGAGGCCATGGGTGTGATTTCCGGGAAGATCGGGAAGGAGGTTAAGGTCGAGGTTAGGGAATACCGGGATGCGGTCAAGGCGACGCTTATGAGGCTGTATGCGACGAGTGAGGGGATTGATCAGAGGACGGTGGACACGGCGCAGAGGATGGTGCTGTACTATGATAATCGGGGCATTGTGGGGAATAGCAATGTGTTGGAGTGGCTGATTGGGAGGGAGGCGACGCAGTTTAGTGAGTGGGTGGATATCAAGCTGAAGGAGGTGAAGTGAGGCTACCCATGTCCACTGTTAGTATTAGCATGGCCTGTTGAATTCAAAGTTCGACGCCTCTCCACCTTTCTAAGTCCCAGATCTGATGCACTGCGTTGTCCTAGACGTTATCAACATCGAGCGTATGGTCAGGAAGCAACAGTTGGAGAAAAGAGGGAGTATATTTGCTAGGGTACAATCAAAAATCTACACGCGTGACGCCTCCAAGAGTGCATCACCAGATCCGAAGCCCAGCCCAGTCCGTTTCAGCACCAGTCGGTATCCCATAATACAAGCGCTGAAGGGAAATGCTCTCTCCACCCCCAACATCCCCATGCACTGATTACTACTGTACAGCCACCCGCTCAGATTGACGCGTTTACGGGTTCTCCTTGACAAACTTGATACCCTTGTTGATGTTGCCAGCGAGGTCCTTCAGGCACACGTCGAGCAGCTTCTGCTCGTGGTCGGTGATCTTGCCAACGGGGTGGATCTTCTCGACACCGTTGGGGCCGAGCTCGACGTTGGAGGCGAAGTACTCAACACCCTGGTCCTTGTAGAGCGGGGAGTCGACAAAGGTAGGCTCGACGACGTTCTTCTGGCCCTGGGCGGCCTTGAGGAGGGACTCGGCGAAGCGGGCACCAGCCATGGCCATGGAGAGGGTGGCGGAACCGGCACCGTCCTTGGCCTGGACAACCTCGTCACCACCGAACTGCACGCGGTGGACGTACTGGTCGAGCTGCTCGCCCTCTAGGTTGTAGCCGGACTGCGAGAGGAGGGGAACGATGGTGGCACCGGAGTGGCCACCGACGACGGTGATGTTCTCGTTGGCGGGGTCGGTGTTCCTGAGCTGCGAGATGAAGCGGGAGGCACGGACGACGTCGAGGGTGGTGACACCGAAGAGGCGCTTGGGGTTGTAGACGCCCTTGGACTTGAAGACCTCGGCGGTGATGGGGACGGTGGAGTTGACCTGTTCCCAATTAGCCCGTTGTTGCTCATCTCCAGATTCTCAAGCACGTACAGGGTTGGAGATGATGAGGATGTTGGCCTCGGGGGCGTGGTCGGCGGCGGCCTTGGCCAAGTCACGGACGATGGAGGCGTTGGTGTTGAACAAGTCTGGGCAGCCGTCAGTTGTGGAACATGCAACAGACAGCTGCTACCGTACCATCACGGGTCATGCCCGGCTTGCGGGGAACACCAGCAGGAATCAAGACGATCTCGGAGCCCTTGAGGGCCTCGGCAAGGCCAGAGGGTGTGGGGTCGTATCCGCGGACCTTGTTTGCATCAGCAACGCGAACGGTTTGCGCATCAGGCAAGGCATCGTACCTCGCTCTTGGTGTTGATGTGGCCAATGTCAGCAGCGACACCTGCGCGAAGCTGTTAGCCTGCAATTGGGTTCGTTGGCGGAGCGCGCGGGCGTACCGGGAGCAAGACGGATATCGTAGAGAGCGAGCTGGCTGACTCTGGGGTTCAGCTTCAGAAGGAGGGACAAGGGCTGGCCAATGCCACCGGCAGCACCGAGGACGGTGACCTTGGACGACTGCATCGCATCTGGTCAGCATCCGCAGTGCAATTGAGGGTCCAGAGCTGATGCCGCATGCCCAGCAAAAACAATGGCTGCGTCGGTGCCGCATACCTGGCGAGCAGACGCCGCAAAGCCGCGGCGCTGGACCTGTGCGAATATCTGCCTGGCGGAGAACATTATGGCTGTGATTGGAGGGAGTGGAGATGGAACTGATGTTGGAGAGGGTGTAGAGACGAAGGACGATCAGATTTGTAGCTGGCGAGTTTTCCGGCGTCACTCCCGCCAAGCTGTCAATGCTCCATCGCCCGACCTCGGGGCGCCGCTAGCCTTTCCGGGCTCCACTCGCCCGTGCGGCATGCACCACCACCACTACCACCACCGCATTGTCTCACTCGATGCTTGAATTGGAATCATTTGTTGTGCCTGTTCAACGACTGCATCTTGAGCTTCTCAACGATCATAGTCACCAATGGCCATCATGTATGCACGCAATGCCCCGGTATATGGCGCATCACGTGGCCGGATACTCCGGATTCGTCGTACCCTCCCATCACACCACACCGCCATTAAATGCCTCTATACCCGTATATCCCATCCACCACTCGTCCTCGCCCTTCAATATGTCTGCCTTCTTTGTGGAGCTTCTGTATAGTCTAATGGCCCTCGGCCGAAGCTATCGCAAGCACAATCCGCCCCACTGAATCAAACGATGCACGGGCTGCAGAACTTACCTTTTACTATCTATCATTAACCATTTATTTTGAGATTCTATTTCGTGTGGGTTGTCACTCGTGAGGTATAAGGCCTTGCTAGTTAGAGGGCGGAGTATACGCTGTCGTCGTTGACAAGTGTTCTGCCTAAGATATTTCGGCATGCGTGGCTGCTGCGCTCAAGGCCATCGGGCTACGTATTCAGCACGAGTTCAGCGTTGTTTCTATCTAATTCTTTTCATCTATTACTCGTGATAGATATGATAGAATGCTAGTAATGCTTCAAGATTTTGGTGTTTGCGCAGTACAAGATGGAGATACGTAGCCACTGTGTTTCCATACATAGCACCATCACTTTCTCCGGCGGAGGTATTGTCGTAGGTTTTCCTTAATATTCAGCTTCAAGACAGACACACTGCCCCAAGCTACAGAAGGCAACGGTAGTAGTGTGGATAGGGCGCAGCGTAGCTTCCCAATTCACTCACCTCATAGCCGACCCACCACCCACCTTTCACCTCATTTCCCACCCCACCACTACTTACCCCCAAAAACAAAAAACAATTAAAGAAAATACAAAAAGAAGAGAATCACCTCTTGCGTAATCGAACCCCCGACCCCACAGTATATTTGTATTTGCTACTCAAACCCACGAACCGCATCTGATACCCCGACCTCACAGAGGCCCCAATGGTATATCCCCTAGCCTTGGGCTAAGCATGATCGTTGCCTCTCGCTCGCTAGAGTCTGGTATCCCGTTCACCATTGGACCCGTACAGAACCACTGCGCCAAAGCGCTCGCGGCAATGACCCGGATGCGGTGTTTGTTGTGTATAGGGAGCGCAAGTGGATTTATATAGGTGAGTGAGAGGTATAATTTGGGTAGAGCGGGGTTGGTGGGTGTGTGAGAGGTGAATTTGGGGCCTTGAGGTGAAGGATGGAGGTAGGGTGAGTGAAGGGTTGGGATTTGGATGATGGTGGTATGGGGGTTTGTGTGGTTTCGCAGTAGTGAGTTTGCTGACTGCAGTTCAGATAACGGCCATGATACGTATTTTCTGCCGGACCTGCTCTTGAAGTAATTTCCACGGGGGAGAGCGACTCAACGAATAGACATGGCGTCTGATGCGTAGTGAGAGCAAACGTTGCGCAAGGCATGACAATTGAGACGATATCTTCTTTATTTTGGTTGCGAAAACGTTCAACTCGTTGTGTCTCATCATTCTGCGCTGTGGAGAGCATTGTGTTCTGCTTGCTTTCGTCCCACCCATGGAAGGCCTCGTTCAGTGAGCTAGAGACCAAGACATCCTTGCTCGAACGCCTCATAGTTTAGCTGTTCCCTATGACTCTTTCAAAGATCTGTGGCGTAGCATCACAACTCCATCAGCAGACCTCGATAGCTAAATGGGCCTTTGTCATGCGAGATGTCACCTTGTCGCCCCACTCTTTGTCTTCACTTTTCCACCCCGACCAAGCTTGGCTCCTCCTTCGCCCCAAAGCGACTTTTCTCGATCGCTCTCGCATTTGCACATGCGTGCGTTTCGCGAACCTGCTGCTTGTCCTGCCTCATGAATGTCGCGACAGTCTTCACAACAACTTGTCCCACCTTTCTGCTCGCATGCCTCACAAATGACGAGGACCAAGTGGCATCCAGGTACTTCGCACTTTCCAAGCCGATCTTCTGCCTTTCCGCAGCCATGGCACGTCGAGACCGCTTCCCGGCCTCCAATTGCACCTCGCGCATCGAATACATAATTGGTTCCTTTGAAGAAGCTGTCTTCGGGCTTCATTCTCCCTGATTTGACCTCCTCTTCTACCCATGCTTGATACGCCACGATCCCGCCGTGTAGAGTGTATACTGACGCATCACCGTTTCCTCTTTCACTCGCCAAGGCTTCCTGCATCCATCTGGCGCCCTTCTCGCATCTTATCCCACCAGTACAGTACGTCGCCACGCCAGAAGGTTTCTTATACATTTCATTACCCAAAACATGCCTTACGACATATCCTGGCCATTGGCTGAACCTCCGCACCCCGGGCCTCACGGCTACGCTGCCGTCGCCAGTGACGAAGTAGCCGATGCGAGACTCGTAGTGGTTTCGTACATCAATCAGTGGTATTTCGCCCGTTTTACATAAGTCGTGGAAGTCGGTAGGAGACAAAGAGATGAGATTGCTCCATGATGCGGGCGCATAATTAGTGACACCGAGAGGGGTAATTTCCGCCGTAACCTTCACGGACGCTTTGCCGCCGAAAGCACAAGCGCAGCCTGGCGTAGGCTTGAAGTACGCATTGCGCGCCTGCTTTGTTGAGAGGTCGACGCCAGCGAAGGACCAGTGCGTGCGGCATGCATCGATGTATCTCGCAATGGCTGTGGTGGTGCCGCCTAGCGTGATGTTGAATCCTTCGGTCGCGATGCGAAATTTTCCACCCAAATGGAGTGAGGTCGCAAGCTCACTGTGAAAGTTGGCGAGGGCTTGGGGTTTGGCTGCTTCTTGTGCGTGCTTTGATGGTAAGATAGGTGCGTTGGCCCAATATCGGTAAAAGAGTAGGACGGTTCCGCCTTCGACTTGTGCGGGGCATGTGCATGCGTATGTGACAGGGTCGGAATTATCCTTCAGCGAGGTCACATTCTCCATTGCTGTCTACGAAGACTTCTCGCTAGGGATGTTGAAGCTTGGAGTGAAGATGTAGAGCGAGTTTGTTTTAGTGGATGACGCTCTCAAACACTAATCCCGAACAGCCATTAGCGGTTTTCGACTGGTGTCCTAGACGGACGACAACTTCCTGGAAAGAAAAGAAGAAAAGAGGAACGAAGGACGGAAGAAGAATCCAACGTGCACCAGAGATTGAGCTACAAATTATGCGCAATCCTAGCGCTCGCTTCATTGTTCTATTCAGGCCCCGCATGCTACCTATGTGCTGTGGTCTGAAGTCAAACATTGACTACCAAGCTTTGAGATTCGTCTTATGTATGAATACCATCACTCAATTATATTCCTAGAGTAACGATCCACCAAGGGTTGTCATACGTTGGATCCGGCACAGCGCCATCAAGGAGCAGCTCTCATATTTTAGCACATTGAGGAATTACTAAATATTGCAGAGGCGTGCCTCCCCGTATATTCTAATACACGATATCCACCTTTCCAGTATCAAGAAGCATATTGAAAACATCTTCTCGACAAGCGCGTGTGGCTTTGAGCAGTATGTTCTCCCAGTCTTGGCCTCGAATATTGAGATCTCGCTCGACTATCTGTTTCACTCATGCTCTGATGGAGACAAGCGCGGAAAAGTAGGCTTGGTCGAGGGAAAGGCAATTGGGCTGGTCGGCGGATGTTCGGCAGCTTCCGAGTGTTGTTTGTTTGTGAGGGCCGACGTTACTCCAGGTCAGCCTCACAACCCGCTGTGTGTCGCACCTCTATTGTTGCGCCTCCTCCCTCGACCTTTGGCTATTACACTGCTAACCCATCTTTTGTTTTTGAATTTGCCCTTCCTGTATACTATCATCCGCCTTCCAACCGTGGCCGCAAGAGGGTACTTGACGATCTCTGTCGAAGCTCATGATCACAGTCGACGATAGCTTTGGTAATGAACCAACGCATCTTCCAAAGGCAGTCCTATTTGATAAATCTGCTGATATTATCTGGAATAGAGTCCACAATGCAACGACCGAATCAAACCCCCTTCCCGTCCTCCTCCGTCCGTCCCACAAACGTCGTGGCCCCACGAAACGAACAACCTCGCAAATTTGAACGAACATCGTATATGCGTCGACGACATGTTGGAGGATGAGCTAGGGTTGATATTTGTCGGGAGCCCTGGTTGGTATCAGGCCTTCTTCAGCAGAGTCACTGCAAATGTATCACGCCGGTGTTGCCTAACATGGGTGAATCGCATTTGTTGCAGCCTCTTTGCAGCATAGATGGCGGCGCAAACTCAGTATGTGCTCAGCAAAGATCCCTTTCATCGTAGGCCAATTGTTCTAGGTTTGCTACGGGAAACACGAGACGCAGAACGCTGGATGTTCCCAGCTTCTGCATTGCCTTGTATGCAGGAAATCCTTCCCCAATTAAACATGAACGCATTCTTGTCAGGAACAAAATGGGTAGCATATAGTTGAGCCTGAGCCTGAGCCAGAGGGCAAGGTTGCGCCACTGGTAGTCAAAGAAATGCGGCACTTTTCAGGCGTAATGGCCTCCTGCAGAAGATACAAACCATTTGCTCATGGAAACAAACATAACACCAATCGCAGCCAGCACCATGATTCGCAGAACAAAGCAGGTATATGTACTAGACGCAGGCGTTCGACCTAGTCCGCGCGTCCATTCATCTGGTACGACCTTTCCAATCGACCATGGTTGCGGGGAGAATGCATACGCCACACTCTTTTGTCCCACAAGTCGTTAGACGAAGCAGGGCACGACCTCAGAGACTGCATGCAGCACGAGCCCTTCGGTCCGAGTGCAAGGACACAAAGGTCGTGTCGTCGAGCAGAACAGACGCGTTCGTCAAGCCAGACGCCGACCAATACCGCCAGGTTCGTTACTTTCTGCAATATACAGCCCTGTTGAACTAGACCATTCTTGTTTGGGGGTCAGGAAGGTTATAAAACACAGGTTTTTCTTCTTCTCGACAGAATGATTTTCTATTCTTCTTCCACATATTTCAAAGTTTTGATTGTTTAATAACTCGTCATGGAACAGGAAAATCTCTTGAGGGAACCCGAGATCGATGATCGGTTTTCATTTCGAACAGGATGGCCTGCATTGCCGACTCTTCCAGTTGAGACCTCTATCGCACTGTACGACTATTCAGCCTTCTTGCCAGATTGGGAAATGAACATGACGCAAATCCTCCATATCCTAGGCCAAAACGACGTGTTTTCGCTCGACTGTTTCTTCTGCTACCGATACAACAAAGCTGTTCCCGTTTCAGAACGAAAACCCACATTACTCGTGTATTCTGATCTTCGAAGGGATGAGCAAAATATCGAAAACTGGCGCCGAGGTGTGAAGGAGGTCCGTGATTATCTTCTTCAAAAAAGTATCACGACTATTGCCATCGAAATCGTCGATATCAGGATTAAAGACAAAATCAAGACAGAAGTAATTCTTGCTCACGAGAAAGAAGTTCTAGATGTGTGGAATGAGCTTGGACAACGCATTATCGAATGCTTGTCCCGTCATGACTGGCTATCACTTGATCTCCTGCACCGGGACTGGGTCGGAGCGCAGGAAAACGCTAAGGCGACTGTTGTGATCAGTGCTACTGATGCCAATGATGCGCTTTGGTGGGACAAGACATTACCTGCACTTCGAACCCTTCTTCCAACTTTCCTTGGCATCGAACTTGTCTATCTCGATACGATCCGAACCGCGATCGAATCTTCAACGTTGGAAAGTGATAAAGAAGGGAGCGAGTCTCCAAGCTTGGAAAGTGATGGAGAAGGGAACGGATTTCTAGAAGATCTATCATATGAGAACCCGGACTCAATACACATGGGGGCTTCTTGTAGTCGTCAGTATAAAGGGGACCCGCCTAAAGACCCGAAGAACGAACACTACGCTGCAGAAAGTGGAACGCTAGGTGGACTGATCAAGTTCGAGAACAAGGGTCAGCAGTTCGGACTCAGTAATCACCATGTGTTTTTCGAAGGCATAGACGATAAAGGCAAAAAGAGCCAGTACAAACTTCTACGACAGTTTATGATCTTGCTAATTTGACCCAGGGGAAGCGATATTGGAGCCACTTAGGCCTACGAGCGAGCTCATATTCCCGGAAAAGGTGCCTGTTGTGAGCCCGTCTAATGGTGATCGGTCTCAAAAGCTCGAGAAGCTTCGGAAAGAGATAGAAGAGGCAGGAAAACACCGCGATTATTTAAAGCAACGTCGGGCGCTCCAATCATCTATTGTTAGGCAAGAAAAGAAGATCCAGGACCTCGAGACTCAGAAGGGCGAAATTAAGAACATCGATACCGTACTTGGCACGATATACTCATCTTCGGGTCAAAGGTCTGTATCCTATCCAAGAATGGAACAGATATTCTGGGGAACTTGGGAGTCAGACTGGTGTCTGGTTCAGATCAATCCCAAGAAGACACTAGAGGAAACAACTCCCTCTTTACACGCGAAGCACACTGTACAAGCGACCACATACCAAACCATCTCTTCTTTCAGGAATTACCATGTCATGAAGTATGGCAAATCGTCCGGGAAAACCATAGGAACTGTAAGCGCCGCGTTCACTCTCTTCCGAAAGGACCGCGAGGTACTGCCACCTCTGCCTAAGGATCCGAAAAAGTACCATTCAGCAGTCCTTTACAAGAAACATGGCGAACCCGTCCAAAAAAGAGAGTACGGCACCCAGAGAAGGAACGATCAGGTTAGGATCTGTCACGCAATTCGGACTCGCCGACATAGCCAGGACTTTCTAGAAAAAGGAGACTCGGGATCTTTCGTCTTAATGGACCAAGCCGCAAACGAACCGCGTGGGGTTGATCCCACCGCTGGATCTGCTCCTGAGTCTGCAGATACCAAAGATCGAACCGCACCTATTGTTGGGTTGGCCTTTGGCAGCAACGAAGGTACTGGTACGGCCTACATGATGCCTTTCGACCTTGTTGTGCAAGACATACAACACGTAACAGGCCACACGGTGATTCAGCCACAGAATGCAGGACCAGCAACAGCACTTCCACTACTAACATAAACTTTCGGCACGGTTGCCGTGGATATTCAACAGATTTTGTCCCTTGCTCGATTGCCATGAATCTTCAACAGATTCGTTCCTTGCTCGATTTCCGTGGATATTCAACAGATTCGTCCCTTCCTTGATAGAATTTCTTAGTTTCTACCTTGATTTCTTATGTGCTTGGGGGTATCTGGTTGTATGTACGAAGGAGCACGTTTTCATTGATTTTTTCAGCCTGAGTGGCGTCAGCTGTAACTGAATTGTCAACAAGAACGAACTCCTTCATACTGAGGAGTATCACGATTACATTTACTTAGGAGTATCACGATTGTATGTACTTACGATTCTTCTCATCTTCTGCTTTTGACCCATTCATGGTGAGTTTACAAGAGACAAATCATGGTCATCAAACTCAAGCACATGCAGCACATCTGGAAACTCAACTTTGGTGGCTAAAGTTGCTATTGGCTTGACGAGAGAATATTGTTCGTCTGTTCTATAGCCAGTTTGCGTCAGTCACAGTCGATGTTGGCATGCCAATCTTAGACCAGCTAAAGGACATCAAAGAAAAGCTATTCTGAGAGGGTTGTGGGGGAAGCGCGTCATGGTGGACGATTGCTGCGCGGAACAGACCATAATGGTAACAAAAAATCTCGACGCCGAGTTGTGGTGTTCTGAAGTACGACCAACAAGCACTTCGGGGATTTCGGCCGTCTCGCATGCCAGCGATCAGCAGCACATCCGCATCTGCTCCGCCGTGCACCACGCCTGAAAAACGGTCTCTCAGCAGCTGTGGGCGTGTCTCCATCTGTCTTTGGAAGAAGGCCGTCAACTCTAGTCGATGCTGTTCCTTGTGCTACCAGCTATGGTCATTGAGCAGCATGCTTAGGTCAGTACCCGCAGCCATGACGTATTCTCGCTTGTTGTCTACACCAACTGCAAGCGCCGCCAGGCTTTCGTGAGAGGGCCCGAGAAGTACCAGACGCCAGCACAATAATTCTTACCTACGCGGCTTTCGCCCGTGACGAGGATGATGAGCATCGGACCTATCAGCGCCTTGGAACACGGGCAGGCCTAGGCGCGACCGGTTTAGCCCTCCAAGGTCGGCGCTACGTTTCGCAACTTGAGACAATAAAGTGCTAACAATATCATAGGTTCACTGCACGATATGATCTTGATCGCGATACCAGACACCGGTCACCACGCAGTCAAAATCCCAACCGCGACAGCCAAAAGCCGTGTCATCAGCCGCAACATCACCAACGGCTCCTCCGCAATGCAGCAGAAGGAGATAGCAGAGCGGTGTTGAACACGGTCCCATAACTGCGACCAAGAGACGGAACATTTTTGCCTTGCCGATTTCTTTTCGAATACACATCGATTGAAGGAGGAGGTTTTACCACCGCCATGTCCGCCGTGCAACTTGGACACATGCATCTCAATCTCGAACAAACCCACGCCGTTCACGACTTGCATGTTGTTTTCAGGTCACCAAACTGAACCCTCTGGGATGGGCATAGGCGCCGCGAAGGCGAGTTTCGGCGGAGCCGCTTAGCAAAGAGGTCATCAAAATCGCTGAGTCGAACATGTCTCGTCATTGCCGCTCATTGGGGGAATCCAGTTTCGAACCAAACAAGCAGAAGTCAGGTAAGTCTTGGATGTCATGCTGATCACGATGCCGAAATTTGTACCGGCGCCTTTGATTGCCCACAACAGATCGTGAAGGGCTGTGGCTCCAAGGTAGCGTTGGACACCCAGCAAGATGGCATGGGCTTGCATGCTACGCTATCGTGGGTGCTGTCATAGTCAGCGCCAAGCCTGGTCGAATCTTTTGTGTTGACTACGTTCCAGAACAACGCCGACCAGCTTCTGCTGTTCTCGTAGAAGACGTACGCTCGGACGAGCCCCCGGGGCCACCGGCCTACTCACCGAAGGCACCGGCCTACTCACCGAAGGCACCGGCCTACCCATCCCCATCGTCTGGCGGATAATATCTCCTGTCTTGCCCCCAGCCTCAGCGACAACGCATGAACCAGTATCTGAACGAGTATCGAGTCGATCATCTCCCACCTCAATAATGCTCACACGGGCAAAGGCACTCATATCGATGAATACAATGGCGGGCGAAAGACAATGGCCGCTGTGGCCGCCGCCAACGGCAGTTAAGCTGGCTCTGTGCTTCAGAGCCCATTGAACGCACTGCTAAACTTGGCGGACCTCTGTCGGAAAATTGAAGCAGGTCGATGGGAGCAAACCTCCCAGTGGCACCCGCGCCGCCAACTTGAGGTCGCGTCTTGGGTAAAGACCAACACAACTTTAGGCACGCTAAACATTATATGACCTAGGTAGGCTTGTCCGCGACGGCCAAGGGTTCGGCAGATTTTACACCAATCGCTCCGGATGGCTTTGTCCACGCCCGAATCCTGTATAGCAAAGCCTGCCACAACGGAAACACCGGTCTAGTACTGCGTCGTTATCTGCGAAGCGAACGGAGCCAGTGCCGAACGAGGTCGTCCGATGACACACCAGGCCACTAAAGTTAAGGGAGTCGCTGCAATGGAACGCCACCACCAATCCTTTATATGGTCCATTCACAACCATTTCCAACGTCTATTCGATGACTCTACGTTTGAATTTCACCTCATACATGCCGTGACATAGTACGATGAGGTCCTAACTTTTCTCAGCTTTTTCCACGCAGATACCGCTATCATGTTTGGATCAAGGCTTCAGCACCATGCTGGGCAAGGCGGAAGGTAAATGCGAATCTGATGTTCACTTGTGATTTCACTGTATGCGATGTTCAAGGCTTACTGGTAGCAGGTAGTAATCTTAAAAATCATTATATCTCGTTCCATCATGCCATACAACAGCTGCTCAGAGAGAGATCAAGCCTGAGACACATGTGCAGGATATAGTTGCCTCACTCTTGACCATGTTTGTTCAATCGTCGCCATTAGCAAGGTGCCCGCGCTCCAGACACAATCGAGGACTATGGAATCAGCTCGCTGCTCTTTCCTCCGCCTTCCCGTGCATGTCTTTGAAACCCGTGAACAAGCTGCATTCGTTGTTGCGGCATGGGAAGCTTGTGTCGTGGATATCCCCTGATGCGGAGTTGTTTTCGCTGCAACGTCAGGTCGCGTCGCGGATCTCCTCGTTGTAGCATTGTACAAGTTGGGTAGTGGAAGATGGACCGCAGTCAGTGCATTCGCGCCTAATGCGACACAAAGGCCACCGTCTAGAAACCCCTCGTACGAAGACGCGCGTTCAAGAGCTTTACGACCAACTAGCTTTTGGTGGTCTATCAAGATTGATGGATCTGAATGCACTGGCTGTACGGACGAGGTGATTCCAAGCTGCCCTAATCGCTTAGCGTCTTCTTCGGTCGTAAGTTCGAGATGTTCGATGCGGTGCTTGCTGTCTGGACTATTGGAATTGGCGATTGCATTGATGGCGGTCCGCCGTGTCTCCGATTGCGTGGACTGCCACCTGGAGTCTAGCCTGTGTTGTATTGGAGACAACTTCGTTCATCGCATCTGTGGGCCACAATGGTTCGACGACATCGACGCATCAGGTGTACGGATGACCCAAATTCAGCTTTGCATCCATCGACAACACCATCGCAAATGATATACTACCGATAATTCAACATTCCGAGGATGTGGATGTCGGCCACTCTCGCATCCGCGCAACTGCTACATCGACCTGCTCCCTGGGGGCGTGATCAACCATGGTCTAAGATAGTAGTGCGCACTTCTTCGAGGGATGCACAGTATGTGAGGTCGAGCTTTTGACGTGACAAGCCGAAGAAGAGGAGGTGGGTGTGCGCATCAATGAGTCCTGGCGCAACGGTCACTCCAGCGCCAGAGCGAAGGAGGTCTTGAACAAACGCATCTTTTCCAATCCCAACGTGAAGTATCCTTTCGCCTCGAGCTACCATGCAGCTTGAAACCTTGATCTCTGGCTAGTGCGCGCTCGACTTTGCGAATACGCGGGCGTTGGTGAAGACTCTGGTCATCGTGGTGTTGTCCGGCTGGTGCCTATGGCATCAAAAATAAGGCAAGATCAAGAAAGAAGCTACATTCACACGTCTATATCCTCCGTTCATGAACATGCATCAGCAGATCCACCATGCATGCGGGTTACCAAGTGCCGTTGTGGATCTTCCTACGGTGCCATTTCACAAGGAGATGGTTGCCTAACCACACTGGAGAGGTCCGGCCGGCGCGCCGAGATCTTCGGCCTGAACCAGTGAACTACCGCGCGTGCACCAGGCACCTACTCCACAGCTATCCTCATCTCGTCGCAGTATCCCCGCAAAACGCAATCTCGAATGGGTTCGAGCCAACAATGAAGGAGATGGAGCCCTGCTCGGTCAGTCGGAAGCCTTACCAACTTGGCGCAGATTGTCTTCAAGCCGCACCTCAACCTTACATTCCGATGCTGCATAGGAGCAAGTCGGGACGCGGTAGACGCGATAAACCCTTGGTGTAAGAACTCCGAGGGCGTTGATATGTCTTCGGTGACTCACCGAGTTCGCTTCCTCGCTTAGATGTAGTCGGTCTCGACACCAAATCATGATGACTCCTTGGCATGACCACCATTATCTCCTGATCTTATTCACATTCAAGGATATTGAAACTGAGATTGTAGAGATTCGAGATGTCTCCGATGATGCTGAGGGCTACCACGTGGTATATGTACCCGCTCCATCGAACGATCCAATCGATCAGCTAGTACACTGACCCGTAAAGCTCCAACCTATGAGCGGCTGTGCTTGACTTCTTGTAGAATTGGAAAGACTGGGAGAAGAATCTCAACTTCGGTTTGACGCTTCTTTACACCTAGGCAACATTCAAAGCTGACGAATCACTGTCAGAACATTTAAAATCCCCCCGACTTGGTCACCGATGAACATTGAACTCGCTCAGTTACGAGGCTCTTCAGAACAGCTATGCGCCAGGTACAGTGGTACTTGGTATCGGGTCACTGCTTTTCATTTCATTCGCTCTCAAGCACGGAGGCGACCGATCTAGATCCTTGGTTCTCTTGCACCCTTTGCTATCCCAATCTGGACCGCGAAGATGACGCCAACCGCGGACCTATACCTCATACAAGTGTTCAAGCGCCTAATTGGACCACTGTCCGAAGTTATCGTCCAGATGACCATTGTTAACGTATACTTCGTCCACCAGCGACGCTCGATGAATAATCCGTACATCTGCACGATGACGATCGGGACGTCAACATCAGCGTTCGTCGCCGGCTGTATCACAGTGCGTCAGGGCTGGCCATATGTGGACTACCATCTGCATGAGCATCTGCTTTATATTTTTCACGTTCTTCTACGAGCAAACCAAGGTTGTCCCACCCATCGACAATTTCGCTGAAGCTGCTCAATCATCAGTCCATGCAACCGGTGAAGCAATGAAAGATCCGGATTTGAAGACTGACGAAAACCAGCCCAAGCCTATTAGTTCTATCATAATAGAGCTCATGCCTCCACAGAAGAGCTATATCGAACGCTTGAAGTTATGGTACATAACACCCGGAAGTTTCAAGAGGTTTGCACACCACATCTATTAGCCGCTTCTCATTCAGTGCACAATACCGGCCGTGTTAAATATCGCTCTTCTGTACAGTCCTGTAACTGTCGGTTTGCAAGTCGCGGTCACTCTGGTTGCCACATATATGCCGGCTCTTCCATACAAGCTCAACGCCACTGCAGTAGATCTGATGATTCTGCCATCGTCAGACTGGCTCCAGAGTCTATGCGTATTGACAAAGCTGGGACTATTGCTGCGATAGATTTGGAAGGGGATCAGGTACGACAGTTCGAAGTTGTCTGTGGAGGATTTGTAAGGCTCCGCAGCCTATACAGCGAAATATTCAACCGCCGCCTTACCCGTTGAGCTACGAGTCCTTACCATTCTCACTAAACCATATATTTGCTATAAATCCCAAAGGTATGTAGCGGATTTTACTGCGCAGTTCCGCCGTGGTACCGACTCACGAGGGTCACACGTTGGGTCAACACCAACTCGATCAGTCTGCAACTCTTCGTCGGCGACGTTATAGGTACAACATCGAGTGCGCCTCTCAGCGATGGGATTGTCCTCTACTTTGTTCACAGAAACAGAGAGGTGTACGAGCCCGAGACGCGCTTTTGGCTGCTGCTTGATTTCGCGCCTGTGTTCCCGGCTGCATAGATTCTTACTGGTTATGGGCTTAGCAAGGGCATGAGTTGGCTCATCGTTGCTGTCGGACTTGGGCCCTAAGAATTCGCGATGCCACCAATCGGTAGTGTTGCGCTGACTTACCTCACGGATGTCTATACCGATGTGAGTGACTCCTACATTCTCTCGCGTTCAATATTTAACAATATTTCATAGATGGTCGCCGATACTTTCATCGGTGTTACTTCACTCGCAATGTTATGGCGACTATCTTTGTTCTCGTATTCGCGCTCTGGGTTGAACGAATCTAATTGCGAATCGCATGCTCACCTTTGTTATTATGACACTGCCAGTACTTATAGGTGGTACTGTTGTTTTGTTCATGTATGGCAAGAGACTGGGAAACTGGATGGAGGATAGATATCGTCACCATGCAGCAAGGCAGATTAACACAAGGACCTAGTATCGTAATACCATCAGGAGAGCACAAGTTGGTCAGAGAATCAGTGCCGATTCTTTGCAAATCTTAGTCAAGATTGATGACAGCATTCCCATACAGCATATATCCACCCGCGTCGACCAAAACCGACTGGCAAGATTTGGTCATTCGTCATTCGCATACGCGAGTGTTATGATGCTCCCTCAGCACTTTCTGATGTGCGAAACAAGAAAAAAACGAAAGTCAAGATGAAGTCTGTTTGATTGAAGGTATTACGAAATTCTGCGATCGTGTAGGATTTGTCGCAGGCTATTCTACGTGGGCTACGAGCATGTCGACCAATCAGCTGTCATGTTAGCCCTCCACCCTCTCCATCTTCTCCACTGCACTGCAATTTTAGCGCAGACGCGGAGTCCTGTTAAGACTTGTTCCTTCGAAACAAGCTAAGCCCTTTTGACAGCTCTGTTATGGATTTCAAGGTCTCGATGCAGTACGGAGTTAATCTCGACATGTTCTACCTTACCTACTACTCAGGCACCTTTACGCACCACCTACCGGCACATAATACACTCAGCCTATGAGGGCGCGAGTTCATTCAAGTTAACACTCAAACCATTCTCGCTTCACCAAGAGGAACGCAATCACCGCTCAGGTATTCCAGCTCTCACGTTATTCTTTTTTCATCTCGCATTCGCGCAGTGTGACCGTATTTGCCCATGTTCTCACTATCAAAAGGGATACCATGCTGCTGAATACAGTCAGGAAGGATTGACGCCTATGATGAATCGTATGTCAGGAAGCAACAATCGCCGCAGGAACTCAATGTGACTTTCAGACGGAATTCTTCACAAGAGTTCATTTGTCATGGAAATTATGTCAGTGCTCACTCACTAGCATATGAAAATCGATGGACAAACCGATCTCAACACCGGTGATCTACGCCAACGAAGCTACGGACTTGGAGTTTCCTCTCCCCCCCCTTGCATAATTATGGGACATGAAAGACGTCACATAGGGTATAAATATGCCAAACTGTCAGGTGTCGTCAGAGATCGATGAAAGAGAAAGAGAAAGAGTCTTCGTTGACAGTTTTGTGGGGCTAGCGCAATAGTCCTGCATGCCTGGTAGTAATTTCCCACGTCCTCAAATACCTATACATGCTTCGTTGCTCTGGAATCGACTGACCTAGATCGAAATCCAGCGTACTGATACGGCGAAAATTACGTATACGTGCGTCGAGGATGTAGTCACCTTACAGTACGAAGTGATACTTCGCGATAGGGCGTGCGTGGGACCAATGAAAATGACATTTCGATTCCTTGATTCTGCGTGAAATTACCTAAAAACCTAGCCTATGAGTGGCCTGGCGCTTTACGTGGCGGTTCTCGACCGTGGCCAGCGACATGGCAGAAGAAAGATCAGCGAACCCCAACCGAGCCGTGCTTCTATGTTGTTTCCACAAACATGTTTACAGTATCGCTACATGAAGACAGTCTGTGACTGATCGAGTCTCGATTTAGGCAGTTTTGTCTCTATCCTTCGTTTTCATGGAAGTCATTGAGAAGATAACGAGCCTGAGAGACGGGCGGTGGGGAAGGGCAGCAATCTCCGTAGTGGATGCTTACATCCATTGTTGTGCACATTGGAGGGCGAAGAGTGGTGTGTGTTGGGCGTGTGCCCCTATGGGCGAGCTCTCCCAGGGTTGCTTCTACTGAGCCGACTTGCTCCATTACTTCACAATTTTTGTGCTCTGTTCTGGCTAAACAAATCGACTGAGATCCCCATCATTGCGATATTCTGACGCATGATGGCCACAAATGGCAGATAATCGGGAATCGACATGCGAATTCAAAGCAAAGCAGACCGACGTATTCACGATACACTGTTCCCTAATCAACCAAAAAAAAACGCGAATAGAACTAACTTTGAGGTTTTTGTTACAATATTCTGCTTGGGAGGCTTTCCAGCTGTTCGCATTTGCATACATATCACACTCGATCCTTCAAAGCCCCTTCGCTAGAGGCCTGTCGAGTAGGTAGAGACCAGCCTGGGTATCGGTGACTCGACCACATGCGAGCAGCACCTGATGTCGATATTGGGAATCTTGTACATGATCGCTTGAAAGAAATTCGTGTTATCGTATTTTTATTTTCATCGCTCGATCAATTGATGATGACTCCTGGCACGTCAAGCGATGTTAACGGTAGTAACGAACATGTGCTGTGACAAACGAACATACTGTCAGATCTTCTTTCCTTCACAGGCCCCTTGTAGGTGTCTTCTAAGTATACCCTTTCTATTCAGTTTCTTTCCGCAAGCATCCCAGTGAAATTTCTTCTTTTCTAGCATACCTTCGCGATGGCCTTCCTGATGACAGCGCTAGTTCTGGCGGCTGGACGCCCCTTTGTATACTGTTTGGCACATAGGTCCAGTGTAGCTCTTTCTTTGAAAATGTTCAGCGGTCTCCGGTTGGACTTGACTGCCGGCTTCAGGACGCTCCTGGTCTACTTTCAGAAGGAACTCAGACATAGATAGATTCCTACTTGCTTCATTCTTCTGTTGTGTCAACACACTACCCGTTGAGCCATTTGACCGCAAGTAACGCTACCATGTCTGAATCACCTAAGCCGTGCCGCACTACCGCCGACATCGCAGAGTTTTTCGATGCCGCTTTCGCAAAAGGGGGGGTGAGGTGGAACCGCCTGCGGAACTTCGATCTCTCGATGCCGACTGCGAGGACGCTCGATAATTGCGTGTACGATATTGACGAAGGATTCTTGCGTCCAAACGCAGTAGCAGCCGTGCGAATGAAAATTGCATCGGCCGGGTTGATGATAGGGAAGCTTTGGTATGTCGATATCCGTCCAAATGGGACATCGGATTACGATAATGCCGCGTACTCCAACTGGTTCGATGTCGAGCACGGAATTATAATATGTAATGAAAATTACAAGGAGCGCGACAAACATAATTCGGAGATGAAACTCTTCCCGTCCGAAATCCTTTGGCAATGCTAGCAGCGTGCTGTTGCGAAATTGGGCGGCTCTACGGAGCTACGCGCCATCGTGCGCTTAACTATCGTCAACATAGATACCAAGGAAGCAATATTTGGAGCACGGACCGGATCAACTTCAATGCGAGAAGAAGCAAATGGTCACGTCGAGTATAATTTCTTGGATCCAGCCTTCTTCGCCATACTCGGCACTCCTAATGGAGGCAGTACTGTCCGCATGATGATAGATCATAAATTCGACCTAAGATATCGACTTATTGATAAAATTGTTATTCTTGGAGATACGGGTTTGTGACGGCAGGAGCTTTGGTGCACGGGCCTTTGGTGCACGTGCTTACGTGTTTGCCTAGTAGTTAGCGTATATAGGCCACACAGCTCAGTTGAGAGCTCGACAGTTGATACACTATCTTCTGACCCTCTTTTTGATCACCCTCTGCGTGATCTCACAGGGTTTGAAGTTGGATGAAGCAGAAGCCCGTACAATGGTCATATTCCTCGAAAATGAGCGAATTACTCCAATGCCAAGTCCGACTGCAGACGGTTCTCCGTCCAAAAAGCAGAGGCTCAATTAGTCATCAAAACGGGAAGGACAACCCGCAAAACCCGAGGAGACAGCCTCGTAGAAATACCCGGAAGGAAAACCGAAGGAACCCACGAGCGGGAGCATACCTGTTCAAACCGGAAGGAAAACCGTAGGAACCCGGAGAGACAAAACCTCGTCAACAAAGACACCCCCTACGACCTGTACTTTGGGAGCAGTAAGGGGGCCTAGTACCCACAAATATGGGGAAGCGAAACCAGGTCAAAACTGAAGCCAAACGCCGGAGACATTACGGAGGTCTGTATACTCATAACTCGGACATACAATGCGTGAAGACTCGACTCCACGTCAGGTAGCATACCCAGCTTTCCAGCGATGCGACCATTCCACATGCTCAAAGTCGACATCACATGACACCCCAGAGCTGCGAGCTTCAATCCGTTCAACTGCTTCTTTTACATCCCTGGGGATCTCACTGCCTAACTTCATATACGTCTCCATCAGAGCAACGACCCACGTCTGCGGATGTGTCCTGACAGTTCGGTCCACCCCCTCGGGGACATCATGGCGACATAACTTGCTATCGTATTTTTGCACCGTCTTAACTGTCGTACGAGCCTCGAGGCTCACGATGAAGTCCACGGCCACGGCTAACGGTACCCGCCGAACATTCACGCTTTCCGCATCAACTCGTTCCAGCGGCAGCGCATACTGCTCCAAGTCATCGAGCGATACCTCCATTCCTGAAGATGCACCGGTACGCATGACAAGCACCGTGAGCTGTTCAGCAACCTTGCGCAGGCTGACAAGTCCATCCTCATCCGTATCGTATCCTTCCTTAGGAGCAGCCTTTTCATCGCAAATCAGAACAACCGCCGGATACAAGACTTGGATGCCATAGTCGTCATCTGCCAGTCCACTTCTTTCAGCCATATTGCACAACGCCTGATGCGCCTCCGCGATTCCACTCAAACTCTTCGGACCCCGTTTCGTAATTCTCACCGGATTTGCCAGAAAGTGTCCATACTCTATGTCCAAATCATCACCACAACGGGCACGCCATGCCTCGTAAATCGAAGCGATGAATATACGTTGTATACACGGGTATCCGCGTTCATCGTTATACTGACCATACTGCGCGGACTGTTCAAAGTATAAGGCCGTGGGCTTGTTGAACATGTCGCTAAGAACATGGCGGCGGGGAGAAACGATGCTAGAATCTAAGACTGTTAAATAGCTGTCTACAGTCGACCAGATCGTTTTGAGCTCGGATCGAAACACAGCTTCGCGTTGGAATTGCCAAGCTGTCGCGAGGTCTTGTTCGATTTGGAAATACCTAATATCCGGCATTGTGGACGAACTAAAAACCACTGATCTACGTGTGTTTCTGCCGGTAGGGGGTATCCTTTTCGTTACAAGTTGAGATTGAAAGGTGGAAGTTGTGGTGAAGTAAGGATTATGAGACGCGAGGGTTCTGATGCGCACATAAATGGCGTGTGCGAATGACTCAGCGGGTACCATATTCAACATGATTGAGATTTTCTCTGTGAACCACGGCTCGCATCCATAACTCGACGACGAACCTTTGTGCCGGGCTGGAAACACAGTTTCTTTGCGCAGGGAAACCATGGATGTCCAAATTGAAAACCGCTTCAAGGCTCTAAGAATTACGCCAGGGGAAATTTTCCTTTAGCCGACCGAATAGCTCCAAAGGCTTCCAACGGCTATCTGAGGCGTCGCCATTGATATTGAAAAGCTTATCATGTCATCGGAGGAGGTACTAGCAGCACGAAGTGGTTTTGTTTTGTTTTCTTTTTCTTGAGCAGAACCAATTTATTTGTACTGTGGAGAGTTTGTCCCGCACGATCCGTTCTCGCAGACTCCGCGGCCAGTGAAAGCGTACCGTAGCTGTAGCTCAATTGGGTAACTAATATTGCGAAGATTTCTACCGTAGACTTTGCTGATGCCGGATGGAGCTGGATTAGCGTCAGCTAATCGGAGGCTGTGAATCCCGTTTTTACTGGTGTTCTTGATGATTTGAGCTGCTAACGCTAATTTAGCTCCATCCGGTATCAGCAAACGTCTGCGGTAGTCAGATTCTATAGGAAAGCAACTTTGAGTTGGAAGCCGTTGGTTCTGGAGTAGAGTGCAACGACTTCATTTTTCACTGAAGAACCTGGGGATATGAGGATAACCGATTATTTTTATTGATAGACACGATGACCAGTGATCTCTGGCTGTTGGGGCACATGATAACTCAATCACGCTAAGGCTGTTGAGATTTAAGTTGTGCAAAATGTCCGGTTGTTTAGCTGACTCCTCGCTATCCTCATCGAACCATACATTTGCAACGAATCCAAGGGAGACCGTTGACGAGCAGAACCATAAAAAGTCCCGGATTAGTAACAGTACAGCACTTAGTGCGTAGCTCCAACTCTGGAGCCTAGAGGCAACCCACCGAATTCAACACCAGGCCCAACACCCACTCGGTCAGCAAGGTGTACTTTCTAGATTTTAGTATTAGTCTTCCCCATGTGACAGTTGACTATGTGCTTATAGAGGGCTCAGCTCAAAGTTGATTACGAACTACATTGATCTTTGATCAAACAAATCCTATGTAAACTATATTGATGAGCGACGTCCAGCTTCGCACAGTGCTTCACGCATAGCAGGGGTTTGAAAATATGGTATACACGAGAAGATGATTCCCGAGCTAAAGGCCAATTTACATGGACTTAAAAATACTTATCGGGATCTAGAGCGTCCAACGCAGCTTGTGACTAATGCACCCATTACAGACTGACACAACCCAGAAAATTGCTACCTACTCTTGTTTAACTCCCATTCCGCTCTCTTTATCACCTCTAACTCGGCATATGGTGTGTTTTGAGACTGGCCGGTTCATCATCGGTCAAAAGTGGGCGGTTGCTACTCCGGTAGTCCTTAATTGAGGACCAGCATGTACGGACGAAGTCCCGACATGCCTGAACGAAAGGCATCAAACCGACCATAGAGGTACATATGACGCCAACATTGAGCTCAGCCGTAGAAAACAAGGCAGCGGCCGCTTGGTAGTACGTGACATCGATTTCGCCGACGTATTTATAAACGTAGATGATGCGAATTACGGATATGACAATCACACTAGGTACGCTATGAGTTTTTAAGAAATTATAAATTCGTAGGAAGTTACTAACCCTGACCCAACGGAGAAGATGATGCTGATAAGCACCTTTTGCTTCACATTAATTTGTAGCTTGTGGAGTATCTGGATGGGCATGACAATGATAGAAACGTCGGTGATAATGTTCACTGCACCTAGTCATTTAGAGAACTATTCCTATGATTTCAAGGTACATACATATGGCCATCGCCAAATTGGCGTCCTTCAAGCAAGTAGGGTCGCTATGCTTAAGTAGATTGCAAGGACCCACGATTGTGATTGTGATCCCAATGTTGTATCCAAGAATGATGAAACACATTATGTAGACGCCCATTCGACCCCATCTATCAGGTAATATGCGATGGTACAGTGCGAGTAAGGACAATTTGGACAGCGCGGGTGTCCAGACGTATACGAAGCTAATGCCGGTAAGGATTCTCAGATACTGGGCAAATTGTACTGGCGTGATATTCCACATGTGTTCACCAAATCCATATTTTATCGCTGCAGCCAATTAGCTCTCCATATCTAATACACTGTAAACAAACCTACCGCTCATACATATCGCAATCCATGCAACGCATCCAAGCCAGCCCACAAAAACCAGCATATCGTCCAAACCTATGCTTTTTGTCAAAGACAGGCGGGTATACAGCCTCAAGAACACTGAAACCGTGGAAACAGCTGTGAGCACCGTATACACCACGATGCTCTTAAATGCAGCGTGGCAAAGTCAGTACGCCCAGCTGTTAATAGTATCCGATCCGAAATCTGTTGCCACATAAAGGGGCATTACTTACTGCTTCTGTACCTCGGTTCTCTCACCACCAAATTCTGGCTTTATGCCCAGAGGTGAAGGCACAACACCCTGCATGACGATGTTAGCTATCTTCCAAGTCGTAGAAAAGGTGGGCTGCTCTCCCATTGAAGGGAAAATGAAGACATGACAGGCGCATGTTAAACACCTAGGCACTCGGGCGCAGAGCATAGACCAGAACCACGCCGCAAAGAACCCATCGACTTGACGGAAAGAGATAGAGGGTACGCACGCAAAGTTACTATGCCATAATGCGTTAATCTTGTGCTCCGGTTAGCGGTGGGGCACCCTATTGGCTATTCGCTTACACGCAACTGTGCCACATACAGTCAATTAGCGCATCCTCATGCAAGCTATCAATCCACGCAGTCCGGTAAGAGAAAAGACATGCAAATTAGCGATGCAGTATTTGTCACTCTATCTTGATGCGAAAGGGTCAAGAGCCCTTAATGTTTGTCAAGCCAACCTGCCCAACCAGAGGATGGAAAATTGCGCCAGACTCCCAACTATCTCAAAGGACTGTAGTAGTCACCGCAGATCATCATGAGTGTCGGCGCTAGCAACCTAGTTATGCGTGCCAAACCGGACATGCCGTGCAGGAGCGCGACATAATAAGAGAGCGCGGGAAACGCGTCCCACAGTGCGGGTATATAATCCTCGCTATGATGCGGAACCTCGGTACCCTTGCACCGGTGATATGACCGGATTAAGGGCAAGCGACGAGTAACTCCGATCTGTATTTAGTGGTAACATCTGTTGTCGCAACCTTCACCATGGATTCTCTTCCCTTATCTGTGTTACTCCAGCCGCTGCTGTTGGCTTTCGGGCTACACGAGTTTGTTTTGCGGCGTGTAGAAGTCGATCATCTCGTGCTCCATGGCATTGCCATATCCACAGCTGGATTCTGGATTCTTGTCTACTACAACGGATTTAGCAATGCGTTTCTCTTATCAACTATATTTTGGGTTTCTCTTTCGGCCTGGACATTGCTCTACCGCGCATTTTGGCATCCATTAAACCGGTTTCCTGGGCCTTTCGGAGCAAAATTGTCGAAGTGGTGGATGTCGAAAAACACATGGAGTTCGAAGTGGCATATGCATCACGTGCACCAGGCGCTGCACATCAAATATGGTGACTATATCAGAACAGGTATATTACTTTTCTTATCTGCAATAGGATCATGGATTTATACCATTGATTTAGGAGACGAGCAAGATGCTGACTTGGGTCAGGACCTCGAGAAATCTCTATATACGACCCAGCGGCGATAGGACCGATACTTGGGTTCTCGTCAAAATCGCTAAAAGGCCCTTTCTACGATATCATGGAGGACACTCTTCACATGACCCGCGATCCATCATTCCACAAACAGCGTCGCCGCATCTGGGATAATGCGATGAAACATTGTTCGTGTTCTACCAATCCCATAATTACCGCTGTTTTCAAAGATTGCTTATGTTCATAGCGTTATCTGATTATGCTCCATGTATCGAAGAGTTTACTGACCAGCTGCTCGCCCGAATACGCAAGGCAAACGGAGAGCCTGTACCACTGCTTAAGTACTGTGCTCACTATAGCTACGATGTTATGAGTGATTTGGCGTTTGGAAAGCCAATGGGATTCACAAAGGGCGAACAGAGCGATGTGGCTGAAGGTATCTTGAAGACATTGTCTGACGGTTTGGATGCGATGGGATTAGTGTATCATATGCCTTGGTGAGTAAACCGATTACCAGTAACTTACGAGCAGGTCATGAATGTTGCGTACCTCGTTTGCTTTGGAATTCAACTGATCAATGCCTATAGGTTCATGAATGCAATTAGTGTCCTCACATCGATTGGTGGTCCTCTTAAAGAGTGGAGAGATTGGAGTGTGCTTAATATGAGCGAACGAATGGCAGTGAGTCCTGTTGATCTTCCATCCTTTCTAATTCTGAAACTCACATCCATAGCTTGACAAGGAAAACCCCGATCTTGTAGAGCATCTCATAAGAAATACTGCTAGAAGCTCTGCAGGCAACGAGCTTTTGTATGGCGAGTCACGCTTGATCATCAGTGCTGGCAGTGAAACAACTGCTACAGCCCTGACTTTCATCTTGATGCAACTTGCCACACATCCCGCTACTATGCGTGCGGTCCGGCAAGAATATTATGAGAAGAAGGCTGCTTATCATTGCCAGCGCTCGCTTCCCTTACTCGACGCTGTGATACAGGAATCCCTTCGTCTGTGGCCATCACTTTTTTTTGTAGGCCAGCGAGTAACCCCACCGGACGGCTTGCAGATAGGCTCCCAATTCATCCCTGGCAACACGATCGTTCAGATACAACCCTTTGTGATTAACCGGGATCCTCGCAACTTTCCATGCCCGGACGAATTTATACCTGAGCGGTGGACGACGCGCCCTGGTCTAGTTCTCAACAAGGACGCGTTTATTCCTTTTAGCACAGGGCCTTATGATTGTGTTGGTAAAAGGTTGGCATATATGGAGTTGAGGAGCGTAATTGCGAGGGTCGTGAGCGAGTTCGATGTGTGTTTTCCTAACGAATTTGATAGCGAAGTATATTGGGGAGAGGTCAGGGACCATATAACTGCAGCACCGCCACCAAATCAGGAAGTGCTATTCATTAGCCAAGCACACTAAGCAACTTCAAGCGTACTGATAGAGATATCTTAACTAGTCTCTTAGAATGAGCTCCTTAGAAAGGGTTGTGTACAAAACGGTGTTCTCACTACACACACTATACATGAGAAACCAACGCTGCGTACTCCATCTCATATCATAGGATTGGAATATGGTTTCGCTGCTTATCAGCCTCAACTTTTGAACACTTTGTAAGTCTTCATGCTTGCCATATCAATCCACCCAGGGCCATATTTGCCTTGATGAACGCGTAGTTGTCGTTTGAAATTAATGGATTCTGAGATCTCGGGGCTGGGTGGGCTGTTAGATTTATTCCAACCTTTCTTGTCGCCTGTTCTCTAATAATGCGGATATGTTTTAGGTGTTGGGAAGAGCAGAGGGAAACAGCGTAATACACCAAAGAGTCGAACTACTGGATCGATCCTGAAGGAGTGTGTTGATCGCCAAATACCACGAAAACAAGGACCAAGAAATTGAGTCAGCCGACGCAGCATGAATGTTTCTCTCAAAGGCAACCTTGGTGAAAATGTTGATTTACTTATTGGAAGTAACCAGATTCCTTAAGAATTGGCTTGTAGGAAGTTCATCGCTCCAACGCTTCCTCGGGAGTTCAAATGTCGAAGTAATGCGACCGTAGGATTTCCCCCCGAGCTGCGCTACAGGTCTCAATGCTTCTAGATTGATCTCGCTGACATCCTCATTTGTGGCATCTTCTCTCACCCAAAATCTGGTAGCCTTGATCAACACCACACCAGCCACGCTCTTCCCCTTCATGAACTGACCCCCCATCTCTTTCATATCCAATACCTTTCCTTCAATTGAGAATATTGACTCCAACACCCTCGAAGGACGTACAGTAGAGGTTGATGCCTCGTGAAGTCCGGAGATATCCCACTCAGACACACCATATGGAGCATCCAAGGATGTAGCATTAATTGCTTCGATCATAGTCTCAGAAACGGTGTTGATGACACATTCTTCTGTATCCTTCAAATTCTGGTACGTGTCCTTGACCCGTCCAGCGCGCGCAGAAAGACCAACAACAAACAATGGCGGATCATGATCCACAACTTGGAAGTAGCTCATCGGTGCGAGGTTTCTTGCACCGTCCTTCGAGATAGTACTGATTAACCCGATTGGCCGTGGTACGATACCAGAGATTAGAAGCCGGTAGTTGTTGATCATCGGTCGATCCGGTGCGTATGGATCAATTTCCACGTGTGGACTGGCTAGGTTTTGATCTATCATGCCATCGCCGTATTGCCAATGCGGATTGGGATGCTTAGTGATCTCAATGGATTTCTTGGAATGATCGAAATCAGGACGCTTCGACTGCATTTGATCGAAGTCTCCAACACTTTCTACAATCTGGTTGCCTTGCTCTGCAACAGGCGTGGGAACCCCGCATTCGGGGCTGGGAACAGTAGTTGGGTTTCCACTAGAGGAAGGGAGGGAGCGTGAGAATCTGCTTCTGTAGTAAGCAACGATAGTCACCTAATTCAGATGCTTATCTTAGTCACCTGATTAGTCTATTGGCGAGTATATTGCCCATTCTACTAACTAGCAATGATCTCGATTTGGATAGGGTGTTTGATAAAGTAGTTGCGTTACGTTGAAACATGACCGCAAGCAAAAGGCGCATTCAATTGGAGTCAAAAAGTAGAAAAAAGCCCTCGATGCTCTGAATCCAGTGATACCTCACAATATAATCATATACTTATCTACAGTGGGTGGACAAATCAACATAGCGTCTTGGCACCACGCCCTACACTTAACAAGCCCTAACGCTTCGACATCAGAATATGGTAAAGACTGCCTACTCACTCTACAGTGCCCTCTATATAGTTCAGAAACATAGCGAATGTTGAAGATAAGCTTAATATCATATAAAACCGTTTAGGAATAGTTGCTGTATAGGTTTCGTACATGCAGGCAATCCTCGGTGGAGTGCCAAGGATATTCAGTTTATTTGATCACCCACTATCGTTCTACCTACACACTTGTGTAATCGTGGGTAGTAGCGGCTTAGCACATTTTGTTCATGCGAGACCCTCGCTGACAAACTGTAACCTTAAGCGATGTCGGTGGTTCTCGCCCCGTTCTCGCAAGCGCCATCGGCTGCCGTTCCGATCCCGCAATATGCGACAACGGCTCAACTCCCGATATTGCTGGGGTTGCATGCCTGTAGTCGTTTCTGAAGACGAGCAGTGTGGATGACACTCGGTTCAACGATCTCGCTTAGCTTGGCTTGTAGTCTGACCTTTCCTGGGTGAATTTAGGCCCTCTAGACTTAGGACGTATTACAGCTGCGTTAGACGTTGATCTCGAGTCAACCAAAAAGATGTTATCGAGTAGAAATTTTCCAAGGAACAGTTTCTATGCATTTTGTCAGGCCATTCTTGGCTATCGTAAAAGGCTGATTCTTACACTAAGGATAGCTCAGTGCGAGCTATGATTCACCGTTAAATGGCTTTGCGTGTTAGATAATAAGGAAACTTTCGATTCCAGTCAACGTGTAAAAGCCGGAATGAGGTGCTATTACAGCCTGACGTTCAACCTTCGAAATGTTACGATTCATTCGACGGTAATGAATTGGTATCATGTCATGTCGGTACATGATTAACCTTGCAGATTTCTATTTAGGTCTTGTAAGAGGGTAAGAAGCTCGCTATCTGGCGAGACAAGTCTCTGTCTATCTACTGCGAGGGTTGTCTGTGACCTGTGGGTAAGGTATTGCTTAGGCACATCGTATTTGCTTGAATGCGTAGAGACTCGTAAGATACTTCCACAGTGTTCTTTGAAATTGAAGCGCATTCTGAGACGCATCTGGTGCCAACATTTCACCGACAATTGCGAGCCTAAATTGCGATACTGTCGATACCAAACACCTGCTGGTTGATCGCCACTTCGATGTAGGCTCATTAGAAAAAGGATTCATGTCAAAGGCAATGTGATCTCGAAAACTCTCGGGGGAGGACTGTAGAAGGTTGCATTGACCTCCTGATGCATTATTTTCGATTATTCGCACGGAATATCAAGCAGGTTCAAGTCAATCATTCTGCAAGACGTTTCGGCCATTCTCGCCCCGATATTGTATTAAGTTTTAGACCCACCATTTGCGTTCTGTAGCCCAAGAGTCTTGTTCTTTTACAATGCGTTAGCCTGCTGACTGGGATGCTCGTCTGTAGGAGACCTTGACACGAGCTATGAGCAGCGACAGGAGGAATGCGACGTCATTATCGAGCGATTAGGTAAGATGCGGCGAACGTCGAACAGATTGTACTGGCGCTATAAGAACACCGTAGGCCATCGGGTGAAAGTCAACACATTGAAAACGGGCGTCTATTTGCGCATGAAATGAGAGGACCCCTGGTAGACTGAGCTGAGGCCAAGCGAAGTGATGCGAGGTATGAACCGATCAATTGGGTACATGCCCGATGTCATGATCACACGTCAGTACACGTGCAGGTCCGAGCGTGATTCTCCATTCAAACAATTTGAATCAAAACTTCTGGTATCAGCAACAAGCATATTATCCAGACCGGGCTGGATTTTCAAGGCGATGAACGGAAAAAGGCGATTCCAGCAACTCCGATCACCCCACCCCACTTTCGCTTCGCTAGTTTCAGGCAGCTTGACCAATCCGCGCCCTGCCGCTTCTAGCTTGACCCCGCGCCTGCGCCCCGGGGTCTCCCAACGGCTTCACCCAGCGACTGCGGCTGCATCGCCTGAATTACATATACGTTCTCCGTGACATTTACGCACATTCAAACTTGCCATTCCACACGCAACCGCAGACATGAGCGTCTCCCAAGCAGTCGCGCATGACAACCTCGCCATCCTTTTGTATTACCCTCTACCATACTGACTTCACCTGGTATGTTGATTCCACCAGGGAGCAAGGATAATACAAGCATAAGAGCAGGACAAGGAAGATAGGAAGATCAGCAAGCATATACAGAAGACTTCGATCCGTTTCTTGTACTATATCCTGAGCGATATACGCGAGCTCGTAAACCACACATATGCACAAAAGCAGAAGCAAAAAGAATCGCACCAATTCTGTAGACTGCAAATTGAATTGCTTCTACTGTATCGGCTCTCTGTGGCTGTATGATTCCATAACATATTACAATGCTTATCCCGCGGGGTCAGCGCTGTCTTTGGAAGACCCTGAAAATTGGCATAAAGACAAGACCAACAGTTCGGATCCTCACAAGATCTTTCGGATTGCTGATCTGAATGTTTGGTCATACAAGGCTCACCTCTGCCTGAGGCCATAGCTAGGATGCGCAGCCACCGCGGGGTGCCTAGCATGCAGGCTGTGTTGAACAACAAACTGTCAGGCTGTATTAAACTCGGATTTTCTCATTCCACCTCTTCTTTTGTAAGTCTCAGATTCGACATGGCTGCTCTCGAAACAGCATCCAGTATCCTCAGCATTGTGTGTATGACTGATGTTGTCTTTCGTTCCACAGCCCAGTTATGCTTGTTGATCAAGCAAGCCACGTCTGCTCCACAGTCTGCAGCGGAGCTTCTCGCAGCTGTGAAAAATCTTGCGGAAGCTGTGGCGGAAGTGCGCATCTGGGTGGTAGAGTACGAGCAATCGACATTTGCACGAGAAGACGGACAAACTATCTCGGATCGGTTCAGAAATGTTCTCGACACTTGTGGAAAACAGATCGAGGACTTGGTCCAGTCCTTAGCGCTTGCACGCAACAATACAAAGAGCTGGCTGCAGAACTTCACGGGTCGTGTCGCTTTCGGGCTTAGTGAGACTCAGATCCGTCATGCCGTAATGATGGTCGTGTACCATGGGCAGGCCTTGAGAAGGCTGATGCTTGTTCGCGGAGGGTGAGCTACTACTGCTTTGTGAAACACATCGCTTGCTGATGAGAATTATAAATAGGCATGATACAATTGTCCTTCGTCGCGAAATCGGCTGTATCAAGGTTAACATGCGGAGCTTGGAGACGGCGATTAAATCCTTCCTGAAAAGTGTTCCAGCTGGGTCTATCATCACGGATCCAGCCATCCAGAGTAGTGAGCGCGATGGAACTTCCGTAGTTTCAAGTCGACCCCATCCAAGAAGATCTAGAATTCAAGCACAGTTAGATTTCTTCCACGCAGAAGGAGAGCCTGGCCTCGGCCAGCGCATCCTGAGTACATGTGAAAATTTCCTACTCGACACTCTGACTGCACAACACAACACGTGGATAGCTCAGGACCGTATCTATAATATAATTAATAATATATAAATGCTTTAAGATATGCCTAGTAAGTAAAGTATCAAAGTTAAACACCTAATCTTCTATTATATAAAAGTCTCTTAAGAGAATATTTTTATAGATAAATACTAGGCATGCTTGGTAATATTAGCTCAATCTATACGTATGTTCCTTATCTCCGGCCCTTTGAGGCGGCCAAATCCGGGTCAGGTCAGCTATATACATAAAGGCTGGATCCTGGCACTTTTATTGGCAATCGCTAACTGACAATGTTTCCAAGGTCCCGCATCGACGAACCCTCGGGCCGAATGGCATTACTGCTTTTACGAACCACCTTATAGATACCTAGCATGCTGCTATTAGTGCTACACAATACTGTAGATTAATAGATAGTCTCGTTTACTATCACCCCTACTATGTGTTGAAGAAGTGGTGCCCTCTAATACACCTAACAATATCTAAGGAGATTTGTAAGAGAGCTTACATGCTTAGTATCTGACAGCGTGCTCGAGTGGAGCATTGCTCTCGTGGAATTGTGTCGCGACGAAATGCTACTACCGCTATACTCGGTTATACTACAAAACACGGCCACATAGGAATCCAGTGAGCAGCTGTACAACATCGTCGTGACTTGCTTGGTGGCATTGCGGGATAGATTGATTAGAATTCCTCCGAGTTTGATTCGAGCTAGCCTCCGTGACTGGTGGGTGCGTTGCAGGTATTGCCACGCGTGCCTTTGAGCCACCATGCCCTTTCCAGCTTATCTGATGACGAAACATAGTGGACACGATGGAATGTTATCGGACCTGCGCAAAGCATTATTCGAAGATTCTTCGGGAGACATGTGCAAGAAGCGACTATTGATCTAGCATGGGCCTTGCGTATGTTGTTACCAGGACAGTCGGCCTTGATATGGCTTGCTTATATAAGAGGTGAATTTAGGATCGATGTGGTAAAAGACTGTTTAAGTCATGTTAGCTGATAGTGATGGTGATGCTGTGGAGACACCGTAACTGTCTGTCGTGTTCTTACTATGGTACAGTATAGCGGGTGGCCGCGCAGAGAGACAGTAGGAAGCGCACCTCTAGCCGATACTCCGCGATACCACTTAGCAAAACTGGGGTCCTGCCGGGAATACATCGGTCCCATAAAAGATCGCTTACGGAAGTAGATTAACTTCAAGCATAGACTCATTGCCAAGCACACAAATACTGACAAGACTAGTTAGATTGGAAGAAGAAAAAGTGGAACATCAATGCGCCTAGAAGGGTTCGATCGGCGGGGAAACAAACTTGAGGCTATTCAATTGATAAACTGTTAAATACTTTAGAAACAAGTATTCACGGCGCTTTATGCATTCTACTTTTTTTTTTTGGGAGGAACTAGGATATCGCAGATTCTCTCATCACATAGCCGTAAAGTGAGAATGAGTCACCTCTTTCATTCCTCGGGCAGCGAAGGGATCGGTGGTTCACCAACATGGCCTTCTGTTATCTCCGGCCCTATAAAAGGGATCAGCGATGTGAAATATTCTGCGACGTAGTGCGGACGAATGATGGTCCTGCTGTCGAAATGTGCATTGACACAGTGCTAAAATTAGTAATTATAATGCTAAGCATGTGATAGAATAGACTCACTGCTATCCATAAATAAAATTCCTGTTCACCTTTGAGGTCTCTCGCCCGTTTGTTCTTGCTTCCAAAAACTTCTGACGCGTATGGTCCACGTCATTCCGATGACTCTATCTCTTCTACACGTGGCCTGCCTTTGCGGCGCTATCTCACAACAAGTTCGTATGAGAGTAGTCGGGCCAGACGAAGTCACATTATCCCTTTGTCATTGCAATACATGCCGACACACGTCGGGATTACTATGCACTTCGTATTACCCTATAACTACTCCCAAAATCTCAGGTGCTCTTCTGGCCTATCAAGCGACAGATACATCTACCCGCTATTTTTGTGGCACGTGTGGTTGCCATATTTTCCAAGCAAAACGGTTGCAGACGGGAGACTTGGACTGGAGTGCGGCTACGGGAACGGTGACATGTCTTGAAGAAGAATCTCCTGGTATGGTCCGTTTTGGATCTCATCAACATGTGTCCGATACTGTAGATGGCGGCCTTTCTGAGTGGATGAAAGAATTGCATGGCCTTCAGGAGGGGAGATCTCCAATTGAGAGTGTAATGGAGGCTGATTCCGGCTCGAGAAAGCCACTCGAAGCCTCTTGCGCTTGCGGCAGCGTCAAGTTCCGTGTCACTTCTCCAAATGAGTACAGCTACCAGCCACACCGTAATTATCCGGACCTTATGTTCCCGGACAAAGACACACCGATGGATTTGAAGCAGAACAAGACAGATGAGAAATGGTGGATCTGCGACAACGGAAAGAAGTATCTTGCTGGAACTTGCGCCTGTCGGTCCTGTCGCCTTGTTTCGGGTTTCGAGATCCAGACATGGGCATTTGTGCCAAGGACGAACATTTTTTTCCTCGTTCCTCACAGCGAAGGAGAGCTCCTTGTACCGTTGGACTTCGCCAACATGCCCCCCGGAATCTTGAAGAGTTACAACTCATCGCCCAACATCTGGCGGGAATTCTGTGGAACATGCGGTGCTACGATTTTCTGGCACGAAAACTTTCCTGATGATGTGGTAGATATCAGCATCGGGCTCTTCAGGGCGTCTGACGGCGCGAGAGCAGAAAGCTGGCTTGAATGGTGGCAGGACAGGGTTAGCTTCGCGGAGGACGCGATCCTCGAAAGGACGGGCTTTGGTGCGCTTGCTGCATTCACGTTAATAAACACGTTGGAGAACGGTATGAAGGCAAAGAAGCAAACCAAGAAAAGCTAGATTCATATACTGATATGAAAAGAAGATAGACTTATGAGCTGTCCAACATTTGATTTCCTACTATGATCCTTGTATTGACGTCGTATGGCAGATGGTCTGCCGCGTAATGCTGCACCTGACCATCGGCAGCTAGCCTCACGCTTGAGTGACGAGTCAACTTCTATCTGCAGCGTAGAATATAATCGCTTGAAAATCATGTGAGGCAATTTAATGTTCTATCGTAGTCCCCGCCGGGTAGACCACAATCGACAAACATCTCTTCGGCATGTATCAGAGCTTTCGGGGTGGCCTTGGCTTTCCAAATTGCTTACATGTGTCATTGCATTCCACCGATTAGTTGTCCGACTTCGAATTAAACTCCTTATGGACCATGTTGGCAAGCTTTATCAAGGTTCTTCACAAAGCCACTCGGTTTCCGGGACGCATCTCTTTTCTGCACTATATTCGTTAATCGTCCATGTGTTAGGTCTCTTACAAGCCACGGCTAATACCTTGAAGACTGCTTTGCCAATTTGAGGTGCGAGCTTGAATGAATAACAGCGAGAGAGATTTTACACAATTGCCGGTAGGATGCTCATTACGGCCTAGAAAGGAGGACCGGGACGTAAGTGCACAGTCCACTAGGCGCCTCGCGCAACGCATGGTGCCGTATCGTCATGCGCACCAGCTCAATACACGCGAAGCTTGTTCACTGGTTCTGGACCTGCGTCTATAGTAGACAAGTTACCATGCCGTTAATCGTCCGTGCATTTGCCCGCTAACGCCGATCCTCAAAGGCAGTTAACGCCGGCACCAGTGAGACAAGACTTGGACGCGCATGCTTGCACGAGATAGGTTCCGCAACAGATTGGATGTGAGAAATCAGAGTCTCAGGTCTTAATTTATCAATATTGGGGTGGTCACTGAGGCGGTATCATTTTCATGTTCTGTCTTCGGCCTATCAATGAGCTCCCAGCGCCCAGCGCTGAAATAGAGCTTATGAAGCTTGCCAAGATACCGCTTCAATGAATAGAGCTTGGCGGCACTTGGGCATGTACAAGCAACTCGGGCCCGAAAATGATGAGATGCCACAATTCGGAGATAGGACACAGTGCAGCTCGACCGGAAGGTGCGGATCTCCCAAAGAGGACCGACGGGCTGGCAGAAAGAACCGCTGATGTGCGTTATTCAAGCAACCTATATAAACAGTTATTGGTTCAAAGTACTTCCTCCCATCTTTTAGATACCAGTACTCGTAGCGTAATGACGAGCCCTTGCTGAATCTCGACCACGACAATGAAAACAATTTGGCCATCCTTATTCTTCTCCCTTGTTGCAGACACAGTCGAGGATAAGAGTTATGATTATATTGTCGTTGGGTCGGGCCCCGGGGGTGGGCCACTCGCAGCAAACCTGGCGAGAGCTGGCAAGTCAGTCCTTCTACTGGAAGCCGGAGACGACCAATGGGACAATCCTAACTCCTTGACGGTATACGACAATACTCCTGCAATCAACGATCCTCTGACACGATGGGACTTCTTTGTGTCCCGAGACCTACCTCAATATGATCATCAATACGACTTCACGACATGGCGTCAAACTGATGGTGAATTTTACGTCGGATTAGACCCTCCACCTAATGCTGAACGGCTTGGCATCTATTACCCTCGAGCTGCGACTCTGGGAGGGTGTGCGATGCACAACGCTGCATACTCTGTTCTGCCTGCTGCGTCCGATTGGCAGCGTATCGTCGACATTACAGGCGACGTGAGCTGGAGCCCCGAAGCCATGCGAGTTTATTTGAAGCGACTGGAAAGAGTGGATTACCTAGCTAATGGTAGTGATCCTACTCACGGATACAGCGGCTACATAGATATTTCACAGAACTCGATCTCCTGGGCCGCCAATCACAGTCAAGGACACAAAGTTGCGGAAGCCTTGACACACGCGGTCGTTGCTGAACCAGAAAAGGCCATACCCATCATGCGGCAGCTCACAAGAGACATCAACTCCGCTGGCGATGATAGAGACGAGACTTTGGGAGTTTTCAACGTGCACACTCATTCTCGGAACGGAACTCGAACCAGCCCTAACCAATATATCCGGGCCACGCTCAACGACTCACGGGGCTTTCCGCTGACCGTTCAGCTCAATACACTTGTTACTAAGATACTCTTCGAAGAGGGAATGCACAATCAGACTATTCCAAAGGCTATCGGTGTGGAATTTCTCGAGGGCAAGAGTTTATTTAAAGCTGATCCTAGGTACGATCCTGCGAGTAAAGGTCGACTCGGTCGGGCTTACGCCCGGAAGGATGTCATCATTGCTGGCGGGGTGTTCAATACACCGCAGATATTGAAGTTAAGCGGCATTGGTCCACAGTCCGAATTAGAAAGATTCGGTATTCCGTTGATCAAGCACCTGCCTGGAGTCGGTGCGGCAATGCAAGACAATTATGAAGGCGTCCTCCATGGGACATACTCCCAACCGACAGTTGGCTTTTGGGACTTATTTTACAAAACATCGAAGGCGTTGGCAGGACGTGACATCCACTTTTATTGTGGATCGTATTCTTTCATCGGATTTTGGCCGGGAATGCCAACGCATTACCCCAACGAATTCGAGTGCGGAGCCATGAAACTCCATCCTAGGAACATCAACGGCAAAGTCACTCTCCGGTCCGCCAATCCTCAGGATACCCCGATCATACATCTTGGCTTCTTTTCCAAAGGCAACGATGAGGATCTTGACTCTCTAGTAGAAGCCATTAACATCATTCGTCCTGCTTTCGAAAATATCACGGGCAATTTATTCACTGAATCGCGACCGTGCGCTCGTGGCTCAGGCCTTTGCACCGATGAACGTCAGCGAGAGTTTCTACGTGCCCAAGCGTATTCGCACCATGCCTCTGGCAGTTGCGCTATAGGTGCAGACGATGATCTTATGGCAGTCCTTGACGCTAGGCTTCAAGTTAGAGGCGTTTGAAATCTCCGCGTTGTCGATGCATCGGTGTTCCCTGTCCAGCCTGGAGGTGTCCCTAGTCTATCGACGTTTATGCTGAGCGAGAAAGCTACTTCTATTATCCTCAGAGAGATTTAAACCTCACGATCTATAGGGCAAACGATATTAGCTCTGCCTACTGCGTATCTGCATATTGAATACCGGAATATGATCTATCATCTGGTTGCGTTGTAAGGCTCCGCGTTCTCTTTTGTGACAGCGCGATCATACAGGTGGGAAATCTGGAGGGAAACCTTGATGATCAAGGGAGCGAAGAGATTGGGTGTGAAAGTTCAACGGCTACTGTTCGTGGTGGGTACTAGTTACTAAGTCCCGATTCCATCGTCCAAGAACAAGACTCCAACTCACATGAACTTGACTGTGATTCACACTCGCTCATTCTCGATATCAGTGCATGCTGCTGTCTAGGGGTCGGTGTGTGACCCTGCCTTTCAGGTCCATAGCTTTCATTTCCTAGTCAACATGATCGAACTGACTGAATCGCGATTAGTCACAGAAGCGATTGCGCGTGGACGATTCTGCACCCGTCCCAGGCGAGTGGAGGGGCCAGGCTGATGCAGTGCTTACATTTTCGTATATACACACACTCTACCCTCATCAATTTCTCGCCCGCTAGATTGCTACGCCTCGTCCTTTAGCTGTGTCTCGACTCTTTGGGTGGTGGAGGCTGAAGTTGTGATAAGTCAATCTTAGTCTTGAGTGTTTGTGCTGTTCTCGTTCTTTGTGTTATTTTGCACTTTTACATCGCTGTCAGGGATCGAATATGGCTTGAGACCCTGTTCGACATGCGGCGTTGCATTCCAAAAGCCACCCCTATCATGGTGAAGCGTCGTTTCTACCGCTATGGCACCGGGTCCGTCGTTCTGACCCACGGTCCATCATCGATCGTGTGGTAGACGGACTCCTCCGTCTTATACTAGACTGTCATCGTTCCATACCCTGCTCGTGTTAGTCTTAGATTCTCGTAATAGTCTCACTTGCTGCGGAAGCTTAGCTATGGATATGACATTAGCTAACGTTTTGAGGCTATAGAATAGCTAAAAATAACTATTATAATAAGTATAGTAACTTGCTCCCTCCTTCTATTAATAGCTAAAACCAGTTTCTCTACTGTAGCGCTAGTGTAAATGTAATAAAAATTCTTAGACTCTTGAAAATAAGGTATAACCCTCCTTGCAAAACCGAGATCAGATATATCACTCTTTAGAACAGAAGATGTAGATGTGTAAACGAGAGCTTTAGTTACACTCACTTCCAAGATACCTTTAAAAGGGTTGTTTCGAAAGAGTTGTGTGTTTCCTTGATGTTAAAGTTCTCATATATTTGTGAAGTAATTGGCCTAGCACTTAGGGCAATGCTTTGTGGAATCCTACAAGAGGCTTTACCATTTTAAGGACATCTTAGATATTCTAGGGACTTTGAAATTAATTCTTTCACATATTTTACACCGAGCAAAATTTTCCTCTCTATGCTGACATTGAAGACTGTAATGTCGGCAGCCCCAGCTTCAATAAGCTTCTTAATGATATGGTGGCACAAGCTACCGCACCCTTCCACAACAACGGCTGGATCCATGGGCAACATTCCTAGAATTAGACAAGCAATGCCAAAGAATGAATTTGGCGGACTCTAGTGGATTAATCTTATTCTACACGCCTCATGTGTCAGGCCCGAAATTTGATGAGTGTAGAATTTGCCTAGTATGAGGTGTATGATAATCGTCGTAATGAATGGCAACAAGACGTGGATGGAAGCGTCAAATCAATGTGAATGTAACGGGAACAGAAATCTTAGGTAAACTATTGATGCACCTTCTGCAAAAGAAGAGGTAATCTGACCCGTCACCTCGATATTGTAATGTTTCTAGCAAACTCCTCACCTAGCGATCGCTGGACTAGATGATATAACCGACAAGCAATCCGATTAAACCTGGGGAAAGATAAAGAGTGACTCCCATCGCTACAGCTCGAGACTACAGCTCTACTACAGATAGAATACGTAGAAAAAAAGGAGAAAGACAATGGCCACCATGTAGTGGTATATCCTCGCAGATGACCCACTCTTAGGATTCCAACTCCTGATCTTTCTTTACTGACTTCAGGTAGTCTCTGACCGCGTAATATGCATCTTTGGGTGTAAAGTCGTCGTGGAACATGGTTGGCCTGAATCCTTTTTCGTATAGCCAGGAATCTGTGTCCCTAATACCCCAAGCAGTTACACCCACACATTGGGGGACGTTGATGCAGGCCTGCACTGCGACCTTGTAATCGTGTGGATTCGCACCTTTGACGTCAAGTTCGGTGATAGCGACTTCTGTGCCTGAAGAAGCGAGCTGCTTCAGCGCTTCTTGCACAGGATCGGAGCTGCCTGCAAAATTCACTGATCAGTAATATGATATAATGATGAATTATACCCTTACCCGCGCTGAGATGCGTCTGTGAGCCAATTCCATCGATAGGGATTCCTTCGTTCTTCCATTTCTTTACATGGGAGAGGAGCACTCCATGTTTCTTGTATTTAACATTATCGATGTTGTAATCGTTAATGTAAAGCTTCGCAGTCGGATCCGCCTTGCGGGCCGCACGGAACGCAATACCCACATACTCTTCACCCAGAACTCGGTGGAACACATCATTCCTGAAGGCACCTTCTTTATCGTCGAAGATCTCATTGACAACATCCCATGCGCGAATCTTGCCCTTCCAGCGTCCTACAACCGTCGAGATATGCTTTTCGATCACGCTCTGCAGCTCTTTTTTATCCGTAATGCGGTCAACCCAGTCGGGCACATGTCGATACCAGAGCAACGCATGCCCCCGGACGCTGAAATTGTTCTTGACAGCCCAGTCGACGACGTAGTCAGAGGCTGCGAAAGTGAACTGATCGCGGTGGAATTGTGTGTTGTTCCACTTCATGGAGTATTCGCATGTTACTTGGCCGAAGTCCTTCTTCAGTGCGGTGCTATAGTCGCTCTGTTCTAGCTTGCTCTTCTCGGCGAGGTTGCCAAAATATAGCTTTCCCGCAGACTTGATGAACTTGTGGAGGGAGTCACCTTCTGCTCGTTCGGCGACCAATGAGGTGGCTGAGACGAGCAGAGGGGTAGCAAGTAGGGTAAGAAGTCTCATAATTTGTAAGTCTTTGACGGTTATTGAAAGAGAGGAAATGTGTTGTCCTCAATCACATAGTAGTATGCGGTCCATATATACTTACAGTACACGCAGAAAATAGCCTGAGAAATTTGGCATTCATTCCTGATCCCGTGCTTTCAATGTGCGGTGGCTGGCTGAAAGCTGCTAACGTCAGTTGGTGTTTTTATCCTGAACCTGTTGCCTGGTTTTCTGGAATTGGAAGCTGGTTGATCGTTGCTTTTGTCGTTGTGCCGCAGATGTTGACTCGTTCCGAAAGGCTCTATCGCTTCTGTAGGAATAAGAGTATTTGGCAATCGTACAGTTTTACAGATGTATTCACTATATTCGTTTCGTATAAGTGATTGGTATGGATGAAGAACTTGACCTGTTGGTCACTCGAGTCCCATCCGCAAACAGAGCTTCATCCTCAATAGCACCTGGGCGAGCTCCATCACCTGGGCACATTTACCGAATCAGGAAGCGCCTAGTATGTTAGCCCCTTTGTCCGTCCAGAGCTGTTGTCACTTATAGGTCGTTGCTTTGCTAGGATGGTTCTTTGATCTTGACGGCTACGAATTATGTCGGCGATTGAATGTCTCGTGCGAGATAGTTTGGTAAGGGTCTGCCGCATTGGATCGAATGCGGCAAAGTAAGATGACCCGGCCACAATAATTCTCCGCCGTAATACCAATTCAGGTTTTTATAAGGAAGCTTCGCCAGAGTAAAGCTGAAACAAGGGTGCTGATGGACCGGAGTTCGGCGTCGAATCACTGTAGGCTGTGCTGACACACCACATCTAATCCTTGGTGTAGACTACGTTGCGACGAATACTATTATAAAGAGAACAGATAGACGTTGTGTGCCAAGCGAATTTATCCGTTTTAGCAAAGATAGGCTAGATGAGTACTGAGCGGTAAAGGAGCGTTGCGCTAGTCCTTTACCACCACTCACCCCAAAATCCACACAGGCAACGATATATATCGTCAGGTATTCAATACTAGCCAGTTCCTTGTAGGTGAACAATCATCTATCAAACTCCATGAGAAAACCCATCCGCTGTCACAGATTGATCGCTAGCATTCCATAGCGTACTATATTAATTACTTAGACTCATTGAACATATGCGTCCTCTTTTAATCGTGGCCAACCTCTTGTTTCCCATCTCCTCTGTACCCCCACGAATGTTATATGAGCTGCCGTCGTCAGTATATTCGATCCTATAGGATTTAGACTTTTCTAGCTGCGCCTTGTAAATGAAATGACTATATAAGAGGGTGTCAATATCAATAGTGGTCACCGTAGCAATAATTAACGCATTGCAATATGAGACTCAGCACCCTATAACATTCGTAATTATGCTTCCCATATTCCAAATGCACTGGCAACCTCAAGCCTCCATCTCCCTGGCTCCCATGCAAAGCAGCGGAAAGGGAATATTACTTGGCCCGTGGTGTCGAGACGGTGTTGGACATGGCACGAAGACACGTGCGGGAGTGTATCTGGGCAATCTAATTCAGAGATGATCATAACAATGTCTTTGCGAGGAGCTCACTGTACCTCTCTCAAAATGGGTTCAGGATTCAAGCCGACGTCATGTGAGGATTCAACTATCTTCTGCTGTACAGATCTCGTTGCCAGATATCGCTTAACACGATTGTATGATAACCAATAAATACATCCAAGGTTAGTGTTGTGAGTCTCGTGGTAAAAGCGAGTTCCTACTTCGGCCTCACGTCACTACCGTCGCGGCTGCATTACCTTCGCTTGCATATATCGCATGACTGAGTCACACGTTCTCTCCTCAGGCCTCATAATTTTAACAAATTACGGGATTGTAGCTGACTGAGATGTAGTGAGATTAAACAAAGAGATTTGAAAGAGTTGTTGCGTTGGGAAAGTTGAGCCTGGTGGATTTTTTCCAGCTAAACGCCTCTACAAACACTACTGGGACAATACCTTTCTATCAAACCTCGGGTCGTAACACCTTTTAACTGACAACTTCCACATCTAATTTATTTAAAAGATCCTGCTTTTCCCAATGCATTCCCACAGTCGCTACTTGTCCATGTCTAGGTTAAGGAAGTGGCGCTCGTTCTTGGATATGCCCTTGCCAATATCATGGGTGGGTCTACTGCAGGGCGCATCCAGATCATATAGTCAAGTGCTAAATAAAGATACCGTGATTTACTTTATAAGAACCGAAGTGGTTCTCACAACGCAGCAAAGTCGCTAGCACAAATTCCCACCTCGCCGTTCCTCGACCCCACTAATACCATGCGATGTTGGACTCAGGTAGCTTTGATCGCTTGCCTGGACTCGAGGTCTGAGAAGTCTAAATTCTCACTATTTCCTTGGCAAGATGGTCGTGGGAGTTGAACATTTCTAAGCCCATATAGCAATCACACCGACGTGCCACTAATCAGGAAGGAAAGGCTTTCACGAGAGGAAAATAATGGGATGCACCCTAAAGGCCCACTAAGAGAGGAAAGAGTTATTATATACAGAATCTATACTTAATTGAGTCCATTGAGGGTTGCAGTATGAGAGAATTCAGGTGTGAATCGGCCGAGCGAACATAGCCCCGATCACCAACAACGTGGAATAATCAGCTTCCTTGCCAGCATGGTCGATCTTCTGTAGTGTTGAGACTACCTTCAAAAACCTTATATAGTGGTTAGCAGATACAAGTCGTAAGTTTAGTGTATTCCAAGACACCAAGCTGCAACATGGGGTGTAGGGAGATGCCAAAAGATTTCGTTTGTCCCCACAACTCATCTACGCCACAATAGGACTAGTCAATGGAGCGATGCATCTCACTGTTCAAGATTAGGCTATCTCATCTGCGCATGGCTATATACACAGTCATCAGAAATCATCCATTGGGCTGTGATCTGGTCATCCCATGGAGTCTAAAGGGCATGTGACCGTTTGTAGCAGAGGGGTTGACCGGAAAGAAAAATATGTGTAGAGAATTAGAGTTAAAGCAGCTCGAGCAGAGGAAAAGACTAGCCTAATACCGCTGAGCGAGCTCAGGCGCAAGAGAGTCATAGAGCCTAGAAAAATCCCAAAATCGTGTCAGATTATCGTAAAAAGGTAGAAAGAGAGCCTGGAGGTCTAATAAAAGAACCACAACAAGGAAAACAGCAGGATGTAAGTAATATAGGTGTATCAGATGCTCCACTACCATTTCAGTCGCGCAGCGGCCGTACACTCCATGCAACCAGTGGATATTCGTAGAACAGAAATCCAGAATATTTTACTATGGACTAAAGAAATCCGAATAGAAATGCTCATGATAGTACTTTGCTCCCTCTTTCTATAGCCCCAGAGGGTGGGCTAAGGTTATGGTGTGTTAAGCTAGCCAGTGTACTGACTCCGCCAACGTAACGGGTTAGATTCATGGCTCTAGTGCACTAAAATCTATCTATTGTATACTGAGAGCACACCACTATTAATGAGACCGATACCTTCTGCGCGATACGTATCCGGCTCTATGTGACTGGTCACATTTGCATCGTAGACAAACCCCTCCGGCTTGTGCAAGCTATACTTAGGCCAATGCGGAACGCCAAAGGTTCTAGCTCTCGCTACGCTATTCACATTCCCGGAATTAATGAAACGAATCCAGTCGCTACTCATCAACCTTGCTAGATTGGTATAGCTTGGTGGCTTCCCCTCAAAAGGTGGCGTGCGTACGGGCGGATACCCAACGCCGAGTAGATTCAGCATAGCGAACGCTACCTCAACGAAGTGCGTGGAGCCATCAAGAGGCATTGCCCAGGCCGGAATCGCATTGAAGCGGAAACAGTACGCTGTCAGTCCGGCTGCTGCCCAAGTCTCGCAAGAGAGACGTTGGCTTGCGATGAACTGTGCATCACCGTAGTAAGTTGCTGCTCGTCGGTACTGCGTGCCGTAAGGGGCGCCGGGGCGGTATGTGGGACCCAAGTTCGCAAGAACATTTTGAGCCGGGTCATCGGGGTACGCGACCAGTACGCGGTCGGCAAAGGAAGCATTCATTAGCGGGGCAGAGGCTGCGCTGATGTTAACAACGTTGACAATGAACGATGGCAATGAGGGAGTACCTTGTATGTCTTTCTTGAATATTTGAGAATCATTGACCCCTTTCGGTGAGAAAGATGTGCCTTCGTCCGAATTTGTGCCAATGAGGATGGGAACATGGACAAAGGCACCTTCTTTCAATTGGTCTGACGAATGACGGGCTATGATGTCTTTATCGATCTGAGGAAACCAGATGCTACTCAATGCTGTCGTGTTGATGGCTGCATTAAGCGTTTCGAAGGGCAGAGCTCGCAGACACTCTAACGAATCTGACGTGTCGCCACATCCGGCGTTCTCTGTCAGATTTGTGTATGCCGCTTGAAAATAGCTCTTGCGATCTGGATCGGAGATAGCCACAGGAGAACCGCTCTCCATGATTGCTGACCGGAAGAGCTTGTCGTCTCGCCCGTTGTAGGCCATGACGTGCAGACCTACAGACCCGGCGCCTGCGGACTGGCCCCAGATCGTGACTTTATTTGGGTCACCTCCGAAATTCGCTATGTTCTCTTGGATCCATTGCAAGGCGAGCCTCTGGTCACGGAGGCCCACATTGGTATCCCCACTGCTGCGCACTTCGTCGCCTTGCAGGAAACCCCAAGCGCTCAAACGATAATTGAGTGTAACACCAAGGATTGGTTGACCTAGGTTGACAGATTCCTGCACAATGAATGAGAGGTTGTATCGAAGATCGACGCCGCTCCCCTGGGCGAAGCCACCTCCATAGATCCACACTGCTACCGGCAGACCCCCGTGGTGCGTCTTGCTACTGCGAGAAGGTCGTATAACGTTCAGATAAAGGCAGTCCTCAGAAGTGTTGTATCCCATCTGTGATGCCTGCATGTATGGGTTATTATTGGTCACTGAGCATCGATCGACTACTTACGCCATAGCCAACACACGCAGGAGAGAATGTCGTTGCATCGCGTTCTCCCTTCCAAGAATAGTTCAGTGGCTTTGGGCTGCGAAATCTTAAATCACCGTTTGGAGGCTGCGCGAAAGGTATTCCCAGAAAGAAATCCTGATTGTATTGCTCCGAGTGAATACCCTTGTAGGTTCCGTTGCGCAAAGTGACAGTTGGGTTAATTCTATACTTATGTCCCGAGATGGACAGCGCAGAAATGCCCACGACTAATGGCAGCAGCAACGTAAACCTCATCGTCTGATGGTGAGAGCCGTAAGATTGGTCATGTGTAGAGTCGCTGGTGCATCGGGTCCAGGTTTTGAAGACTTATCTGGCACCCGTTTGGAGTAACTCATACCCACCATGTGCCGCGACGCACACGGCATTCTATCGTTCACGCGGTAGGGCTAGCCGCAATCGCATTGCGTTAGTCATGAGCTTGGGAAAGCTTGGGGAAAACGGTGGTGGCTTGACTCGCTTAGTGCTCCACGTGACCATGTTGCCGTCGGCAAAACCAATCCGAGGTTCCTCGAACGGTCCTTCCCCGCATTCAGTCCCAACGCGGGCGCTCGCTCCTTCGCGGAGTCCCACGATGTGCATTTCTCCGCGAGAAGATCGGCATTACGTCTGGGAAGTTATCGTCGGAGGAAGAGTCTTTATCCTTCCGGGCGTCCGTGGCCTGCAATTGCTCGAATCTTGGTAAACATTGTGCTCGCAAGGGCAAATCTTTACCCTCGACCTTGCGCCTATTTTGTTGTAGTATAACAGATGGAACAGTGGCACATTGCGGAAATGTTCGCACGCCTGCATTTTCTGTCGCAACGATGCTATCCATTCAAGCACTCCTCACGACTTGTGCCTTCCTTGTTCAATTCGTGCATGGCTCGCCCCTAACCGAACGGCATGCCCCGCGTAATGACGATCTCATGGTCAAAACGAATTTATTTTCAGTGCAAGGCACATTATTCCCTAACGAGACCAATGTTCGTTTCTTTGGAAACATTCCGTACGCAGAGCCTCCTGTCGGAAACCTACGTTTTAGACCACCCGTGTCTGCGAAACCTCGCAGTGAGACCATCAACGGGACTTGGTTTGGACCCTCGTGCATACAGTACAATTCTGGAGCCAAAACTGTGTACTCGGAGTATCTGTCTGGCTTTCTGCTGTCGCCAGGCCAGTCCACGAGCGAAGATTGCCTGACTTTGAACGTATGGGCTCCTGTGGGGAGCAAAGAGGGGGATAAGCTACCAGTAATGATATGGGTGCATGGAGGCGGCTTTACGTCTGGGGGATCGGCGTCGCAGTACAAGTATGGCGATCGGATCGTCAGAGATCAGAACATTATCGTGGTTGCAATTAAGTCAGCATAACCCAGACAACCAGAGATTTAGGGCTAACGTGTCAATCAGCTATCGGCTGAACATATTTGGTTTTCCAAAAGCGGCAGCTTTGGATGGTCATAATTTAAACCCAGGTCTGCTTGATCAACGCAAGGCTGTAGAATGGGTGTACGAGAACATTCACTCCTTTGGAGGCGACGCTGGGAAGATTACTCTATTCGGACAGTCTGCAGGGCAAGTAACTTTGACTTCGTGTGTCGGCGATTACTGATGCATCGAAGTTCCATGTCCGTAGACGCATATACCTACGCTTATCCGTTCGATCCCCTCGTAAGAGGCTTCATCGCGCAGTCCGGGGCCGTTGGCACGTCATCTTACACCTACGATCCGACGGGCAGCAACTTCACCTACGTTGCATCCCAGCTGGGTTGCAATGCGACTGCATCCAAAGACAGGATATTTGCCTGTGTGCAATCCAAGCCCGCAGCAGACATTATCAGCATCTACAACAAATACAACGCTACACTAAACAACGGCCAGTCGCTATCCTTTGGTCCAACCGCAGATAATGAAGTCATCTTCTCGAACTACACTGATCGCCAACAACGCGGCCTATTCGCACAGCTTCCCACTGTCTACAGCAGTAATAACGCTGAAGGGTCTTCTCTTCTTGCATTCACGCCTGATGGCCCACCAGGGGGTCAAGCCGCCATCGATGCCTTCACTAAGAATTTCGGCACCTGTTCGACAGCCAATGGCGCACTGACTCGCAAAGCCTTTGACGTGCCTGTCTGGCGCGTGCGCTACTTTGGCCAATGGTCGAACCTTAACCCGTTTGAATGGCTGGGCGCGTATCACAGTGCTGATATACCGATGATATTCGGGACTAGTGATCTTCGAGGCCCGGATACAGAATTGGAAAAGGCGACGAGCAAATACTATCAGGATGCTTGGGTTGCATTTGCGAGGGATCCTGTGAATGGACTAGTCAAATATGGATGGCCGAAGTATGACCCTGAAGCAGAAACATTGGTTAAGCTAGGTAACGGAAGCGCGGAGGCAATCTTCGCCGATGGCGATCTATTCGATAACGGATGCTAATAGGATGTTGAGCATTGTTGGGACCTTTCACTGCATGTCAGGTGGATTTTGTTCCAGTCAATGTGTCGGCCTGGAAGTTGCATACGATTTTGTCTGATTAGGTGGAACGTTCGTTCCTGGATTTCCCGAAGGCCATTTTCTAGCTTGCACCTACATCGGATGCTGTGAATCCGACGACCGATATATACGCTACAACCGCTGCGAGTCTCTAGGTCTGCCTCTGGTTTCACCTGTTTCAATCATAGTTCATTGTTTTTTGAGCTTCAACAACTATGCTCTTCCTGAAGTCCATCTAAAGACAGCAAAATCAGAGCGAATGCACTCTGTAAGGAACGTACCTCAGTTTAATTTAATTACGCGCCCAAGCTGAATACCCAAACACTTGTCACGATGTGTCGGCCGAGTTCATTAATGTTATGCGGTAATGCACATGGTCCCGAGACAAATTCGTGTTCAAGTTTGCGGCGCGGAAGTAGGCTGTGTGTTGATCTTAACTTCATTAAGTAACTGCTCTTTCCTAACACAGAAGCCGCACGGTCTATTACTGCCGCAGGGGTATCGACACGCGTATAGTACCCACTGGAGGTCGAAAAAGGAATTCTCGACCCGATTAGGAGGATTTTCAGGGTAGCAACCCAAAAATCTGTATGCAAAGTGACAGCGCATTGGCCAAAGGCCGAGAATAAGGAGGCGTCCATCTGTAAGAATCTCGCAAGTCAACCCGATCTGAGAAAATGCTAGCCCTGTTTGTCACTGTGATTGTAGTGGGTTTTCTAAACACCGCGTAAACGCACGTTGCATGTGTGTGACTTCAGCGCCGTGCCACCCTGCCGCTTAAGATCCCACTAGGCACAGACATTGGAGATAGGGCGTTGAAATGTCTATGCTCTCAGCTCTTGCGGAGCATCGAGTCAGCTACCGATCAATGCTTACAACGGCTTTGTGGCTTTGACAGTATTGTTTGATGGCTACGTACCTTGGAGAAATATGGATTCTAGATCCTGCAAAGATACAAGAAGTATATTATGATGTGTTCTTGCCTCGACTGCATTCATCACCACGCAATATCTCAGCGCAACACAGTACCTCTTCACTCGTTCAAAACCTTTTCATAGATTGAGATTTTCGCTCATTTATAGCCATACGAACCATGCATCTGTCTACCCAAGCCCTGCTGGTGCTCCTCAGCACATGTCCGCTCTCTTTGACTGCCAATGCCCAGCCACTGGTTTCAAGCGCTGCAGCACCAACCAACGGGACTTGCTTCGACGCAACTATGAAGATTCGTAAGGAATGGTACTTGACAACTATAAACTAATGGCAGAACATGTGCAGCTAATCATAACATAGGAGTGCCCTTACAACATCTGAACGCCTCAGCTATATCAAAAGCGTACAGTGCTTGATGAACAAGCCGGCTCAGACCCCCACGGACGTAGTACCCGCTGTTCGATCTCGATACGACGACTTCACTGCTGCCCACATCAACCAAACTGTATATATTCACGGAAATGGCATCTTCCTAGGCTGGCACCGCCACTTCCTCCATCTCTATCACACCGCATTAGAAGAAGAGTGTGGCTACGATGGCCCTCAGCCGTATTGGAACTGGGCTTGGTGGAGCAACGACCTCGCGTCCAACCCGATTTTCGATGGCAGCGAGACTAGTCTGGGTGGCGACGGCCTTTATGATAAGGCGGCTCTAGCTATGTATAATGGCAACTATACCTTCCCTCGTGGCAATGGTGGAGGGTGCATTGCCGAAGGCCCGTTTGCCAATATCACCGTTCCCTTCCGTGCGTTCGGAACTGAGGAGTTGAGAGCGCCGGAGACGCCCGAAGACGCCCTTCTATATTCACCACGCTGTGTCACTCGGGTAGGTTTTCCCTTTCTTTGTGGGTATCGCAACCGCGGTATTATACTAGGACTAACTTAAATACAGGACCTCAACAACGATATCTCAACGTACAACCTAAATGCTACTGTCATAGCTGATCTCCTGTCGAAACCAACAATTAAAGAGTTCCAAGACACAATTGACAACGTCCAACATGGAACACCGGGGCTTGGACCTCACGTCGGTGGACATTGGGCTATTGGATGGGGTCTCCAAGACCAATACGCTTCTCCTTCTGATCCTGCATTTTACCTCCACCATGGGATGGTCGATAATGTTTGGACTCACTGGCAAGCAAAGGACCCGGAGAACAGACAGTATGCTCTGGATGGCACCGACAAGACCCTGAATATAGGTGGCAATATCGCTACATTGGACACTGTCTTAGACTTTGGGTTCTTGGACACGCAGAAGAGGCTTGGGGATGTAATGGACACGAAGGTGTACTGCTATGCATATGAGTATGAGGAGGGTGCACTTCAGCCCATTTGAGTTCACCTGGTTGAGGACTGAGGTGTGCGTTAAGACCCGTAGAGAAGCTTTCTTGTAAAATTAGTTCTGACTTCGCAAATTGTTATTACTATTTAATCGATCTAGTAGCGGATTGGATCGAGCATCCGCCCGATCGTATCTCTTATTACGCCTGTGCAGTTCAGCCGAATCATGTTACCGTGGGGGAACTACTAGTTACAGGTCGAGCCTTGGTGATAGCGTTGAATCATTCCGTCGCCCTAGGCCCCAAATTGACCAGAACCCGTCCCAACTAGATCTGCGCCCAATCGTACCAAGATCCCGGGATCGTCGCCACCGTTAAGGGTTAGCGCAGCGGCCACCGGTGTATCGGTTCCATCGTTCATAGGTGGAAAATTTTCCGGCGACACGTGCTTTTAGCGAGAACTCCACCTGACGCGCTCTTGTATCTCCGCTTCTATCGAGCGCACTCTCAATGTCATTTTTGGCGATCCAACCCACTCAACACGTGCTCTTATCGAGATTTGCGAGCTAAATCTCTAATACGTCCATACGATTGGGTGCCACGCAAGTCTTACTAACTACTTAAGGAGCGCTATCAAGTCCTCAGCTCAGGGGCCTGCACTCGTACAACGACGTTAGCAGCCGCGATAGAGAAAATTTGCTGTAAGACAGCTTCAGCCAGCTTCAGCCAGCTTCAGCCATCTCCATGTGCCGTTCCGCCTCAACGCTTACTAAACACACCCTGTTACAGTTGACCTCTCGGCATCTCTGTCGGATGATTTTCTGTAGTTGTCAAGATCATATCTAATGGGATTCCGCCGCATTCGCTCGTAAGGGAAAGATTGGATGCAGTCGCCTTTGCATTGTAGATCTTCCTCTTTGGTATCACACCGCCCCGATACGGTTGCCTCCAGGTATCCCAGGCCTCGGCCGAGTGATGCTCATCGGTAGCTGCCGGAGCTAAACATTCCCAGTTCACCCTAGCCCTCCAGTTTACCTAGCCTTAATAGTCGCATCGTCCGCATTGTCGTAGGCTGGCAGTGTCTCGATCGCTTCTACTTCTGAGTACCAAACGCCCGCCGCACACAGACCAGCTGGTGCACTGGGAAAGTTTGTCCAGATCCCAACGTCGATCTGGATCCAGACCCCTGAGTGCGGCTGGCGTCATTCGTATGCCCGTGTGGCGGCCGGCCTCGCCGTCGTGGATCTATCGTGGTAGTCATGCGGGCTCACTTGCCGAAGTATCTTAAAACCATGCTCTGGCCTCCGGACTATCAATACGGTATCTCTACTTGGACAGACTTCGACAGCAACGCGCGCAGTCGGAGGTGGTGATATTAGAGATGGCTAAGATGATATCTTTTCTTGTCACATTACTTCTCGCGGGCCAGAGCACTGCAGAACAAGGTGCGACTACCTCAGCCGTCTCGTCTGTCAAGGCTTGCTGTGAGCGGACCACTCTTCTTTCCTGACATGTTTCTTGACTCAAAGTATCGATGCTGATATCTGTGCTCCTATAGCCTCGAGTTCCAACTCAGTATCTGACTCTGCGCCCGCAACCAGTATCATAGCGTCTAGCATCGTGGCCACCACGAGTGCCTTGCCGTCGACGACCACATCCTTTTCGAGCTTCACATCAACTGGTAAGGTCGCTTATGTTCGTCATCGTAAGGATTATTACACTAACATAAGACAGCTCCCTCGACTGCCGTGACAGTGGCAACAGATGGAACTGGTCAATTTACTGCCGTTGGCCCTGCTATTCTGTATGCGCAGAGTCAAGGGTTGCCTACCGTGACAGTCAAGGCTGGGACATACACTGAGAGCGTTATAATCCAGGCCACTGCGGCAGTCACCATCGTGGGAGAAACAACCAATGCTGATGCCTACTCCTCGAACCTAGTGACCATCTCAAATAGCGCAGCCCCGGTGACCTACTCGATTGCGACTCGAGGACTTTCTTGGAAGAACATCAATTTCTTCAACACGAACTCTGCCTCTACGGCAGGCTTCATGTATCTTCGCGGACCCCAGAATGCTTTCTACTCTTGTCAATTCGTTGCTGCAGGGCCGACTGGCTTTAACACCAATTACGCGTCAGCGCTCATTGCGAATTCTTACATCGAGGCTGCCGACAAGGTCATCTCTTCGTATCCCTCACTCTATATCTACGGCTCGACAATCACCGCTACGGCTAAAAACGCTCTACTCGCATACAACAAGGGTGGGGTTTATGGAACAACTCAGTACAACTCGACCGTCGTGTTCGATTCGTGCTCGGTGATCCAGAAGGCAGGAACAACAAACAATTATGTTTATTTGGCGTCTGCAAACGGAGTCGGATCCGTCGTGGTTTATCGCAACACGGCTATGGCTGGTCTGATTGCTCCATCTGGTGTCCATGTCGATACAAGTACTCAGCTTACTGCGAACGCCTACTATGAGTATCTGAGCACGGGTCCCGGAAGCTACCTGGCCAACCAGGCTTCCCGGACACCATATGCAGCTAACTACTTCTATGTCACAGATGCGTCCCAGCTTTCGCCTTTCAGTCTTGCAAATATGTTCGCCAACGCATATCCCACCGTTGCAACTACAACCCTCTCATGGGTTGACTCCAAGATATTGAGTGCCATTCAGGCTAGTAACGCAGCCCAGGAAAGCCAATCCGGCAAATCCAGTGTCACTTCGAGCTCAAGTCAGAGTTCCGCTTCATCATACACTTCATCAATCGGTTCCAGTTATAGCTCAGTCTTGAGTTTGATCCCAAGTTCCAGCATTGGCTCGGATGTGAGCTCTGTACAGAGCTCAAGTTGGTCTTCGGCTTCGACAACAACGTTAATGACGACTTTGTCAAGTTACGTTTCTAGCTCGCTATCAGGATCCTCTTCCAGGTCCTACTTGTCAAGCTCCACTTCTGATTCGACTTTGTTGAGCTCGGCTTCTGGTTCCTCCACTACCCTAACATCCGCAACTTCTTCAACGAGCGTCTCATCGTCTAGCCTTTCTGCTAGCGCCACTGGTTGCATCTTGCCATCGTCAGTGCCAAGCACCGCCATTACTGTAGGGCCGGCTGGATCTTGTGCTGATTACACAAGTATCTCTGCCGCGGTTGCTAAATTGCCTCTTGATGCGACAGTCCAGAACATCTATATATTGGCCGGTGTGTACAACGAGCAGGTGGTGTTTCCCAACGCCAGAACCGGCGCAACGACCTTCCGCGGAGAGACTTCTAATCATATGTCTCGAGCGGCAAACACCGTTACCATTCGTTCGAATGGTGGCGTTTTGTCAAGCGCGGGAGCTGCCGCAGGTACTGGGGCTTTCCAATCCACCCAGTACTACACGAACCAGCTTACCTTCTACAACATCGACTTCGAGAATAGTTACACGCCAACGACTAATTATCAGGCAGTTGCTGTTTCGGTAAAGGCAAAGAAGGCAGCCTTCTATTCCTGTAATATCAAGTCATCACAAGGGAGCTTACTCTTGAATTATGGGGCGTTTTACTTCTCCAATTGTCATATTGAAGGTACGACAGATTTCGTGTGGGGCCAAGGCGCTGCTTACATCTACAACTCGGAAATCGTGGAGACGAGTATAACTACTGGACAAACTATTGCGGCTCAGAGTTATCAGACGTCCGTCGGAAGCTCAATCATCGTGTTTGATCACTGTGCCATAGTCCCAGGCAGCCCATCAGTGCCAATAGGCGCCACTTATCTCGGAAGAGATTATTCGGCTACGCCGCACGTGGCTTATATCAACTCATACCTTGACAACCATATCAACCCCATTGGATGGAAGGTCTCGTCGTCGAGCTCATTACCTGTCTTTGTGGAATCAAATAACACCGGCCCCGGAGCATCCACCACATCTCGAATTTCCAGCGTTCAGATCCTGTCGGATGCCTCGGCTTACTCCGCTGCCAAAATTCTTGGAGACATCAGCTGGCTGGATACCGACTCAATTTCCCCAGTTTCCAGTTTCCCAGATTCTGTGTACCTCAGCATTGCCACGACTGCCTCAAGCTCATCCATGATCGCTACTAGCACATCATCTTCGCTCATTGCCTCCACTACTACAAGCTCAATGTTTTCAGGATACACTGTCGCGCCTACGCCGACAGCAGGCCAATATGGCTCTGTGATGTCCGCTGTGGCTGCGCTCCCAAATGATGGAAAAGCATATGCAATCTATATCCTCGCTGGAACGTACACCGAGCAGGTCTGGGTCAACCGAACCGGCAAGGTGACACTGCGTGGTGAGACTGATTACCCCAATGATTACTCTCAGAATAAGGTGAAAATTCAGTTCAACTACGGAGTTTCTACGAGCGCCAATCAGAACGAAATGACCCCTGTGATCAATTCCAAAAAAACGGATGGATCCGGTCTGGCTCTTTACAATATTGATTTTGTCAACATGTTTCCTCAAACGCCAAACTCGGCAGCTTTGGCAGCTGACTTCTATGGTAACAACATGGCAGCTTATGGATCCTCATTTATCGGTTTCCAGGATACTCTATTAGCCAACCAAGGTGTTCAAGTGTTCAGCAACTGCTACATTGAGGGCAGTGTTGATTTCATATGGGGCTACTCTAAAGCTTATTTCCATCAATGTTATATTGCCTCGAACACTGCTGGAGCCTACATCACAGCTCAGAATCGGCCCACCGCCAACTGGGCAGGTGGTTACATTTTTGATTCATGCTACGTCACATACACCAGTTCTTACGGTACGTCCACCGGAACAACGTACCTCGGACGTCCTTGGTCTCAGTATGCCCTTGTGGTGTACATGAACTCATATCTAGATCGACACATTGCTGTAGAAGGTTGGCATGGTTGGGCCACCAATGATCCTCGAACCTCGAACGTCATGTTTGGTGAATTCAACAACAGCGGTCCAGGAAATTGGAGCACTTCTCGTGCCTCATACGCAACGAATCTCACCTCGTCAGAGGCATCTGCATACACGTTAACCTCATTTTTGGGCACCACCGACTGGATTGACATGGCGGCTTACAACTATAAGCCAAGCTTCAGCTTGGGCGGCACCCCTACAGGCAACCCTACCCAAACAAGTAGCCCAACCGCGTCATCGTCCGCATCGGCTACATGGGCACATCCTACCAGTGGCACTGTTCCTCCTGTTGGTGCTGTGCTTGTTTCATCTGCCGGGTCGGTCAACGGCTCCTACAGCAATTTGACTTCTGCCTTGGCCAATCTCCCGAAGGACTCCAGCACGCAGATAATTTTTATCTACCCTGGAACGTATGAGGAGCAGGTACCGAGCGTTTCTAGAGCCGGTCCAGTGATGATCATCGGTTACACTGAAAGCAATCCGGGCCAGACATATTTGAGTAACAAAGTTACGATCACCAACGGCCGTGGCCTTTCTGTCAGCCCCTTGCCGACTGGTCACAGTGATGCCGAGACTGCCACATTCTCTACCGGTAGCACGAAGATCAGCATGTACAACATTAATGTGATCAACTCTGACAACCTGGACGGTGCTAAGGCTAGCTATGTCACTCTTGCTGGAAGTATCTACGGCAATCATATTGGCTTCTACGGATGCTCGTTCATCGGCTGGCAAGACACCCTGCTCACGGGCGCCACTACTGGGTACCAGTACTACGAGTCCTCGTACATAGAGGGTGCCATTGATTTCATCTGGGGCTACTCGAAGGCTTACTTCAAGGGATGCACGATTGGAGCCCAGCGGGCGAAGTCGGCTATCACTGCTCAAAGTCGTGCATCGTCCTCGGCCATTGGCGGCTACATTTTCGATCAGTGTCTCTTCAAAGCTGCAGACAGTGCAACAGTGGATTTGACTCAAAGTGTGTACCTTGGAAGGCCATACTCTAGTTATGCTACAGTCGTGGTGAAGAACAGCTATTTAACTAACATTATCAACCCATCCGGATGGAAGGTTTGGGGTACTACTAGCCCTAATACGGACCACATTACATTCGCTGAGTACAACAATGCCGGACCCGGTAACTGGGAGAACAATGCTGCCGCGAGGACAGCGTGGCAGAACTGCACATTGCTGACCAGCGACTCGTACCCTCTAACAACAGTCATGGACAGCATCGACTGGATCGACATGACATACTGGGACACCATATCTACCCCCCAGCCAGCTACTACGCCAATTAGTGGCACCGGAAACACTAACACCACGTACGACGGAACTACACCACCGGCAGGAGCCTATATTGTGTCTAAGACCGCCATTGAAGGCAAGACGACGTATGGCACAATCCAGTCAGCTCTGAACGCTCTACCAGCGTCCAGTAAGATTACTGCAACTGTTTTTATTTACCCTGGTGTTTACGAAGAGCAACTTGTGCTAAATAAGTCTGGTACAACCATATTTATAGGTTACTCTGCCGCCAATGAGGACTACACTCAGAATCAGGTTACGATTACTAATGCTCATGGCATCGACACCCAAGCAGATGCGTCCAATTCGGATTCTGCTACTGTCTATGCCACCGGAAACTACTTTCAAGCCATCAATATCAACTTTGCTAACACATATGGTACTGCCAAGAAGTGAGCTCACGTTAACTCTATGGATTATACATCGCTGACATGTCCTGCAGCTTCGCTACACTTGCTTTTGGTGTCAAAAGCAGCAAGTATGCTTCGCTCTATGGGTGCCAGGTCTATGGTAACCAGGATGCCCTCCTGATCAATGGCTATTTTTTTGCCTCGAACTCCCTGATTCAAGGGAGCATAGACATGATTTGGGGAAGTGGAGCTGGGTACTTTCTGAATACCACCATATCACCCAACACGGACGGCGTGTCACTAACCGCAAGCAAACGGGCTACGAACGCAACTGCCGCCGGCTTTGTGTTTGATCAGTGCACAGTGACTCCTGTCAGCAGCGGTTCTTATTCTAAAATTTCTCTTGGCCGGCCCTGGAATAACTACGCCCGTGTTGCTTTCATTGAGAGCTACCTCGGCACTTGCGTTGAAGCTACAGGGTGGGAGGAATGGTCAAAATCCGCTCCCCAGACTGATGGTGTTATCTTTGGTGAAATGGCCAACTACGGCCCTGGTTCGTCAACATCTGGTCGTGCTTCGTTTGCCACCCAGCTTACTGCTGCTTCTGCAACGCAGTTCGAGCTAGCCAGCTTCTTTGCGTCCACATCATGGATCAACATGACATTAGTACATGGAACTCCATTCTCTGCTGGGGCCGTTATTATTCCTACCCATTCAACGAGCTCGGTCCTTTCGACTTCCATAACTAGCTCCACTTCTACGTTGCTATCTGTCTCAACAGTCACGGTCACTACTACTAAAATCTCCACGATAAAGGCCACGTTTTCGACGACCACCACGGTTCCCGACACGACTCTGACAAAGCTCCATACTACAACACTAGTTGAAGGAACCACAATCACTCCCTTGCCAACCACGAGAACTGCTGTGGAGAAGACAACAGTGGTTCAAACTTCTACGCTAACCGAACGCGACGAGACCATTACGCAGACGTCTACTTCGTATGTGAATATTGCTTCGACTGTGACACCAGACCCGGCTTTCAAAACATCGACCATCACGGAGGTATCTCTGGTACACAGTGTCAGGACGACTACAGAAAAGGCTTCGACCGTTAAGGTCACTTCTACGACGACAACGCTGATAACAATGACACCAGATCCGAAGACGATCACTATTTCGCAGGGGAAAACTCTGACAAATTTGTACACCACCACGGGAAAGGTCATAAAAGCTACAAGCACGACGACAAGGACTGTTGGAAGCGATGCAGAGACTACTATTGATGCAAACCCCACAACTCTCTATTCGACGGCCTACACGACTACAACAACAACGAAGAAGACTACGACAACTATAGCTTGCATACCAACTGCCAACAAACTTCGCCCCCGCGCCTGGGATCCTGAAAATACCACCAAATCGCACGATCCTGAGCATATCGTCGTTCGTGCTGTTTCTACCCCGACTGTGACTGTTGTAGTCACTTCTCCACTCACAACAAATGTCAAAACGTCGATCCTCACTGTTCCGGGTACAACTTACACCTCCGAAATCTACACGACCGTGGTCTCCACTAGGACCGTGTCGCTCAAGCCCGCTACTGTCTCTAGTACCAGCTACTCAACCAACATGAAGTATACTACAACGACGTTGCAGGGGTCGACCGCAACAGTGTTTACTACCAAGACAAGCGAGACTGGAAAGATCACAACCCTGAAAAGGTCCACATCCACTGTCCTTCAGACCGTGACATCCACATCCACGTCCATGTCCACCGCCACAGTTGCAGGCCCCACGGCAACCAGTACCAAGCTCGTGTCTGTCAAGAGTACCACCATATTGCCTACACAGACCATTACAAAGATGTACAGCAAGGATGTTTTGGTGCAGAGTACGACGACGCTTCCTGCAAGCACCTCAATCGTATGGAAGACCGTCACGCTGTCGCTGAAGCCCACAGCCACAGTGACTCACCAGTCAACGATCTACAAGACCACTTTAATCAAACAGACACAGACTACGACAATTTGGGCAGCCACGACGAAGAAAAATGCTCCTACCTGTGGTCCATAAGCGTGCTTCTGGATTGGAAGGGGTAAAAGGCCAGATGTTGCCATCCTCGTTATATCTAATAATATGAATTGATAATTTAATTTCTAATACTTTCTTGTGCAGACGTTGCCTACCGTGGATATAATATATAGTTATAAAGATTTACTTCAGCTTCGTCCGCTTTAATAGTATATATTGAAAGTTAGTAACTAGATTCTCTACTTATATTAACAGCCCACTCATGTGACGGCCTGGTGCACTGGCAGGTCACAT
>JACVRA010000280.1:0-10643 GCA_019828545.1 Paracamarosporium sp. OC-R06-R3 | reverse complement strand
TTGATACAGGAGACTGAGCTCGTCCTCACAACTCACATAACACGTTATAAATTCTAATATTTCAGACATTTCTTGACATTTACCTGACTGAACCGTTATATAGCATACCATGTCCAGCCGATTTCTCTTATTTCAAATCTGAAGATAACATATTTACTACTAACCTACTTTAAGGTAACTTCATCACTCGACACAAACCTCAGATCCACATTCCTTGACGGCCTCGCCAATGTAATCGCCATACTCTTCTCATTATGCCCTAGATCCTTCCACCCCTCCGCCCTTGGAATCGCATCATATCTTAGGGCCAATGCAGCCACCACTCCTGCAACCAGCCGCGTAGAAAACACCTTCCCGGGACACAAATTGACGCCTCCACCAAACCCGCGAAACGCCGTGGGATGGATAAAGGCCAGCCATTTCAGATACTCAGTCCCGGACGACCACTTCATATGGCGACTTCATAGATGCATTTTGAAGACATGAATCGTGCACGCCTTGACGTGCTCTCATTGCATGCCGTGGCAAAAGATGTAGCTAGCAAATTACTTCCACCAAGGCTGGATATATTCGACTGACATGCCTTTTCCCACAGTGGACAGTATCTGAGGCCAAAAGAGACCATGCATGGATTCGAATGGAAGGATGTTCGCGGAGTGTAGGGCACGGGTTTTGTGCGTGCTCTCCATACGATTTTGACGGGCCAGCTCCGAGAACTTGTCCCCACGCTTGAAAACGTCATCGACAGAAAGCTAGTAACGAACTCGAAACACATGCCCTGGCATCTGGAGAGTCGATTTTGCCCTTGTATAGCTCATGCAAGAAGCTGGTAGCAAAGGTCAACTCGACCGTCTTCTTTGGTCACGTTTTCACTGAGGATGTCGAATTCTTTGAAGCTGCTATGAAATTCCCGCAAGATTCGGCGTATGCTGCGGAGATCATCCGTCTGATACCATGGGGTATGGGCAAGCTCGTCACAAAATGTTGCACGGGCAACTACAGATCGTCTGCAACTTTCCAGCGGTGATTGGCTAACGAGGTCAAACAGAGGTTCGAGATGAAAGCAAAGGACCTGGCAGACAAGCAGGAATGGACAAGTAGTGGTTCTTAGTGAACCCTAGTAATACGAATACTGACTAGGAGCAGAACGATGGTTTGCAATGGCTGATCGACACAGCGTCGAAAAGGGAAGAGTGGGGAGTGGAGCGTCTGGTGGGCGAGGTCATGGTTATTTGGTACGGATCGGTTCACACCCTCTCTATCGCTCTCACGTTTGCACTTCTGGACTTCTACTCCAAGCTAGAGTACATTGAGTCCGTGCTGAGCTGAAAAATGTGGAACTTACGGACTACCTCGAGCCATGCAGGCTTCCCTTTCTCGACAGTTTCCTCAGCGAATCGGTGAGAGTGAGCGCATTCGAGAGCAGTAGCTTTCCCGTCTGCATGAGTTGCAGGGCTGCTGGCTAACTGATATCGCAGCGTAGCTAGTGTGCGAAGACAAGCCCTCCGGAACTTCACTTTCCGAGACGGTTTGAAGATCAGCCGGGGTGATTGGGTGTGCGTTCCGCACTGGAGCATCATGCGAGACAACGGACATTTCGTCGACGCACTCGCATTTGACGGGGGGCGATTCTTGCGGGGCTCTTACATGGTAGATGCCTCCAGCTAATGTCCTGTATGGGGCATCGGCTGCATATTGTGGCGAGTGGTACGGTCCATGGCGACCAATTCCCAAAAAAGATCACTGGACGATGCAGACTTTCGCTCTATAAAACAACTTGTTTTTATTGGTTATCTAGCATCTGATCGTTTATATCGTTACTACCCATATTTTGAACCGTTGAGTCATCTCTGGGGCTATGAAATGAGGAAATATCAACGAAACCTTTGGATATTTTATTTTTCAGAAATAAAAAAACGTCAAGGTAATACTCTTCCAGAGATACACAAAATTTCTTGTAGCTTTACTTGAAATGTACACTTACTCATACGAATTCAGCGAAGAAGTTTGAATAATACATGAAAATACTTGACCGATTTTAACTGGAATCCTAGATCTTTTCCTTCACACCAGCATTGTCTGTCTCGATTCTCTCAAGACTGGCACTTCGTATGCTCATGATTGAGGTGTCGGTAATGCTTGGCACCTGTAGAAGTGTTGTTTCTCGCCCGCGCTCTTCACATGACACTGATGGTCGCTCTGATACCGTTCGTGATAACGTGGACGGCGTACGAAGGGAAGCATCCCGATTCGAGGAACGCTCTTGACTCACGCGGATACGAACTAGATTTGGTCGCCTTATTGTAGATGCAGAGTCTGGTGTCATGATGTCAGGGTACCTTGTACCGAATGTCGCAGCCCTCAGGAAATCCCGATCTTTCTTGATGAGGGATGATAGCGCACGCTCCTTATCCTCCTCTAAGACGACACTCTTTGCGCTGTGTACAATCCATTCGAATTTGCTATCAGGAATTGAGGCGCCATCCAGCTCTTGCCGATTCCTTCTCATGAAAACGAAATAACGAAGAGAGGACCACAGTGTCAAGAGTGTTAACACTAGGACGAAGACCAAGAAACCTGTCGATAGCTGCACAGTGTCTTTCCACACACTGATAAGTTGCATGGTTGGTTTTGCATAGATAGTGTTCATCGATACCATGTAAGCTTGCCACATCCTCAAAAGTTCATGGGGTGTAGGCGTAGGAACAGGGATTCCTTTGCTTGTGGCATTTTCTAGAGAAAACGAGAAAAAGGTCCGGTAGCTGAAAGGGATGGCATACGTGTCGTTGGTCCATGGCCAAGGTATTGCTCCCTGATCTTCGACGTGTGGCTTTCTGGTGATATTGCATTCTAATCGGGTGAAGCTCGCATTAGCAACGGGACCGCGGAAGAACCATTTATCCTCAGAGTCTAATGTAGTATCAGGATTGTTCGAGGCGTTGAAGTGTTTGAGATGGAGTGCAGAAAGCGAAAACTCCAATGTCGCATTATTCCAATACAGTCGGTCATTGATGAGAGGATCAGATTGGATGAACACGAAGTTGAGCATGTCCGTGAAAATAAAGTTAGGGAATGTAGTTGACCAATCGGAAAAATCAGCTGCTCTGCGATACTTCGTTTTGTCGAGCCATTTTGGATCATAGGTCTCGCGGAATGGTGGAAACGCGTCAATAGGATTTGAGAATGTGTAGTTCCCTTCGGCGGTAAGAATCGGTAAAGTTGTCTCTAGTGTGTGATTGCACGCCATCTTCCATGTTGGATCCCATTCATGAGGAATATACGTCCATGGTGCCGTGGATGGTGGCAAGTAGTCTAGCAGTTGGTCGGTCGGGAAATTGGCGTAATTCAAGCTAGCGATCGTATCGTTCCAGAAGACGTTGGCTTCGATGAGATTGGCTTGCCAACTATCTCCTTTGACGGTGTGTAGAACTTGAAGTAGTTGGCGTTGAACCGTCTCAGTGCTTCTTAGTGATACTTTGGCGATGGGTCCAGCAAACATAGTGCCCGTAGTGACTAGCACAACGACTACTAGCTGCACTAAAAGAAACCTATTCTGCTTCTGGAACAGTCCCATGCGAAGGCCTAGCATGGCATCCCAAGCCTCACCCACATTTGATAATATGAGTAGAGACTCCAATGGCACTTCCAATGATTCTTGACGGATGATAGACCTACAAGCATTCTGCCACCAGAAGCGAGCGAATGCCCAGATTCCAACTGTTCCGAGAACGGAGATAATAACGTTCAATGCAGCTTGCACGCTCGTTAGCTCCCACCGCGTAGAGAGGCTGATCCATGCTAAAGTCATCTCGAATAACAGATAGGAGCAATCTCCGCGACCAGATTTTTTGGAATTCAAAATTGAAGGAAAGGTTCATGCTGATCGAACAATTAAGGCCCTGCCTTGGATCGCGCAGAGTGTAAATACCGCACACCTGCACAGCCTCATCCATAGCGTCAATGTAGGAACCACGGACCAAGACGCATGTAGATGGCTTTAGCTTACAATATTTGATTGTTCACGTCCACAAAAATGCTTCTCTCTGGTGTTGAGGTGGTGGGGTGGTGTTACAAGGCTATGACTGGGTTCTGCCTGATTCTGCTAAATGAGGCTAGTACTGTGGTTGGCTCCATGTGAGCACGTTTGTCTCCTCGCTTAGACCTGGACGAGGACACGAAAGATACGATAGCAATGCCACAAATGCAGGGAAATCAAAGGATATGATCCTGCTTACGGGCTTTTGTACGACCAATAACGATCAATAGGAAAATCTTTCTCGCCATAGCCCTCAAAACGTGCACACATGGTTTGTGAGGCCTGACACGGCGTAAACGTGGTGTTTCAGTGGATATCAATCTGGAAAGTTGCCACCTTCCTGAATTTGGATCCGCCGACATACCTTGGGGCGCACGAAGCAAGGCTTAGACAAGGAATAACGTAGGCTGAGCGGCATCACGATGCACAAGGGTACAACGTGGAACCGCATGCGGGGTTGATACAGCCTTGGGCAACAAACAAGTTCGACTATTGGATCTACGAACAATCACATGCAGCGTGACTCTTGAACAAGTGGACGTTGGGAAACATGTTATTGGCTGCTGTGTTGTCTCCGGCTAGGCAGGGTTGTCTGCACCTGTCGCAGTGTGGGCTTGGTGGGCCTGAAATCTGACTGCATAGGACTTGTATCCACATGTTCCATAGTTGGTCCGTCACTACCTTGTACGTGTACGGGAGGATCTTGATAGGCCAGGAAGAAGCATGAGACATTGGAAGGCTGATCAACACGGCGTTTTAAGCTCTCACTAGCCGCATATAAGCATTTGATATGTAGAGAACCTTATCCGCTAACCAATAGAATGAACTAGAAAAGGGATTTTCCGGTATAATAGGCTTTTTTGGGCATACCTGCAGGCCTGCAATGCTGGCAGGCTGTCCAGTTCACGCATAGATGTCGGAGAGATGATTCGATCGCCACTTATCTTCGGAAGCGTCTATACGATGCACAAAAGAAGGAATTTCCCGCGGATGCGATGCAGATTGCCTATCAACCCGGACCTACTATCAGACTAGCGTCGAGGATGCTGACGATCTTCCGTTTGCCTGCTCAGCAGCTGACCAGCCGCATGATAAAGCGGGGAAACTGAGTTGATAACCGAAAGGCTTGTAAAGAAGGCGATTCTCTGATATGAGTTCACTCCTCCAAGGAATCATACAACTCTTCAAGCCTGTCAGATTATAAAATCGTTTATCAACATGAACAGTGGTAAGTTCACACGGTCAGGCTCTTCCGAAGAATTATTTCAAACTGTCATAGTTATCGACGCATCTCTCCCCGTTCCAAAGCAGCCAAGCGAGGCTGTGAAGCCCTTCGTCGTCACGGAGAGACCGCAGCAGCCATGGAGGGCAGCCTGGCCAGCAAAGGTCGAGGACAACCTACCAGACCCGCGGAAGGAGGAGTTGGGCGTCCCGCATTACCAACTTTCAGGTGGTAGGAGCGCAGAATGTGGATACAATGATGAAGCCCAGGCGGAACCAGCCAATGAGCAGAAGGAGGAACCAAAGGAGAAGCCCCAGAAGAAGTAAGGCAGCGTCCAATAGCTCAGCTCATGTAGTGGTATTCCACAATGCAATTATTACAATCTCTATTTATATGTTCTGCCCTTCATGGTAGTAAAATGAATGACCATATATCCTTCTCGACGACACATATCCCTTTCCTAGAGAAAGAAGGCGAATGCTCTTACTTCAATGCTAGCCCTGGGCATCCCGTCTCGGTCAGCCCTAGGATTTTTGAAGCTAGCATGTGCAACTCCTGTCAAGAGATGAGTATACAACCGCGGCCGAGAGTACATGCTCACCTCCATCATCAGGCTCCGCAGAATCTGTTTGCTGGAACACGAGGACTTCGTCTTCCCCGAGATCCTTGTAATAGTACCAAGTGTGCCTCGGACTGTAGTGAAGGCTCTCGTTCTCAGTGTAGTCATGCTCGTACACGATGTCACAGACCACACTTTCGGTCGGTCGGTCAACTGTACGCCGGTCGCACAGCGCTAGTGGCCAGTCGTTCCCGTTCTCTCGAAGAAGTTTCCACAGACTATCATGTTAGCTCGAATTCATATTGGGAAGGTATGCCATACTTCACCGTCACTAATCGTTGGTATTGCTCGGGCTTGAGATCAAATTTGGCCTCCGCAGTTCTTCGAGCTGAATAGACACTGAAGTCTGAACTCCTGTAAATAAACTTTGGCCGTCAAAGTAGTGAATGTGGCTTACCCATGTGTGCGATAGTCGAAGGTTGAACATGCTTGAAGAAAGGCTTGCCGGTTTCTGGAAAGCCGTGGTCTCTTTTGCGTAGCTACACTCGTGAGCGAAACCTTGCATGTGGAGATCATACACACTCGATGTTCCAGAAACTTGATTATCGTTACGTCTGGGAATTGCTGTCTCAAGATCGCCTCCAAAGCAGGATAATAATATTTCTCGACCTTGTACTTATCACTGTACTCGGACGCGGTCAAATGACACTGGATAGGTGCAGCCTTGAAACCATACTGCTGGAAGTTATGTGGATTCTCGTATAATCTAAAATTGTGAATGGCAACAGGTCTCCATTCGGTGACCATGTTAGTTGCCGGAATGGCACCTTTCGCATCGTATCGCAGTTCATATGGCCTTTCCTGTTTGTATTTCGAGTCAGAAGCAAGGTACTCAACTTCGGTCTCCACACTCTCTCCTTTTTCTTCGGTAGCATGCGCTTCAGATGAGTGCGATACTTCCATCTGAGCTAGTGCTTGCGACTCATAAGGGAACATATTGATGAACAAAACATAGAATTTCATCTATATTCGAATTAGGAAGGTGCCTCGTTTTACTACTTCTCAGACGATGAAGAACTGCCGAAGGGGCGAAAATAAGATGCATTGCCCATTTCCGGCTATCTGCATAACTTTGTACGCATGCGCGTTATTGGCCGCCCTGGATTCGAGTTGGGTGTCCTAGCACACTACGCTAGTGGTCGCCCATCATGCAGTATTTCCACCAGAAAGGATCGGCGCAGCACTGCCTCCACGCGGACAATAATGAACATAGGGACTAGAGACATAGCCCACAGATTTGTAGATAGTGCCCGGAGTCAATTTCCGATGCTGAATTATCGCATCATAGCATTGCGATTCCGTCCCACAACGTCTTTGAGCTCCGTTTGTGGAACGATGTAAGGCTGAATCTTCGATCTGACCTTGGTGCGCTGCTCGAACGCGTATGCCATACCAATCAAATTCGCATCATCGAAGTTGGCGCCGAGAAAGCTTAGACCAAATCTAACAATGTCAGTGCCACACGGTTAGATGAGGGATTTTATCACTTACGGGATATTTGGTGCTGATTCGACAAGCCCCCATGAGTCGGTCGTGATAGGGCTATCTTTACTGTAGGAACCCATAGGCACGCTTACGATGGGCGCACCGACAGTAGCTGCAAGGCTCGAGGAGAAATGCGTGGGTATGATTACGGCATCCAGATCATACTTCTTCAGTGCTCCTAGCAAACCTCCCTCTTCGCCAAAATAACGGTTGTGCTGATAGGCGGGCCAGAACTCTGGAGATGTATTGTTCCAATTGCTCAGTGCCTGGTCCCATAGGATAGTATCTCTAAGGGGATAGTCTTCGAGAGAAGAGTTCTGAGTAAAACTGCGCAGATCTGCGAGGGTTGTAACGTTGTTGGGGTTGTAACTGAGATAGCTGAGATAGGTGCGAATGTTGATGACGAAGTCGGCGTTGAGAATCATTGTAGGGAGAGCGTATTCTTCCAGTTCCTCTACGGCAGGAAAATTCGTATTTTCTACAATAGTAGCGCCAGCTGCCTCTAGTTCATGTAGCGACTGGTTAAATGAAGCGACAATCTCTTGAGTAGCATTGGTTGTAAGGAGAGATAGAACATTGCGGGGAACACCTAGACGCTTGCCAGACAGCGCCGATAGTTTACAGGCCGCGACGAAGTCTGGGACAACACCTTCCGGGATGGCCGAGGTGTAGTTATCCTGAGGATCGATTCCAGCGATAGCCTGGAGGAGGATAGCTCCATCTAACACTGTTCTCGTCAGAGGACCAACAGTGTCTTGGTGCTCGCTCACGGGAATGACAAGATGTCTCGAGGTGAAGCCCACAGCTGTCATGGTCAATATCATGATCTTAAAATAGTGCATAAACTCACATGGCTTGATTCCGACAATGTTGTTGACTTCAGCCGGGTCCACGATGCTGCCGTCGGTCTCCGTCCCAAGGGCCCCGAAAGCCAGACCAAGACTAGGTTTGATGAGCTTGGTAGCGCAAATTGTGAATCTGATACTTACGCAGCCGCTACGCCGCTGCCACTTGAGCTTCCCCATGGATCTTCAGAAGGGTAATACGGTCCGTATGCTTGTCCTCCTTGTGCCGACCAACCATTGCTCGTGTTGGTCGACCTCCAGTGAGCCCATTGGCTCAAGTTCGTCTTTCCCAGGATGATAGCACCAGATGCTCGTAGTTTGCGAACGATGGTTGCTTCACTGGACACCTTTGCACCCCAAAGCGCCCATGAACCAGCTATTCATCGGTCAGATCGCGCATAAATCTAACATGCGCTGTTCAAATACCTGTAGTTTGCATACTGTCATTGGTCGCGATCTGCATTCGAACGTCAGCATTATCAAGTGCGTAAACAAAGTTTAAGAATCTTTTCCCTACGTTGTTCTTGATAAGTATTGGAATACCATGTAGTGGACTATTCGCATGAGCTCCGTGACAACAGTAACTAGATAAGCAAGACCGACCCTCGGGTTCGCCCAACTCTACGTTCCTCGTCCAACGCCTGAGCGATGGTAACTGCATCGGGGTTGATCTCCGTGACCACATGTAGGGTATCGTTCACCTCGCTAATTCTAGCGCTATATGCCTTTGAAGTCTCAGCATAAGCACTTGAGTAAGTAGCATCCCAAACCCTCGTTTACCATGACCAGGTCCACACTGCTGAAGCTTCTATTCATGAGCCCATGCTGTAACTGCTCAAGTTCGACATTAAGCAACGATGGGTACGCTTGAAGATGTTAGTATCCATGGTATCGCGCTATAAAAGAGTCGGGACAACTTGCTTAGCGGCTTAGAATGATACAGCACGCCAGCACTGACGCTTCCAGCAAGCAGGATGAGCAAAACGAATGCCGTGATGACAGGGTTGGGTGTCAGTTTCGCCTTGCTCTTCCCCATGTCTTCAGGTACCTCAGGCTGCGGTGCTCCTTCGATAAGTTGATATGAGCCTGCGGAGGACCGGTACAGATTAGAGATCTGTCGGGCAGACAAACGCGTCAGTCCGTGTCGAAGGCCAGTCCACAAGGATCGATGCATAAGCACCACGGGGACTGCTATACTCCAAAAAGGTACGGACTGCTGGTCAAGCTGTTGTTGTGTTCGAGCGGTGGAGATCCATGATCGGGGGCCGTGCCTGAAGCTGTGCCTCAGTGGACCGTGCGCTTGTGTAACCTTGGCAGCCACATTGGGAAATTGCCATCTTCACGCGTTTTTCCGTCACCAATCCATGAAGAGACAAATACGACGATTGATCCTTAGATCTACCTCGCTGGATTTCGCTTCCAAGATATTGGACTTTGCTTTTGTGACTTCCCCGTGCAGGCTGACGCCGATCATGCTCCTGACTTGGAATTTGAGAAGGATATTTGCACTTGGAAACATATGTTGAGTGAGTTGATGTAACGGAAGCGTATAGTAGCTATACCTGGTGATGTAAGTTTTTTTGTTTTCCAAAATTTGTGGTAGGCCTAAGTACAGAAAGTGATCGAAAAGAAAAAGAGAGAATGGTGATCCACAACGGAAATGGCACAGAAAGATCGAGAGGAAAAGATTTGAGCACAAGGTTCGTGTACCTAGTGATAATTTAAGAATGAATATGCGTCTTCCCTCTGCGTTTAAAGGTTTGTACAGATAAACCCATGTTATCAGCTCCAAGAGGCTGTCCAACACCATGTGTTTGTTAGTATAAGAATTTTCCTATTCAAACTAAATTTCGGCAGAGTAAGGCAGCCATGCGAGATTCGTCGAAGCATGGAGCCCCGCTGCCGTAATCAGGACAATCGATATTAATATAGAGAATCACGAGCTTGATAATGCAACGTAAGCTGACTATTTCCGGCACGGCACCACTACATGCCAATAATCTGAATTTCAAAGCTGGGTGTCAGTTGCATGTTTCTGGTCTTTGCCTTACCCATATACATATGGCGATCTGGGAAAGTCTCTCGTGTGGTACACATTGAAAGGAATGTATCATGTGACATTTGTAGTCCGGCTCTTTCTGTTCAACTACTGACCGTGCCAAAATCCGATGCGACAATCATTGCTTCGTTCTCATTTCGAACAGTTTTAAATGCGTCAGACAATAAAGAGAAGAGCACGAACCAGAGCGACTGCGAGGCTTGCCAAGCAGTTAACGTGTCTGTGCGCGCGATGCGCGGATTCGCGCGATGCAACACGAACACCAAAACACCCTACTTTCAACACGCGATAACTCCACCAACATGGCTCCAATTGATGAAGCGCTTGCAGAGCTAGAACTGCTAGGACCTAGAGAAGACTTTTCATATAGAAAAATT
>JACVRA010000275.1:2440-26076 GCA_019828545.1 Paracamarosporium sp. OC-R06-R3 | reverse complement strand
ATCCCACCTGCTGCAGCCACTTGATGTTGGTTGCTTCTCGCCGTTGAAGCGCGCGTACAGCCGTGAGGTTGAGAGCTTGATCCGCCACCATATCAACCACATCACCAAGCTTGAGTTCCTGCCAGCCTTCAAGGCAGCGTTCAGTCAATCGTTCACCTCAGCCAATATCTGCTCAGCCTTTCAAGGCGCAGGCCTTGTGCCTCTCCAACCAGATGTTGTACTGTCAAAGCTTGACGTGCAGCTTCGTACACCTACTCCAACCGCTCTGCCAGAGGCTCTCTGGGAGGCTCGTACACCCAGCAACGTACGTGAGCTTGAGGCTCAATCGATGTTGATACGTGACCGTGTGCGAAGGCATAAGAGCTCATCACCAGCCTCGATTATTGAGGCGATTAACCAGCTCAAGAAGGGCGCTAAGGTGATGATGCTCTCAGCTGAGCTAATGCATGATCGGATCACTAGTCTTGAGAGAGCCAATGAGGCAGCGTCAGCGCGTAAACAGCGTAAGAAAAAGCGTATACAGCAGCGTGGGGTCTTAATAAAAGGAGCTGGAGAGGATCTACTTGCTCAACGTGAGGCTAACGAGCAGATTGCTCGTGAGCAGCGTCAACGAGGAGAGCGATCAGGCGTAAGTCGCCAGGCTCTAGCGCGCTGCACAAGGTGTAGAGAGACTGGACATAACTCACGTACATACAAAAAGGATAGTTAGATACTATTCAATCTACTATATAAACTTCTATATATGCAATTATTGCCTTGTTGAGATATACGTCTGCAGAGGTGCGCAAAGTTGGTAGGGTGCGGCGCTCGCTTGCCTGCGGCGCTCGCTTGCCAGGTACGTTATCGGAAACCATGTTGTATGTTGACAGAATCTACCTATATACCGATGGATGCAAATGGACCCTCTGCTTCAACTAGTACCAACTACTACTTGGTCCCTTTCAGCATCCTGGGGTCGAGTCGTGTACTCCCCCATCCTCCTCGCGTGACGTAGTTCACAACCGCATCTCACACATCCCTGGAAGCCAAGCCACATCTGCCGTGTTTCCAAGATTGGCATCCCAAAAGCCCTCGCCGCGCCAATGACACTCAACGCAGAGCTCAAAAGCTCATCACCTTCCGGAACCGTGCAACTGCTCACGAACGGTGGGCCAATCAGAGCGGGGGCACGTGGGTGTCGTGCATGCGATCTATGGATGTGCGCAACGCGCAAGATGCGTGCGCAGGGTGAAAGCTGCCGGGTCTGGGCGACAAGGCGTTAAAAGGTTGATGGACCCGCCTGCACGTCTTGGTGCGTGAGTGTGGATCGACGTCGTTTGGCGTGACATAGAAGGACGCGAAGTGAAGTTTGCAGACGAAGGAAACGAATCGAACGGGCGAGTCAAGAAGAGCTGGGATATTAGCTGCGGATACTACACCACGCACGCGCACGCACGCGGATATACGAGCATCCCGACACCTTAACAACAGAAAAGAGAAAAGTCCTGACTTCTTCAAACCACCCACACACCATGGCAGACCCCTCAACGAACAAGAAACTTGACGTCGCTCAAGATCCTCCCCTCGACCCCGAACATGCTGCCCCCGACGAAGCCTCCTCCCTAGGCAAAGGTGACATCCTCTCCCAAGAGCACACCGACCCCGCGCTGAGCGCTAAAATGCACCTCGTCAACAACGCCATCGACGAAATCGGGTTCACTCCCTACCAGTGGAAGCTCTTCGTGCTAAACGGATTTGGGTACGCGGTGGACAGTTTGATCTTGCTCATCCAGAGCATCATCGCGGGACAGGCGGCGTTGGAATTCAACCCGGGGTGGTCGAATGGGTTGACGGTCGCGGCGTATGTTGGTATGCTTATGGGGGCGAGTTTTTGGGGTGAGTTTTTTGCATATCTGGAGCGAAGAGAGGGGGTAAGAAAGCGGGAGGGGTTAAAAAATGTAAAACTGACTTTGAATCATAGGTATCAGTGCGGATATCATTGGGAGGCGGTTCGCGTTTAACGTGAGCTTGCTTATCTGCTCTATCTTCGCCATCGTGGCGGGTGGGAGTCCGAATTGGGTTGTTCTGGGACTATTTGTGTGCTTGAGTGCGTTTGGTGGGGGCGGGAATCTCGTGTTGGATACGGCGGTTTTTCTGGAGTACCTGCCGAGTTCCAAGCAGTGGATGCTTACGCTGATGGCGTGCTGGTGGGGTGAGTAATGAAAGTTCTACTCTCGTTGAATGTGTGGGAGGTATCCTATATTTTAAAGTGAAATGCTGACCATGTACAGGAGTTGGCCAGCTCATCGCCGGCTTCTTCGCCTGGGCCTTCATCCCAAACTACTCCTGCGAGGATCCGTCCGTCTTCCCCGACGCAGAACCTTGCACGTACGACAACAACAAGGGCTGGCGGTACGTATGGTTTGCCTCAGGCTCCCTCGTCTTCGTCATGAGCATACTCCGCATAACCGTAATGCGCCTCAAGGAGACCCCAAAGTTCCTCATCAGTGAAGGCAAAGACGCAGAATGTGTCCAAACCCTACAGTACATCGCAGATAAATACAACCGCCCTTGCTCACTCACACTAGAGCAAATGCAAGCTTGTGGCGAGATCGCAACGAAGCGGGAAGGCAGCAAGTGGAATCCGGCAGAGGTAGTCGTGCATCTGAAGGGTCTGTTCGCGACGAGGAGAATCGGCTGGAGCACGAGTCTGATATGGCTGAGCTGGGTCCTCATCGGGCTGGCGTACCCGCTATACAACGTGTTTCTCCCGCAGTACCTCGCTAGTCGAGGCGCACAATTTGGCCAGAAGAGCGCCTACATCACGTGGCGCAACTACGCGCTCGTTAACTTCAGCGGCATCTGGGGTCCCGTGCTCGCAGGCTGGATGTGCAATCAACGATGGCTGGGACGGAAGTACACCATGGTCGTAGGCGCACTCGTCACGTGTGTTTTCTTTTTCGCATACACGCAGGTACGTTTCCCTTTTCCCTCTCGTTTACATTGACCATTTGTCTGCCTCCATTTCTCTTATCCCTATCCCCTCCCCCATCTCCTCAGCACCTCTTTATCTAACCCTCCACAGGTCCGATCCGAAACGCAAAACACAGCATTCACCTGCGTCATCAACTTCTGCCTAAACATCTACTACGGTACACTGTACGCCTACACGCCGGAAGTCCTCCCCTCCGCACACCGTGGTACCGGAAACGGGCTCGCCGTGAGTGGAAACCGCATCATGGGAATCCTGAGCGCTGTCATCGCGACCTACGCGGATACCGCGACGCCGGTGCCTATTTACATTTGCGCGGCGCTCTACGTTGTTATGGCAGGGATTGCGGTTGTTTTTCCGTTCGAGCCGTATGGAAGGAGGAGTTCGTAGGTGGTGGGGAAAAGAACAGGGAGGAGAGCAGAGAGGAATTTATGATGGGGAAGGGATGGAGATACTGCGTGACACGAAGATGCGTTGAGTTGCTCACTCACGCTGGCTCGATGTCAGGTTGTCTCTTTGGCTCCCCGTCTGCTCTAACAATAGCAGTGCTGCTGCAGTGCTCTGCACGTTCTTGCACGGGTGTTACCTCGCACATTTGTACGGTGGTCTTTGCCACTGATAGGACAAAAAGAGGGACAAATATACTGACTATGAACTCACATGGGGGCCTGCCTTACCTCCCTTCGTCTGCTAAGAATTGCACCGGTCGCCTACTCATCCGTGCTAGGAAGCGCAGTAAAATTCCTAAGCCTCACCTCAGATTGGTTGTCTATTTTGTCAGTCCAGGAGCCTGACAAAGTCTCGCTTACCCTCTTTCTCTTGTTCGCGCTAGAAATTGCAGTGTACGTGCAGAGTGCATACACCGGTGGCTCACGATGCAAGAATCTAGCGAAACGCTTATTTGCCTACTCGCTCACCGGTCGATTGTTTGTCTATGCTAAGGATTATAATGTAGGATGTGGCTCTGCAACCACTAGCTTCGCTAATACCAGGATTCTAACTCAGGGCTACTTACACACCGCTCACGTGCCTGTTCATGTTAAGGATTGCAGTGAAATGAGCCTCGATTCGGATTGGTCGTCTGTGATGCACCAGATGATACGTTGAAACGTTATCTAACCCAATCGACAGGTCAGGAAATGCGAATAAGCAATAATACAAACATCTCACAGAAGGCTTATCTGCTCGCTCGCTCGCTCACCGGTCGCCTACTCGTCCACGCTAAGGATTGATTAGGCTGAGATTTGCAGTGCCTCGGGGTGTTAGAGGAGACCTAGCTGTAAAGGAATGTAGGAACTTTGGCTTTGGCTTCGTAAGGTTAATGTTATTGTTTCCTAGTCGAAGGAATTACTGATGAGTTCCACCACGCAGAGTACTGCTGATCAAAGGATAATGAAGTGTCGCTGGTCGGATGACGCTATTGAGAACATGGGGTGCAAAGCTCGCAGGTGACATCATGTCATATCTTATGCTCGATGAGCTTCCGACAAGGACATAGCAATATTTGTCACACAGTCGTCGCAAGGTGCACTGAGACAGGAATTCATGAAATCAGCTTCCGCGGATTTGATTGATCAGTGTTCATTAAGACTCATTCGATGTTGCTATTGAGTGGGTGTTGGGCCCAGTGTTGAACCTTGGTGGGTCGACTCCAGGCTCCAGAGTTGGAGCCACGCACTAAGTGCTGTACTGTTACTAATCTATAACTTTTTATGGTTCTGCTCGTCAACGGTCTCCTTTAGATTCGTTGTAGATGTATGGTTTGATGAGAATAGCGAGGAGTCATGCCTCAGAGAAGTCGAATATTTCATGCAGGTTGTAGAGCTATGTGGTTTCCCACACACACTCCGTAGGACACAGAATTGCAACGCCTTCGATCAACGGTATAACAATGTTGCTATTGACGAGAACTTTTATAATTCCATGATAGCCAACATCGTTACAATTGGGTTGGTGACGTAGCACCGAGAAATCACAACTACAGATACTGCAAGGCAGATCCTATTTTCGCGGGCACAGTGCCATCAAGCCAATCCGGTGGCGCAGTGATAGACTCAGCTATGCAGTGGACAAGGCGGAAGACGCCAGCATAGCATAGATCTGGCGCTAACACCAAGTGGCCGAGTTACGAAACAGTGGACAACGAGTGCTGAACGTATGAAGCCAGCGCTTCCCAAAACAAATCGGCTCGGTCGAGGTGGCGAGGCATTGCTCAACTGGAAATAGGTTTTGGTGATCCCAGCATATAAAACTACAAGATTAGTAACTACAAAGCATTTGGTGCTTAGCTCCACTTTGGAGCCTGAAGCCAAGTCGCTGGGTCCAAACTTGGCCCAACAACAACATGAACAGACCTTAGTATATTCAACATGTCCAAATACAAATACATCCACATTACGAATATCCACAGAATCTTTACTTCCGACTTTTTCGCATACTGATCTCTCCCTTGGAACGATGTCACCCGGCAAAGATCGTCTATATATTGTACTTTACGCTCGTGGAGGAGCACCTACTATGCCAGGCAAAGAAGATACGTAAGTACCACTCATGGGGAACGGCAGAGCAGTCCAATAACGCAGGTCGAGATACAGATACCACTGGGCACTTATAGTTGGTCCAAAGGACGAAACCGCAGATGGCATAGGCATTCGCTACCATGCAAAAGAGCGCATTACGGGCCCTAATATGTCAGCCTGGTTCTTCGAGGAGAGAGAAATCACTCTGTCAGTGACTTCGATGTTGCTTGTGCGAGTGATGATAGCTAAAGTGGAGAAGAAGGATCGGCTTGTATCTATTCTTCGGAATACACCGATTAGGCAAGGTATAGCAGGGTGGAACTGTGTTGGGTGGGTGCAGGAAGCGTTGCAAAGTCTGGAAGCAGACGGAAGAGCTCTGGGAACCGGTGTGACTGAGTGGACGAAGGTTAGGAATACCGCAATGGAATACTACCAGCGGAAGAAGGATGAGCACCGCTTCGATGGTCAAGGGGACTATGATATGACACAAGCGCCTACATATGACCTGATCAAAAAAAGGGAGAAGAGACATGGAATGGGATTCGCTCTGACCAGATCAATTAGACGTCTCCAAAATACTTGAGCCGTATCTTTTCCATTTCCAATTCTTCAGGCATTGGCTGAAGAAAGTGGTTGATCTCATCTCGCCAGAACCGGTTTTGGGGATTCACATTCCATGCAGTCGTATACTCCCAATATAGAGGGTACCATCCCGCGGTCTCCCAATCAATAATGCCAACAATTTCATCACCAGAAGCGAGGATGTTCAAGCTGCTCAAATCCCCATGTGTAAGCACCGATCTGGATTGGAGCTCATCTTACTGAAGGATAAGATTGCGAATCTCTGTTTGATGATGCGGATGTGCTTCGAGACCTCCTCGCAGGTGCCTATGGAAATTCCGAATCGTCTTGAAAGGCCTAAAATAACTCGATGTGCCAGGCAACCGTGGATCGCATAAGGATCCACCATCTACGTGAGCGACACCCATTCCCTCTGGAGGCGTGATGCAGCGCATTTCATCAATCATCTTCCTAAGCTGGTCCAGGATCTTTGCCCTACTCTCCGCTGAACGCCTGAGCCACCCAGCTGCGAGTGGTTGTCCATGTATTCTGTCCATCACAACATATGTTTGATTCTTATGCACAAAAGCGCAGTGCACGCGAGGAACTAGGATTGATGTATGCTTCGCGACAAATAGCATAGTCGAAGCTTCGCGCAGGCTGACCCGGCGCCCATATTTAACGCATATCTTCTCCGAAAGGAACAACACACTGCCGTGTGGTTTTCGAAAGGGTTTTAATAGCTTGATGGTGAGAAGTGTTAGGTAGCGTATAAACATAGTGGTATCGGTTTGCAACTGGGCCCCTTGGGTAAGGCTCCCATTCTCTGGGGCTGCTATTCCGGATATCAATGTAACAGGATAGAAAGAGGGACTAGGATTGACATGATCCAGAGATCCTATTCCAGGAAGGGCGCGGGCATCATTTACCTCCGTTGTTGTGAAGCGGAGGTCGGGGGCAGGATGATCTGCGCACGGATCTCGTCGGAGCCGAGGCTCGGTTGCAGGTAAACAACGGACCACAACGGGGAGGAGCAAAGTCGATCTTATTGTGTTGTACCGTACTCATGGCTAGCTAATACGTGAGGGACTCATAGTTGTCAGTTATGCTTGTATCATACATGCGTAGCCTGTACGATTTGTTTGGGACCGCGTGGGTTGGAATACATTCAACAAAAGCAACCAGCTCCTACATGACGTCGAAACTAGGCAGGAGCATTGAACTCTTGATAAAAAGAGTTGAATATCGCCAGGCGGATCGGCTTCTTGCTCCTTGAATCTAGAGCTGTCATAACTGATAATACGCATCGTAGCTTGCAATGACCTCGTTGGCCTATAAGGCGAATGGCCTACTTCTCATTCGTCACACACAGCATCATAAGCGCAGTTTTTTTTGCCGGCTAATACTCATCGCAAGTGAGTAAAACTACGTCTCTCTACAATTAATTGTCTGGATCATTATGTTTTGAATTCTAGTACTTTCTTCATTATGACGTAACGATCGCACCTTCACTTTCAACCTTCTTTCATTCACTGCTACTCCAAACTGTGCCAAAATAAAAATACAAAAATTGAAGGACTCAGGAATCGAACTACAAACCTTACCACCGCACTTGATACCCCGGCTCCCCTAACTGAGAAGCCCCAGCAGGATCCCCTAGTTGCATACGCAAGCTAAGGACGGTACCCCCCCCTGCTGGACCCGTTCAGTTCCTCGGCTAGCAAGCTAACCACTGCGCCATCACAAGGTGATGACTTGGAACCGACCCAATGCGGTTATTTGAATTGATGGTGTGAACTTGAAGAAACGAGATTATATACACGAATGAGGTGAGGGGTACTAAGCTTAACACAACTGAGGGAGGGGTAAATCGCATAAGTGAATCATGGGTGTGTCGTGACTTTCGCCTATTTTAGTCGAGTGAATGCGTTGACCCGGCAAAGTGAAAGAAGGGAAACAGACTAGGTGAGTTGAGTGGGTTCGTTGTTCTGCGTGAATTGGAAAATTCTAGAGACTAGAGTTACCAAAGATATTTATCAAATCTTTCTGGGAAGATATATTGGCACGCGGTATAGGTATGAGACGTACACGAAGGAGTTCAAGGTTCACAGTTGGGTGAGATGTGTGCAAGTTGGAGATACCATGTGTAATCGAAAGGCAAGCATGGAAGGTTTTGATGGCGTTGTAGCAGGATCGGAACGGCAATCTAGTCGGAATTCAATGAAGAGTTCTGACTTTGCGCGCGATGGGAGTCAGAGCCAAAAAGTGGCGGGACAGAAGAACAGGCATCGTCTAAGTACGAGCTTGACAATACTTCGCATCCAGCTCCTATGATAGCATACAGATTCTAACACCACATGCCAATCCGAATTTGAAAATCCAGTCTCCATCGTACATATCATTCATTCGTACTTTTTAAAGCTAACCTTTACATATTGCAGCACTGTCCATTCTGTACGTCGCTTGTGAGTCCTCACCATAAGCAAAACTATATTTCCGACTCCTTACTCTTTCGCATAATCTTGTCTCTTCTTTGAAACGATGTCATCCAGCAAAGATCCTATCCATCGATGGATCCGACCCGAGATGGTAAGATGCTATTGTAAAGAGATTGAATAGTAATGTTGCGCTGCAGAATTGCAACGAGTGACCACTATAAATAGTTGTTACGCTCTTTCTTATTCAAAAAGCCAAGCTTATAGCCGTCGAGTCTATGAAGTCGAAAGAACATAGTTACCTAGATAATCGCGCGTACTGAAACGGACCGTCGCCTTAACAGAGCTGAAGGTTCCTCCGTTAAGATTTGTTCTTCACTCGCAATCGACTGACATAGCTTTACTCCTTTGCCAAGATCTGCTTCTTTTGTTAGCACACTGTGCGAATAGGCCTACAAGACACGCATCGTGTGTGCGTGTCCCCCCTGCACATCACAATCGAATCTATATTATTAATTGTGCAGCACTACGCAGAAACCCTTGCATGCCGTCATCCGGATCATTTGAGGATCTTCCATTGGCCCTCGACGCTCAAGACACGAATATATTTGGAGATTGTCCTATCTATAAAGGAGTTACGCTATTTAATTCCTGATTAAATTGGCCAGCTCCCTAGTCCAGTGTGAGAGAACGATCGCATTTTACGACTAGTGCACAGCAATTCAATCATTCCTGCGAATCCGCGCGACAGGCATCGTTGTAATGACGAACATTAGGAAGCAAAGCCGAGAAAGTGTGCTTGAAGAGCGACTCGTGCCTCTCGTACTAGCGACCCATCACTTGAGCCCATCCTCCTACTTGCCACTGCAACCCTTCTTGTCTTGTGCCACTGATCTAGACGCCTTCGTTCTACAAAGTACCTGCGCAAAGCTAAGTCGCAATCAACGGGGAGACATTTTGTCCCTCAAGGTCGAATTCCTATTCATGATGCTTGTTCAACATTAGGAAGCAGTAACCTAGTATGTGTCGGTTAGTGTCTGATAGTAGAACCACTACGTCATGACTGATAAAGGATCTAGGCGTTACCATGTCGAAGATTACAAACTCTTTACTCGTCCGTTAAAACCTCGGTTTCCCCTTGTCTCGCCTCGTTGTCGCCGCTGCGGCTGGACGCCTCGATATCGTCGTACTGTGTAGCGAAGCGATCGGAATGGAAATATCGGAAGGCATTACTATACTAGTGTGCTGCGATGCAATGCACACAACCATGCTAAAGGATGAGTTTCTTAGGATGATGCGCGCGACATAAGTGATAGCAATCCACGTCGCGATTGCGGAGCTCCAAGTCGTCAGGATCGAGCGGGTGAATAAAGTTGTATGCATGGCTTTGGGTCTTGGACATGTGCAGCAGGAAGCTGCGGATACTCTTCCAGGTTTCGAAACGGATTGACTGACGATGAAGCGGTCTCGTCTCCGGCTAGACCTGGGAGCATTATCTTTACCCCCTGGCTTCTCTATGTAAAAGAAATTCCAATTCCAGTAAACATCCTAGATGCTTCGACGATCACAGTCGAGTTAGGCGGGCACGGCCACTATAAGGAATAATGTAGACCATGTTTGGAACATGAAATACTCCGCTGATAGGAAGCAAGATTTATTCACTGTTGCCCATCGGGTGATGCTGCTATCTCCTCGAAAATCCTCTCATGACGTCCATTTTCTAGTTCGTTGATTTGGCGCAGCTGTGGGAGCTGGATCGAATTCGGGTTAACATCCGTTTCACCTTCTAGCGCACTTGTCAATCTGAGTACGTTCCATTCCACGCGTTTCAAACTAATTCACAGAAGATAGTCCTTTAATAGCCGCTGCGCTCTATCTATGGTAGGGTTCTAATATTCATATGAGCGTTGAATGTAGCCGAAAATGAGCTCGCGTTACGACTGTAACGGGGCTTGCTAGGCGTAACCCGGCGTGTTTGGAAGGGATGTTGTGAGATATGAGGTCGAGGTCCTATAGGACTGGGGTAGGTTAAAGACACTCGAGGTTTTCGATGGTCAAGGAGACTATGATACGACGCAAGCGCCTACGTACGACTTGATTGAAAGAAGGGGGAAAGCCCCGAACGATACATGTCTTTCGATGAAGAAATATGCGCTTCGTTTGATGGCTGTAATACAAACGACCTCAGGGTAATTCATCGAGAAAGACATAAATAAGTCACCATTCTATGAGCCTCTTATACACTTAGATGTCAAGATACTGCTTCATAGGAGAGAAGGAGAAGACGATGTGCGCACAACATATGAGTCTGAGGAAGAATATTTAGTGATGGCACTTTGTTGGGTAGCGGTCTCGGGCACTCGGTGAGCGGCCTTGTGGGGAAGAAGCTGGCGGCCTCGGGCTCTTGACAACTGGTTAGGTCAACACTCTCGACCTCGATCTCGCGACGAGCGAGTGTAACGGGACAGAATAGCTGCATCGAGCGTCTCATTATCGATAGTGTGGTGCCCTCTAACATCCACCTCACTTATAACTCTCCCCTTGTCACAACCAGCCCACGCCACCTGCCGAATTTCCCAAGACCGGGCCCAAAAAAGCACCCCAATATCCAGTCTCCGCATCCACATCAGCAGCATACTCCATAAGATTACCGTACAACCTCGCAACGCGCAATATGCCCTGGACAGAAGAGGTATCGAGGGAGGGCAGATGAGTGTTGTTGCCAAGGATTGCGACGGCGCAGGTCGACGTCGATGTATCTTGTGATGGAACGCTGGTGTCGGGCTCGGATAGATACGCATAATAGACCTTGTGCTCGGTGCCGACGATGGTGATACCGGGTTCGATAAAGGTGCCGTGATCAGGACGACAGGGGAACACACCATTCGCAAAGGCGGACCATGCCAGCTCGGCCTTCTTGCGCAGGCTGGCCGCCATCCAGATGCTCATCTGCAGCTGTGCTTCTTGAAGATTGCCCGAGGGAGATTTGACTTCGATGCCGGTGAAGAGGGCAGCAGCTTCAGTGTAAGAGTTGGTGGTGTGGCTGATAGGAGCGTGGCGGAGGGTTTTGTAGAGGCTAGCATACAGAGGGTGGAGGTGTGAGTAGGAGAGGCAGAAGTTGGTTTTGCGAAATATGGGGATGGGTTTGAAGGGGTGGGGCGATTGTGGAGAGATAGGCGGGTTGGATAGATTGCGATTGTCTACGTTATGAGCATGTAGAGAGGATAGATGCACTTACTTCGAACGGGCACTAGCACACTACACAATCATCTAGCACAAACCAAGGAAAAATTGTATAAGATAGTCCTAACTCCTAACTTAGAAAAGCAGTAGCAGCTCTTTTAGCCTCAAACTGTAATAAGTGTATCGTAAGCGGAAACTTGAACTTTGAATGTTTCTACTAATAAGTAGAGGCCGTTCTGATTATCCATCGTAAGAAACAAGCCTCAGATATTTTCCAGTGAGCTGCTTCCCGTATCAACAATACTATATCTTCGCTGTTAGTTAGCGGCCTCGAACTCACTGATACCGATTTCGTACTTGATAACTGCATCCTCCGAGATCTTGATAACTGAGAGATCTCCATCTAGTTCACTGATGATGTCGCGATTCATATTGGAGCATGAACAATGCTGGATGATGTCGTCTTCGGTGGCCGTGTCTCAGCGGAGTCACTTTTGCGAAACGGGAGAGGCTAAACAAACGCTAGACGGCTGCCTCCACGCCTCCTCCTCAGGGAAGAACACAATGTGGTTTCACCATCTGAATATTACACCTAGACGAAGTTCCTTCATCATTAAATGAAATCAACAATCAACTAATCAACTAATCAACTAATCAACCTATAACAGTAGCCTTCTATACCGAGTCTAGCGTCTATTACAGCACAGTTAACAACGTTCGAAAACTCTCAACCGATCGATCGGAATACAACGGTAACGTTGCGTTACGTAGCAACCTACATAAGTCTTTTCCTGTATTGTAAGCTTTTAAATCCGATGTATAAAGTCGATCGAGGTTCATATATGTACTTTATATCAGTTCTACGTATAAATTACAGCCTATCACACACCATTTTTGCTTGCTCTCTGTCACCGTATCGTTACTACAACTAACGTGTTCCGGTCAAGTTGGTCTGTCACGCTTCGCTGAAGATGGCGTCAAATTCAGCATCCGGAGAGACTGACATGTATAATGTGTACAGAATCTATTTTACACAGGCCAGCGGTCCATCTCATGAAGCAATTGCTCTAGTCCCAGAGCAGTCCCAAACCCAAACAGAGGGTCGGGTCTACCATGTCATTGGATTCGTTGCTTTAGGGATGGACTATCAGTGTCGCCCTCGATATAAATATGGTCTTGACCATAGATTCAAGGAGCAATTTTACCAATTCCAACTGCCAAAGTCATATCTTCCAAACTTCGAAGATATTGCAAGCACCTGGCCTCCTCCTGGTCCTGATCGCGCACTCACCGAGAGCAACCCCGACTCTCCAGTTAAAAACTGCGCTACTTGGGTGACTGAAGTTTTGGAAGCAACCAAAGGCCTTCTGGGGAGCAATGACTTGAGTGCTGAAGCCATTCATCTGGGATCGTCGAATTGAGGCTTAGTTCAAGGTCGATCACATCCAGAAGAACGCCATGTTCATCATCGTTATCATCATCAGGCGCGTGAAAGTATTCAAACGCGTCAAGTTAGCTAAGGTTCTCTCTACAGTGATTGCAGCGTGAGAGTTGAAACTGCATTTGCGTTGTGATCCAAATCTTAGTCTATCACATAGTCGGTGCCTGCATAGGCTGCAAATCTCTACAACTTATTTTTTCACTATCAAGGTTATCTTTGACCTCAAGAGGATTTGTTGTGCGTGTGTTCATTAAAGAAATTGTGATTCTGCGTATTCTGAGACGTATCGATAAAGTGATATTTTTTCTCTACCCGCTTTTGTGCCGATTCACAGGGGAACCGCCTTTTTCTCATCACTTTCTGTACTCAAGTCTACGCCAACTGTTTGTAAAATAAAATCCCAAACAAAAAACCAGATAAAGGACTGTAAATCCCTGCAGTCTATGTAAAATATTCGACTTCTCAAGGCATAACTCCTTGCTGTCCTCACCCCGCTATACGTTTGTAATAACTCTAAAAAGCCTGTTAACAGGCAGAACTATATAAACCTACTTTTTTTACTACGCTCCTTTTTGTGTGGATTCGTAGGGGAATCATATTTTTTGTATCACTTTTTGTCTCAAGGCGTACGCCGAATTTTGGTCAAACCATCACCCCAGATATAAACTTATAGACTATTAACGGTACAGGTTTCAGCGTGTAGCTCCACTCTGGAGCCTGGAGCCGACACGCCGGTTCCCACACCAGGCCCAACACCCACTCGAGGCCCAGTTCGCACGTCACATCCCGCTCACTATGATTAAGAGTACTTGAATGTTTCGGAGATTCATTCGTAATGTATATATATATCTTAAAGATGATCTGAGTACATCATATAGGTTCTGAGGTGTTTCATTTCAAGGTTTGTGGTTGAAAATTTATGCTCAGCTACCACGATACTTCTATGAATCGTGAGTACATCATATGTTCGCGAGGGTAAGGAGTGAGAACATCTAGTAGATGGGTTGCCCAATCAGTACCGAGTTTTTCGACAAAAAATGCTTTCGTATATTCCCAGTATTCTGGGTACCACCCTCCCATTTCCCAATCGATGATTGCCGCCACACGACCGTCTCTGACGATGATGTTGGCAGGCCTAAAGTCCCCATGTGTGAAGACAATGCTACGATTATGTGCATCAAGCACGCTACGGGTGTAAGGATCGACATAGCCTCGTGTGATTGCCACATAGGCGTCGGCAATCGTAGTGTTGAAATCTTCCTCGGTATCGAAAGGACCTTAAATATGGTAAGAAAAACTTCAATTGACACATGCAGTGAGTGAAAGCTGGAGTGCACCGACCTTTATTGGCTGAATTGAACTTTAATATTTTATCAGTGACCGGTCCGCGGTGTACAGATCCTATGTATTCGGCCTGCGGAATAGAGCGAAGTTCTGTCATGTACTTTTTCAAGTCCACCGAAATCTGCCGCTTCTCAATGGTACTGTGTCCATCCCATGATTTACTTAGATCCTCGCCTTCAATATACTCCATGAAGATATAAACATCATAAACACTTCCATAATCTCTGAAATCTCGGTTGAACGGCCCGTACGCATATGCTGCATATAATTTTGGGACAGGGATGGATGTTTGCTCTGCAATGAACAACATAGTCTTGGCTTAAATGAGTGATGCATGGTGGCCGTGTTTGACAAGCATTGACGGGGAGACTTTTGTGAGCGGTTTGCCGCATCCTCTGGCTATTACTTCCAACGTAGAGGCCTTGATCTGTTCTGGGCTGATGATCTCATGCCCTGGAGCCAAGTATAAGACGTTTATCTTTGTTTCGGTAGGCATTGGGTTATAGAGCTCGGGTATTGCAGCTGCCTGAACGGCAATGGTGGGGTGCTGCCATCTTCTAGCAAGTCGAGCTTACATTTGGGGGACCCACTTAAAATCATCTTTGTCCAGAGAATTAAGAGATTGCTTAGCTTGGCTCGGCTTTGAAGAACGCGCTGATTTTGCCGGCTCGACGCGGAACCGTAGAAGTCGACAATACCACCAAGAGTACCAAATGCTAGCGCTGAGTAGTAATTCCACACACCTACTGTCAGGAGGAGGAATCTTTGGAGGTGAGGATAATTTTAAGGCGACTCTCCATGGAGGGATGGATATAAAAGGTCACAAAAGGTTACAAAAGGACAAAGTGATGAGCTTACTCAAGCACATCGCCTCGCAGTATCCATGGTTGCGATTTCTCGGTACCACTTCGATAATCCAAGCGCGACAGCGTTCGCCTTTACGATATTTCGATAGAACTGTTGAATGTTAGTCGACGAATAGTAATCGAACGAATTAGCGATAGCTGGTGTCATTATTTGTTACTCAAGCGCACAGGACATGCAACATTAGTGTGGCAGGGCGCCTGCATTTAGAATACCATTGTTCTGCGTTTCTCTAGAAGGTCTGTTAGGCAAAACCAAGTGACTACATGTTCACGTGGAATTTCCATTAGGGTCTGAACAAAGACCCAGTCAATGGAACCAGGATGCAGTATTTGAAGAATCTTCACAGATCAGCTAAAGTGAACCCGCCATCTCACCTCTGTTTAGCTGTATGGCCTTCGGCGATTGGTTAATGTATCGCATCATTCTTGGAACAATCTTTGTGTCACTACGAGTAAGGTCCTGAGTATAGATTGGGAGCTAAGCATAGGTAGTATTTCAGAGATCTCAAGGCGCTAGCACGACAGAGCGGTCGACTAAGCGTTAGCGTAAGTGTTATCAAAGGTTACCTGCACAGCAAATTTTGTCATACCATTGAAACAAACTACAAATATAAACTATAAAACCTCCCTTTTGGTTTCTGTCCATTCATCAAACTCCCCAGACAATGGTTCTAGGGAGGAAGCGTCCTTCTCTGGTGGAGATATCGTTCGCCTTGCTGGACTGTGCAAGTGGAACTTGACTATTCTGAACATACATCTTGGGATTGGTTGGACCTGCATGCCTCCTTGGGACGCGGCGCGGATCGCTACCTTCCTACGAGAACCTTCCGGACGGCTAGCATCATCCAGGAATCTATGACGACAGCATAGCTATGAAAGAATAGAACGGGCTTTGTGTCGACCTTAGTAAGCTAGGGTACACGGTAGTGCTATCCAATCCAATGGACCGTAAATTAGACAGTATACAGGTACCAAGATGAACATCATATCATCCTCACATACTGGCATAAAACTGCGTTGACTTCCTGGGTTCCAAAGTAGTTGATGATTCATAGTCTGAGTGAAACAGACTGTACTAGAACTTTCGGCTAGGCCTATATTAATGAATGCCGCAGCAAGGGGCACTTCGGGTTTTCAAAGCCATGATTTCACGCGCCAGCGAATAAACCCAATGACAATAGAATGCATATGGCATAGCATAGTCGAAGTACGCGTATAGCGACGAAGAAATAAATCAGCTTATCTGAACTTGTATCGATTAGGTTCATTTACTCATGTCGCATTTAATTCGGTACTTCATACCTTCTCACCTCCAGCTCAAAAGCAGTCATCAGGAGATATGACGTGCTATACACAGGCTACATCTCAGCCTCCATCCTATAGGATGTCTCATAACCCGAAGGTTTAATCGTGAGTCGAATGCTAACCGAGGAAAGGGTTCTGGCGATTCACTTCTGCGACTTTGCCTCCGGTTCTACACGGGCGAGTTTGCCAGACGTAAGAATGGCGACTAGGGCACTTAGCAAAGACTAGCAATATTTTCGGAGCAGAGAGTGAACTTTAAGTCCTATTCATCCACGCTTCTCCTTGTTCCTGAGCGCATAGATTTTACTTTCGACGAAACGGGCTTGACGTTGATGAGCACGGTCTTGTTGTTAATAATGATATATTAGGGCTTTTTAGCAATATTTTGTATTAGCAGTGTTCGTGTTTCGCGGGTAGCTCCCATTTGTAGGGCAGCAACTGTGATTAGAGTAACACGCATCACGCAGCGCGCTGAGTATTCTTGTTATTGTAGGCGACGATCCTAAGCTTCGGATGCTTAGGTTTAAAACAACCAAGTTACCGCAAGGAATTAAGCCTATTAAGAAAAGGGTATACCGTGAACTACACATGATGAGAGTGGAGAGGGTCGTGCATCACTGGCGCAACTTCTGGATAACGTCATACCAATAGAGACAGTGTTGTAGATTGCAACTGCTAATGCATCGGACAAAAGATGCTGCCGTAAATACCAGAGAGTTACGTGATGACTGTAAAGATTATGTCTTTGTATAGCCGTGCTGGTCACTGGTCATCTCTTTTAATTATACTACCTGGCTTTCAGGCTAACCTATCCTTGATAGCCACTCGCTCATATCTGTATGTCAATGCAGATCAATACGTATGCCCACATGTAGTATATTAAACCCCCACTGCGACGTCATTGCGGCAGTCTGAAAGATCTAGTCATGGTACCAATATACAAACCGCAGGAGTCACAATCTGATGAATCATAATAGTATTCTGTGAATACTTGTTAGAAAGTGTCTGTATAGCGCACCTTTGTAGACTCTGACTGAGGGGTAGGCCACTGATAGACGTTTCCGCAGATGAGGCAACCACGGCCGACGATGAGAAATATGAACGGCATACTTGATATGATAATTATAGGTGAAATGGGGAGTTTGAAATTGAAGTTGATGGTTTGCGGAGATGGCTTGTTCGGTATGTGATTGAGAAAGGACATCTGACACTTATATATGCACCTCGTTTAGAGTCTGCAGTCTTAGGAATCGTTCGATTCGTCGCTTTGCCATCGTCTAGTCCTTCACCGGGTTGCCTTCATTCAAGATTGGCCTTCCTTTTCTCACCATAGCTACCTTCCATCTACGTCGAGGATAAGCCAATTTCACCCGAATCTCCTCAGCTTCAGTCATCCGGTAAACGTTCGTGTAGGTAGGGTGCATGGAAGCGACTGTACTCGGTGCTTTTCATTGCCGTGACAGCCCGATGCGGTGTATATGCCGGAAGATTACATTACAGCTGCGGGCGATGCGTAGAAGATGGTTGGATAGCCTCCCCTGGAGGCGCCGAGTACCCGCACCCCAGGACTGCATCGATCGCTAGAGTAAAATGATGGGTGTATGCAAGACGAGTCCACTCAGCCTCCAGCGCCTTTTTCGCTTCTGGCGGGATTATATCCAGGCCAGCGTGCTATCGTAAGAACTTATAAGTCATGGATACCAAGATAGACAGAATACAAGTCCGACGGTGCTTCCAAATGCACGTTCTCATTATCAGTTCCAGATAGACAGTCAACAATTCTCTCTCGGATTCTAGCCAATACGATCCATCAATTCCCGTCGGATAACGGGGTGAAACCCAGGGCACGTGCGGAGGCGGCCTGTCTCTTTCCAACGTCAATCGCAGCTAATCTCTCACATTCAGATTCGTACTTCAGCGCTTCCCTCTTGCCAATGGTTTTAGTATCTAGACGCAGCGAACGGGTTTCGAACAAAGATAGCTAGACGATTACGAATCTTGCCAGGGGAAGTGGTACCGATGATGGCCGAAACTGATGTCTGGATATTGTCAATGATAGCCTGAGTGAAACAGAGATTTGACCCGTCCATAGTGAACTCTTCAGTTGGTGCATGTTGAGGGCAGTCAGAAAGTTGCGTAAACCGAGGGGTATTCCTGGTATCTTTCCACTGATATTTTGGAACCAGAGTAACCGCATGACATGGAGATGGTTCAAGTCGACATGGAATCGTTTGAATAAGCAGAAGTGCACGTCCGTCATTCACGATTTCGCTCCCAAGCTTTATCGCGGCTACGTGAGCGCCCTCGCCGTGTGAAGGAGGAAGGCACGAAACAAGTCGTAAAGGAAAGGCGGGCTTCGAGCTCTAGGATCCACGAGCTTCACCTCATCGACGAGTGTCGCACGCGCCCTCGTGCGCCATTGATCGAACTCTCGTAGCTTTGATATGCTGTATATTGGAAGTATACAGGTGCGGGGGTGCAGCGCTGTGGCTGTGCTGGTCGACACGGGAAAGAGCGATTCTCGGCGTGCCGTATCATCTCCTCATTGGACAACGGACAGCGCGCGTGGTCGAGCCAGTCTTGACCAGTAAAAAACACCTTGTTGAAAACAGATGCGCAAAGACAGACGCTCGATCCTTGCACGCACCAACAATGTAACCCCGCTTCAACAAAGACTCCCTTCTTCAGTCACAATGAAGATACATGTTGTAGTAATAGTGAATTACATTCTTGTGTATATACAAGTAGGGCTGCAGTGCTTGGAATGGATCTTGGATGAACCACCTCGACCAGCCGAGTAGGGTAGGTCGTGTAAAAAAGAAGAGACTGCTCCAACACAACACATAACCATGGACGCAAAGCATCAGGAAAACGCCACGCCAACCAACCGACAAAGCAGGCACCAACGCGCAAAACCCCACCAACAACACGTATGGCGCGTGTCTAGCGCGCTTCAACACGGTCAACGCCCTCAAGCCCGGCCCAAACTCGCTACACAGGCGCCTCGGCTAAAACACAGACCCATACTTGGTCATCGCTTTCCTCCTGAATATAGTAGAGCAGGATTTGGAATACTACAAGCACAGCGTCCGGGAGGACAGCTAGTTTATCATTCGTATAAGCAAGATGAATATAGTAGAGTAGGATTTGGAGTACTACAAGCTCAGCATCCGGGAGGACAGCCAGTTTATCATCCGTGTAAGCAAGATGAATAAGAAGCCATAGTTGCAAAGGTAATCAGCTACTGTGCATAGATATCTACTTGAGCTACGCTTACTAGACACTGCGTGCAGAGTTGTTAGAATAAGGCCCTGGCACGTTTGCTGACTAGGTAAATGTAAATGACAAGTCGCCCATCTCCTGCTTTCTGCTCACTTTTGTTCCTGCTGTTGTCTGTTGTTCTCTTCTCTTTACTTTTGTTTTCTATTGTTCCCCTGTTTTCTTTCCACTGCTGAGAGCTTTTCTACAAAGCTTCTACGAGTTCCATGTAAAAAAGCTGTCCTTTGCTTTTACTATACATGGAAATCAACCGGTTAAACTACCTCAGATGCTCAATGCCAACATACCACTTCTACAGCCTTGTACCTGTAGCATATTAATATACAAGTTGTATTTCTAAGCACATGCTATCTGCATCGTGAAGTCAACAAAGACCATCATCCACAGATACTTTCACTATTGCAGTCTCTCATATAAAAGGCAAACCATACTACACCACAAAGTCACCCGAGGGTTCTCTTCTTTTTTTCCTGCTCTCCATTTGCTTTCTTTTTTCCTGCCATGCTTCTTTTTCTCAGACGTAAGCTTGAGTGAAGAATATGTGCGTACAAAGGACTGCTGTTGACAAAGGATTATGCGTCTGTCTTTGCGCATCTGTTTTCGACGAGGAGTTTGTTTGTTTTTTGGCACGTGGACTGGGTAAGATTGGGACCACGCGCGCTGGAGATGATACCGTGTGTCGAGAATCGCTCTTTCCCGTATCGACTAGCCCCAGTCACAGCGCTGCACCCAACCCCGCCAATCCACACGCAGACCACCGACCCGAGTTAAGCTATGCTATAGATACCGAGCCTACCTACTCGACTCAAGGAAAGCAGCCTAGCGCCCCAGCACGCAAAGCGCAAAAGGGCGTGTGCAGAGGGTTCTAGGTTAGTTAGTTAGCGCCTTATACTGTCTCGATGCGAAGCTGCGGAAACGCGCTTGTGTCAGCGTACCTTTGCTGGTTGGCATGCTGGCTTGTTCGTTCGTTGGTGCGGGACTGGGGTCACGGCGGGAACTTGGCTGGGGCGCTTTTTCTTGGGGCGGGCGGGATGGCTACGTTGCTTTGCTTTACTTCACCTACTAGGGAATGTACATGCTCTGCGTATCTGTATCTGGCTTGTTCTGCGTGTGCTTTGCATGGACGCGGGCGCTGCGCTGCGTATGCAATATATCCCGAGTCTTGTTTTTGACCAAAATTCGGCATACAACGGAATGTTACAAAAAAGTTGATCCCCCCCTGGGAATCGGTACAAAGAAAGAAAAGGGCGTAATACAGAAAAAGAGCAAAAAGTTGGGCAATGCAGTGTATGTACTATTTCTATGTACATCTAGCTTATTCTGCGTGGTGCTTTGTGTAGATATGAGTTTGCATATCTGGCTTGCTCTGCGTATACCTTGTATGTACGATTGCTCTGCGCATGTATGTGTATTGCATTGACGATCACTCTGCGCATGCAGTCTATATACTATTACTCTACACATCTGGCTTGTTCTGCGTGTGCATTGCGTGGATATGAGTTCGCATGTCTAGCTTGCTCTGCGTGTACGTTGTATCAACGATTGCTCTGCACATGTATATGTATATTGCATGGACCATCACTCTACGCATAAAGTCTATGTACTATTGCTCTACACATCTGGCTTGCTCTACGTGTACGTTGTATGAACGATGGCTCTGCATATGCGTGTGTATTGCATCAACGATTGCTCTGACTGTATCATCTACTCGTTCCACAACGGACAGCGTTTAGTTAAGCCAGACTTGGCCAGTCTATCTGCCAAACAACACCCCGTCAAAAATAGAAATAGAAGCGCAAAGACACTCAATCCTTTGTCGGCAGTCCTTTGTACGCACCAACAATGCTGTGCCTTTATAACCCTACTTTAACAAAGACTCCCTTGTTCAACCCTAATAAACCTACATGTGGAAGTGGTTGCAGCCATGCTAGATGAGATTCTTGTGTATAATTAGGGCTTCAGCGCTTGTAATCCATCTCGGATAATTAACAACCTCAGCTAGCCAAGTAAAACGTGCAAGGAAGTCACAACCTCTACCTACCACATCACCATGAACCCGAAGCAACAGAAAAAGGTGAACAAGGCTGACGACGCATTCCGCGCGTGTATAGCGCGCTTTGAGACGTGTTACCGCGCGCTACTTGACGGGGGCTTTGCAGAGCAGGCGTGCTACGTCGCTCACCGCGAGACGCGCTTGGCAAGGTGTGACGTGCCGGATTCGGATTCTCCCATCATCACTAGCCTGTTGGATTTGCTGGAGCTGAGTCTGCAGTGCTACACGGACGCCGTCCTCGAGGGCAACCGTGTTATCGTCGACGCAAGCACGCCGGCTGTTGACTCCGCCATGTGGTCGGTTATTCACGAGGCAGAGGGCAAGTCCCGGACTCATTAGTGGCTATAGGGTACAGGGTACTGAACCGTCTACCCGAGCCACCCGCCCGTACCAGACACGGCGTGCAGTTATTGCAACGAAGCCCCCGCACGTCACCGACCAGATAAATAAATAAATAACTGACGGACGGACAGACAGACAGACGAGACAGGTCGGTAATCTCCTGTTTCCTATTCCCTGTTGTTCGCTGTTAATCCCTGTTGTTTACTCCTCTTTCCTTATACTTGCTTTTGTTCCTGTTGTCCCCCTCTTCTCACTGCTTTTTCGCTTCCACAAAGCTTCTACGAGACCATATAAAGCTATCCTTTGCTTTTGCTATAGATAGAAATCAACCGTTCAAACTACCTCGCATCTTCAATAACAGCATGCTACTTCCATAGCCCATTTCAAGCCTTGTGCCTGTGTAACTAGTTATAACTACATCCTCTCTGCATTGCGAAGTCAAGGAAAACTATCATCTATAACGTCACCCCCTGCGCGACGGAAAACCCCCTGTGCCGGTATAGAAGAATCGGAAGAGTGATTCATTATCTACCCCATTGTCCTTTTAAGCCATGATTGAGACATGGACACTGTTCACGCGTCCATCCCTAGATTGTTAGCTTGCAATGCAAAATTACGTCGCCTTGATCGCGCTGTTAATCATTACTAGCATCCCGTCTATAACTATACTAACTTTCCACCCCTACAGCTCTGCGAAAGGACTGTTATTACTTCTCTTCGGAGCCTTCTATATGCTGCATTAATAGAAATTAACTGCAAATATCCATTCGAGGCTAATTAGCTTACCGTAGCATAGGTTTAAAAAGTTTCTCCGATAGAGGAAGCATCATGGCTTCTTAGCGTAAGATCTTCAACAAGCTTACTTAGTACTTTAGTTTAATTAGGTAATTAACGCTACACTCAATTAATCTAGATTATTGCGCTTGCTTGAAAACGTATCTGCTTGACTATTTTTAGTAACAAAGCGCTGCACGTTCGTTGTTGCCTACGTGTCTAGTCCTGGCTTGTGCATGTCCCCTTCCCATCGCCATCGTATCACAACCCCCACGATAGTACCAAAGTAGACATGGACCCAGCTAGCCAGGTACTAGCAGAAGGTATCCCCGCAGATCTACCCTTGACATGGGCTGCCTGGTCTGAACATGGGCGTATACCTCTCACCACACTCTATTGCCGCGCTCATGGACGGCCTTCCAACAAGGAAAAAGCCTAGAAGCAGCAATACCTTACTCCAGCGGAAGAGAAAGCGCTGGTTGCAAATTTATTATTAGTGTCTAACCTTGGATATTCAGTCCGTGTCAAGTATATTGTAAGTGGCCAGGTAAAGTAAGAACAAC
>JACVRA010000274.1:39312-105640 GCA_019828545.1 Paracamarosporium sp. OC-R06-R3 | reverse complement strand
GAATCCGTGCATTGGGTGCACGGACACGGTACGTGGTGCACTGACTGCCAAGATACGGTAGCGCACTCACGCCTTATCACCTTCCAAATGCTGTACTTGACTTGTATCTTGAACGAAGACATTGAGCACCTTTTAATACTACCAATCCAACATGGGCGATAACAACGCGAAGCCCCGTCTGTCTCGCCTGGCGGAGTCAGCCTACAACTCGCCTTACGCTAGGGCAGGCGCCCCGACGCCTCACCCGAACACAGACCCGTATGCTCCTCTCCAGGCCAAAGCCCTTGCAACCCTCGAGGCCATGGGTTATGATCCTCAAACCATGGTCGAGCGCGGCATTGTCTAGGCTGAGGACCAGGACCCGTTCGGCTATGTCATGTAGTCTCAGTATATAACCTTCCTAGGCATCTGCTTCCACAGGGTTATGGAGAGCTACGATGAATTCTTGGACGAGAAGGAATACAACGACATAGTTCTCGCCAAAACGGTTGTTCCCGTCGTCCAGAAATACGAGCTCAATATACGAAGGCAGGTCATATACCCCGATTCAGTACGTATTCCTGGCGAGGCCGGCCTCGGTCCTATAAAGCTGCTAATTTGAAACAGTTCATTGCGGCATATCGAGAGGATATCATTGAGCCGACCCGGAACACCGGGACTACTTCACTTTTCTCTCCCAAGCAGCAGGCTATTGTTGCAGAAGTCAAGGGCTCAGTCACCTATATGGATGTTAAGACGGCACGGCCTATTGACATTCGTACGCTTGGGGGCGGATGGCTAAAGGTGTTTGAAGGATTCACCAAGAAGGCAGAGCATGCAAAGATGCTGAAGGAGAAGTAGGACAGCGAGCATCCAAAGTCCGGGAAGAAAGCTGGACCTTCTAAGCTCTGATGGCAGTCAGGCAAGACCAGGTTTCTCCGTCAAGCCTCGAATGGGTAAACCTTGCGCTCGATTCTAGGAAACCATTTTGTCAGGATCCGTACATCTCCCTGTCTACAGACCCACGTATGTGTTGTGCTCCTTAGCAATTAATAGATATATGTATATATATTATAATATTAATTTAAAAGAAATGCGTTGAGGTTTACTATAGTAATGTATAGTAATGCGTAGCAACGCGTAGCGTAGGAGTTCTCTGCGACCTTTTGCACGCATAAACTGCCTAGCTATAACACTAAAACGCATCCCCTTCACCCTCTAAAGCGAGATCCCCTAGGAACACAATACATAAACACCTTACTACAACCCTCTCGAAAAATTCCCTATCCTGCTCTTTCTAGACAGTCACCCGCCCGTCTACGACAGCGCGTATATCCAAGAATCCTTCGTGCACAAGTACGCAGACCCCGAGCTAAAGCTACTTACCTCAACGCGCGATGCGAAAACACCACAAGTGACCCGAAAACTACAGCGCAGCGCGCAGCATGCTACAATAAATAAGCATTATCCTATATACTACAGTATCAATCTCCATAAAGCGCCTCTGAGTGGTGAACGAGATAGTATGGATGGGCTAGCTGCGAAGGCTGGCCCTGTCTAATGGCATCGCTTCTACGCTAACAGGCATGGTCTCCGATGTGCAGCGAGACGAGGATGAAACCTCGGATACTCCGCCTGTGAATCACCAACAACACATGCAACGCCCAACTCAACCCGACAAATCCTTTCATTCCGCTTCTAATCCTATAACTAGCACCCTCCCGCATCACACCCCATACACAAACGTCCACTTCTTATCCGCATACCGCACATCACTCGTATTCTCTGCCTCGATCTCCTCGGCCGACATCCCCGCAATCTTCCTCGCCTTGTACCGATTCCAGAACTTGAGCTCGAAATAGTAACATGCGTACCCGACGAACGCCACGGCAATAAGCCCGGTTGTCACTTTCAACGGCCAGATGTAATCAGGGCCGTACTTGGCGAGGAACAGCTCGGACCCGATGATCCCGCCGAGATTGCCCCAGCCGTTGATCCCGAGCACGATGGCGCGTTTTCCCGGCTCTGGCGTGTTGCCAGAGAGCCAGGCGACGGTGATGGGTGCTGCGATGAAGGTCCCAGAGAGGAGGACGATGATGCCGCCGTAGCGGGCGGAGGGGTTGGTCAAGGGCAGGCTGAAAGCCATGATGAGGCCGATGAGGACGAGCGTGATGCCCGCGAGGATATGCAGCGTGCGCTCGCGGAAGTGGTCCGAGGAATGCGCGAAGATGAGCAGGAGTACTGCGCCGACGACGTACGGCGGCACAGTCATCAGATTCGCTGTTGGGCCTGAGTACCCCAGTCCTTTGATCACGATGGGCATGAAGATTGTGAAGCCCTGCGGCGCGATGCTAGCGAGCACGTTGAACGGGAGGACGGCCCAGAGTTTCCAGTCTACGATCGCTTCCTTGATATCTCGTTTTGAGAGCTTGAAGCGCGAATCGAGGTTTGCGGCTGAGTCGAGCACCATTCTTCGCTCGGCGAATTCCTTTTCTTGCGCGCTGAGGAACCACGATTGGCCGGGGGCTTTGGCGAGCCAGAATGGTGTCGCGAGCGCGATGGCGATGGTGGCTGCGCCCTCGACGATGAAAAGGTACTGCCAACCGTGGAGATGACCGTCGATTTGGAAACAGCCGTATGCGATGAGGCCGCCGAACGCACCGGCGACGGCATACGCGCCGTAGAAAATTGCAATGCGGAAGGCGAGGTCGAAGCGTGGGTAGAATAGAGACAGGTAGGACACGCACGTGGGATAGAAACCAGATTCGAAGATACCGATCAACAGGCGTACAGCGATGAGTTGGGCTTCCGTCTTGACCCAGGCATGCGAGAGCGTGAGGATGCCCCACCCAAGTCCAATGATACCGAGATATGTCGATTGTCCGACTTTCTTGCCCAGGATGACGCTCAATGGCTGCAGCGGTACAAACGTACAGAAGAACAAACTCGTCGCCGTGTTGATCGCGCTGGGCTTCATGTGCAGATCCGTCGTGAAGCCATCGGTCTGGGCGTTACCCAGATTACTCCGATCCAAACCATTGAACATGTAAATAAGGACGCAGAAAGGCAAGATGAAGAAGTCGAATTTCCGGTTCAGCGCGCGCGAGTATTTCTTCTCTTCTGGCGTATTGGGGATATATCCGCCCTGCTTCGACGACTGCAGTTCCTCTTTGAGATGGCTCGCCGTCTTATCATCAACCTGCTGCACGGCGCGCGCAATATTCTCGACCTGCTCGGTAGCAGCGGCCTTCTCCAGCGACGACGACATGGCCGCGAAATCACTGCGCGAGGGAATAGGATGCTGACTCCAAGAGCTCCTCAAGTTCAGCTCGCCCTGAGAATCCTATCTCTTATTAAACGTCAGTAGATCCTCCGCACGTGCTTTCGACCATTACTCGTACACACTGGGTACCGTACCCGACCCCAACCTCTTCACCTGCTGTGCACCAACAAGATGCGGGGTCCCCACACCACGCTTCCCCAATACATCTGAACTGAGAAGAGCTAAGGTCTTGGGCCGCGCGCGGCGTCAGATAGTTGCCGTTTCTCCAAGCCGGTCGGTTGCCGCGGGATATTCCCTCCAATGAGACGGCGACGGAGGTTTTCTAATGGCGTTGACGACATCGCATTTGGGCGTCCGCGGGAGCGCGCTCCTCCATGATTAGCCGCTAGAGTATTAGTAGAGAGACAATGTACCGTTGCACACATTCTGATACCGAGGGGGAGGTTCACTTGTCTTCGCCGAGTCTTCAAGAGCGGATGGTTACACAAAATCCAGCACCAGCGAGAAGAGACAGAGCACTATGGCTCCAACCAAGGAAGAACTGTTCGCTTCGTTCCCGGACGATGTCCCAACTGCGCCGCTAGTAACAATCAGTTTAAAGAAACTCGTAGCCGATGATGTGCAAGAGAGGGAGCGCCTGTTTGAGGCAAGCAAGTCGCTGGGCTTCTTCTACCTCGATATGCGAGAATGTGCCGATGGTGAAGCTCTTTTGAAAGGCTCGGACGAAATGTTCGACTTGAATGAGAAGTTCTACAACCTGCCGCTTGAAGAGAAGATCAAGTACGATTTCGCAGCGAAAGGGATGTATTTCGGATACAAGGGAATGGGCGCAGAAGTCATCGACGGCAAAGGCACAAAAGACAAGAACGAAATCTACAACGTGCGTTTCTTCCTCCACAAAGCACAATGAACCCACTGACTCCCACCGGCAGATATCAAAAGACGACATGCTCTCTATCAGCGATCCCATCCCAGCACCAACCCTCATTACCAACAACCGTCCAAACCTATCATCATACATCCACGCCAACAACACCATCCTAACCACACTCTTCACCTCCCTCGCTACATCCCTTCAACTCCCCCCATCAACATTCACATCCCTCCACCGCCTTACCTCCCCCTCAGGCTGCCACATCCGCTTCATCCGCGCACCGCCCCAACCCGTGACTGAGCGCTCCCTCGCCCTCGGCGAACACACCGACTTCGGCAGCCTAACTATCCTCTTTAACCGCGTCGCCGGCCTTCAAGTCCTCCTCCCACATACCTCAAACTGGGTATACGTACGCCCGATGCCAGGCTGCGCCATCATCAACCTAGGCGACGCGATGGTCAAGTTCAGTGCTGGGATTCTACGCAGTAACATGCACCGCGTTGTTGCGCCGCCTGGGGCGCAAGAGCATCTGGTAAGGTACAGCCTTGTGTATTTCTCGCGGCCGGAGTACGAGGTTAGGATGGAGAGGGTGGAGGGCGGGTTGGTTGGGCAGGTGGTGCGGGGTGAGGAAGGGCAGGGTGAGAGCTCGAGGGAGTGGCTGGAGAGGAGGCATCGCGGGAGGAAGGTGCAGTTTTTCAAGGGTGTGGAGAGCTGGGAGGGGGCCATGGGGACGGAGGCGGTGCCGCGGATTGCGGCGTGATGGGATGAGTGGAGGACTGCTCGATAATCTGATGGTATCAGCTATGAGAGGCGATTCGGTTGGTTCGAGATTCTACTCCACGAACAAGGTGAAACTCTTATCGTACAGTCCAATTTATCTACTTCCGTATTGGTGTTTTTTGAGTTTATAGGGCAGCTATAAATTTCCTACTCTAGGGGGAACGTAGAAGCGTAATGCCTCATTTGTTGCGGCCGCGATACCTTCAGTCTCCCCCCAATGTGCCTCCCACGTGTATGCTAGCTTGCCCTCGTACCCTCAGGGCTTGGAATATGTTCTCTGAGTTTTGTTGTTCTATGGTGTTGTGCAGCTGCCCACTAGGTTCCTATGGGGCCGTGTCTTATGGTGTGACCTGCCACCGAGCGCAGCGGCAGCGGCATTCCGTCGCGACACAGCTCCACGAGAGCAATGTTCCGCTCGAGCGCGCCGTCAGATCTACTGAGCATGAGAGCTCTCTCGCGAATCTCCTCAGACCTTGTCGGGTGTGTCGAGGGGCACCACTCCTTCGACACAGGGTAGGGGCGACAGTGGACGAGGCTGTCTGATAATCTGCAGTATTGTGTGGCACCGATGGTAGCATGCCGGGTGTTTGTGAGATGGTGCGTGTGAGAGGTGATGCTGTTCAGCCCGAGGGCTCGTCGATGCGGGACGTCGCAAACATTCTCGGTTGGCGATGGGCTGAACAGGAAGCCCGTCAGTAACTGTATACTTTGTATTGTGACTGCGATAGAAGTGTTTGGGCTCTGTCGTCGCTTTCGTATTGCCGTGTCGCTGCGAGATGACTATTGCTGCGTTCGATCCCGAAGGCGAGAATGGCTTGTAGGGCATGACTTGTCATCTTATGCTAGATTGATGGTGCTATTCATTGTTAGGGAATTGATTGGGTCCGAAGGCGGTTTGACCATTTCACAGGTATATGGAAATGCTCACGTTCAACTTGCGAAGCTTTCGTCCCAGAAGGTGTTGAGGCTTGGGAATTGACGGCCACCCCGTATCTATCCCTGCGATGGCTACGTCATCTCTGAAAGTATACTACAGAAAAAGGCATGGTACCCGGATTCAAATACATGATTGAATTCTAGCTAGAACTAGTCGTCGATAACCATCGGGTCGTTGCCATTCTGATGATCCTCCCTATAATTATCATCATCAAATTCCGCAGTACCTGTCGTGTACGTATCAGTGAGTTGGCTCTTATACCAAAATCTATTCCACCAAAAGTCTCCAGTTTGAGGGTCCTTCGACTGTTCGTACACTGTCACGTCCCCTGCAAGCGTACCTATATCAATCTCGTTCCTGTTTTTCTCATCGAATGTTATTAAAAGCTCATGCTCCCCGAACATGTGCTTTGCCTGAATTCTGTAGGGCAAACATGCTGGGTTCTCTGTCCACTGAACCAGCACCGTGTGAGGTGAGGGAAATTTGAGTATCTTCCCAACCCACATCTGTTCCTCGCCCCTGTCGTTGGTTCCACATACGTATGCGTACCCATTCAATCGATAATCAGCGACCGAATAGGATGCGGGAGATGCAAGGTTGAAGTTCCAGGTAGCACTGAAAGGAAATCAAAAGACAACTCTGTCCTAAGCTTTGGAGTACACACCTATCGCCGTAATGGATGAATATTTCTTCACCAACGAATACGTTACGGCAGAGGCGGTGGAAGAAAAGTGGCGATTGACGCTGTCGAAACACAACCCTGCATCATGTACTACGTGCGTACCTTGCTCAGCCAGGAAGAGCATCCTGGGAAGTCCAAGACCATTTTCACGACGCGCTTGCCGGCCTTAAATTCCCTGTTCGAAGACGTTCCAAGATGATGCAACTGCTACAGAAGGCTTCAGAGAACCTTGGTATACGATTCCAAGTCCTACAAAAAGTGTTTGATCAAAATGAGTGCTTAGGATATGTCAATCAAGTGGGATATATCCATGTACCTCACGCACCAAAGCAGGCCTGTTGGGAAGAATGTCACGGCCTGTCACAACAAAAGGACACCTAGGACAGAAACTGACACATGTTTTGTCTGAAGCGGTCCATGCGTGAAGTCTTTCACTCAACTTTTAATAGCTCGCGAACATGTTCAAGCAATTTGTTGTCCATATCTGATTTTCTTTGCCTGACTTCCTCGAATCTGTCCTTGTGAATACCCACTCCACTGCCGATCTTCCTGGCCTCTCTGGCAGAACTTCCGATTTCATTGGTATTCAGCTCGTACCCAGGTGATACCATCAGAGCGGAATCACGCTCGTGCTACTTCCGGGGGCTAGAGCTGAGGTGATGGGTTGAAGTCGAAAGCGCGGCTAATAATTATGCAATTGAGCCCAATCGATTTGCATGCATACGAATGTTTAGTTTGTCGCCACCCCTGCAATGGGCACTTGCTGTCAATGGCATACCGTATCTTGCAACCCTTTGTTACCATCCCAACCTTTATGGGCACAAACCGCCTGACTCTTCCTTCTTTGACAAAACAAGACCTAGATAGCAATTGTTAGCTATTTTATAGCCTAAAAATAGTAAGTGATTGATTGTTGTTGGGTGGCGACTGACTGACGATGCGCATTGACTGCCAAGATACGGTATGCTGACCTTCAGCGCTATGTCGAAAGTCGAAACTTCACCACCCGCGAGCCGATATATCTAAACCACTCTTCACGCAGACATGGGCAAACGACGTCTTTCTTGCTCTTCGGACCCTCCCGCGACTATATGCAAGCGTTGTCAACACAACGAATCCATCACCAGACACAACGAATCCGCTCGCAACGAATCCATCACCGAACGTAGTCGGATTTGGAACTAGCTTGCGTCGGTCAGTCAGGGCCCACACGAACGACAACGGACTAGGTCGGCTTCGCCGCTTTCTAAAGAGGCCTGGACAAACCATACTTGCCGAGCACGATCAGCGCCGGGGCTTGACAGTTGGGAACTTGCACAGCCATTCGAGCAACAGGATCTGTGCAGCTCTGCAATGGAACGTAGCTCGTTTTACGACGGTTCGCAAGTTGACAAGTCCCAAACCCCATCCTCGTCCCGATATACGCGACTCGTATCGACAGGGCTTTACCGAAGCCTCCATTGCCAACCTAATGGTGTTATCTATCGAGGACGCTCCGATAGGTTGCCACCAGCAATCGAATGTTCTATTCCTAAATTATATGAAAAGCGACAATCGCCGCAACCTGATTTCGCTAATGACCCGGCCCTAGAAAGCATTGAGGAAGCCGCAGAGACAGCAGTAGCAAAGTACTACAACAAACATATCTTCATGGATTTCAGTGGCGTCCGACGTGATGATAACCTACCAATGAGCTTGAGTCAAGTTCCCTCCAATCCTCAGGCAACTAGCAGATTAAGCTGCCTTGTACCTAATAGTCTGTATGGTTATCCAATAGATACATTGTTAGGTACAAGGCTTACTACTGTTGGGACTGCTGCATCAGGTAATGCAGTACCACTCCTATTTCCATTCTTAGCAATTGAGTATAAAGGGGAGACGGACCTACTAGCTCACCAAGTCTCTGGGTTGCAACAAATCAATGTTTGGCAGACGCTTCTACTTGTGTTAATATTGCTGATCTTCTCAACAAACGCCTTCAGGGGGGCAGCCCTGAGATAACTCCGATTGATTCACATGCTTTTAGCATTGCTTGCCACGGCTCTGAAGCTCGACTTCTTGTATCCTGGAAAGCCGAAGATCAGAGTATTTATACTCAAAAACTTAGAAGCTTCTACATCCAAGAACCAGAGCAGATTCAAGAATTCCGCACTGTGTGTCGGAATATTATTGACTGGGGCAGATCTCGGCGGTTACAACAGATATGCAATGCAATTGATGCGTTAGCAGAGCAGAGTCGCATTGCACACACCAGGGCAGCAAAGTCACGTCCACGTCCTCAGGAGTCACAACGTCCCTCAAAGTCAGCACGCACGTCTCCATCAGCTAACGATGGAAAAACATATTCTCGGTCGCAAAAAAGCCCCTTCGCCACGACTTCACACACTTCTCGATCTCAACCACCTGCCTGGTTGTGGAACGGTCATGAGTACTACTACGTTCGAGAGAATGAGTACGTATTCGAGGACGGACGTACGGTGCCGATCGACAAGTCTTAGTCTGCATTCAGTTTTTAGAGTTTCGTTAGTTTAGATGGAACGAAGTCTATATCTTGCATGTCACGAAACGATGGTGCGGTAACTTTGCTATCTTCCCAGGGCTTCTTATGCGGGTTTGACAGTGATTTGAGCCAACCATCACTATCAGAGCGAGAAACTGGCATAAAAAAATTCTCCTCGTAGCGCGCTATGTGGGTGATATCGATGCACCAGCATGTTGAGCATTCTACGCAGCGAACAAGCCTTCTTAGGTGCCCTAGGGTACCTTAACAGCTTGGTTTGCGGCATGGCGACCCTATTCGACCCAAGCCACGTACTAGTACTCAACTACACACCCTGCGACGACCACGACCTTTTTCACGAGAAAGTCAGAGGCAATTACGTAAATAACTCGGTTTGCCGTATGTTGTCGAGCCCATTCCGCTCAGGCGACGGCCCCTACGACGAGAATGCCGAAGACGACGCCGTGTTTGTGGCTTCTAGAAGGTTAAAGCAGTGGGTAGCCCGGAAAGCACGTGCCCTCGAGCCAGCCGGACGAACCACGTAAAAACACAGCGTAGTACGCTACGCTACAATAGATAAACACTATCAATCTGAAAGAAACTCGTCACTAAAAACGCAGCGCAGCATGCCACAATAAACATTACCCTATCTACTACAATATTAATATGAAAGAAACTCATCACCACCAGGCCACTACACAGCAAACGTCCACGCCTCCCACACACCCCAGCAATGGCACGCAGCCCCCACAACAACACAGGCATGGAAAACCGAATGACTCCCGCCCCAAACGTCGAACCTGCCCCTCGTCTTCTCCGCCCTCCACGCTAACCTCTCCGGCCACCTGCTCACGAAGAACACCACGCCGAGCGCATACCACAGCCCCTCTGCCGCCCACCACTTGACCCCGCACTCATGCCATCCCTTCGCCACGCCATGGACATACATGCCGTGGAATGTCGGGCCCAGGCCAGACAGGGTGGTAAGCACGAACGCGGCGGTGCGATGGGGGCGGAACTTCATGCCCTGGAGGCTCGGGTGGAGGACGAGGACGGCGGAGGTGAGGATGAGGAGTGTGATCATGGACCAGTAGAGGCGCTGCTCGAAGGGGTGGTTGTAGAAGCCTACGTAGATGCCTGAGATGAAGGAGGCGAGGATGAGGACGAGGATGCCGGTGAAGTCGAGGAGGAGGCATGAGAGCGAGACGTCGGGCGAGTGGTTGCAGAGGGTGTGGAAGTTTGCCGAGAGAGAGAAGGTGAGGAGGGCGGCCATCGGGGTTAGAGTCAGCATGAAGCGGTCCATCCAGGGTGCGTCGGCGTAGATGTCGGAGATGTTGAGTTGGAGGAGGGGGAGCGCGAGGGCGAGTGCGACGGCGGGGAGCAGGTGCGTGTAGATGTTTGTGGTTTCGTTGTGGAGGTGGACGAGCGATTGGAGGCTGCGGTTGATGCTGTTGGATGGGGGCCGGTAGTGCGAGGTGATGAAGGGCGAGGCTTCGTGCCGGTACCAGTCCGGGAGCTCGTTGTAGGAGAGGAGGCGCTGCGGGTATTCATCGTGCTCCTCGTCGCTGTCCTTTCCGCTGGAGGATCTGCGCCCGTTCTTGGAGGACTTGCGGAAGAGGAGCAGTGGTAGTCGTAGGGCGATGGCTAGCGACGCCATGGCTGCTAACAGCTGTATATCTGGGACCGATGTCGCACGCGCCCGGCGACTCCAACAGAAAGGCGAGAAGTCGAAACGATTCTCGAGAGATTCCTCGGGGTCTAAAGGAGTGTGTCGAGGTTGAAGGTTGACCCCTCAATGGCGGATCAAAATTTTCGCGAGGGGCAATATCAACCGCGATCGCGAACCGGCGGCGCAACCGCTCTCGGTTGGTGGACTGAGAAATCCTCGCATGCAGAAGTTCGGGTCCAGCGGAACGACAAGTGCCCACATGGCGCGAGCAATGGCTGCCGCCTCTAATCTTGAAGCGGGCAGGCGAAACTGCGGTACAGGGGAAGCGTGGGGGGCTTGCCGCGGAGTGTTGGCATGCAGGACATGGTTGTCGCCAGGGCAGGCCAACACTCTTTTGCCGTGCCATCATGTTAGGTTCACGGGAGACTAAGCGCTTTCAAACACATTCCATCCTCTTCCTTCTGCAGACGGTCCTGTGCCATGCTCTTTCTAAAGTGCGAAGGGCAGCGTTGAGACTTAACACAGAATCTTCTTCAATATCCAAGTCTTCTATGTAGGTCAACAGCCTTGAGCGACTAGAATAAAGTTAAAGTTTTTGAAGTAGTACCAAGGATTGCTATTTCTAAAGTATCTGATGTGGTGTGGTGTTGGGGCACCTACGGAAATACCACAGCGCTTCCACACCCCAAATTGCCAGCGTGACACATAACCTGCGTCCACAAACAGCATGCACCTATGTAGAATAAGCATCCGTTGTCTAATTAGAAAATCTCGGAGCTTATACGCATCGAAGAGCGCATTAAAGGCGTTCAATTTACAGCCCTTTCCCCACACATTCACCCGAACACCCGGGATGGATCCATTAACACACACCTGCGGCATCGACACCGGGCCTTTACATCGCTCTCGGGTTGGTGTCTATCATCCAATTGCTCTCGGAGATCTCTTTAATCACGGGAGGTACAAAGTTCTGCATAAGTTGGGCTGGGGAGGTCATTCGATAGTGCGACCGGCCGGGCTGCGAAAGATACAAGGTAGTCTCGCCACCACCCGGTGAGCAACATATTTACGACTGGCTAAAAATCAAGAATACGTTGGGATGAAAGTCTCATTCGCAAAATTTGATATAAAAAAAGCCGAGAGCTTGAGGTCCTGCACACTCTAACGGTGCTCAATTCTGGAGAAACCGGCTCACGGCATGTAATGCAACTGTTAGACCACTTCTATATCGAGGGTCCAAACGGGAAGCACGAATATCTATTGCTTGAGTTTCTGGGGCCAAGTGTCACAGATATCCTTGATATGCGCTTCAATAATGAATGGCCCACAGGGATACTTGCGAAAACCAGTGTGCAACAGGCCTTGGTTGGCCTCGCATATTTACACAAATATAATATTCGACACAGAGGTACGGCCAGTGCTGAGCTCATCCTGGGGACACCCCGCTAACATATCGCAGACATACACACGCGCAACTTGACTTTTGTCAACCCTTCCTTGCATATTCTAACGGAAGCAAAACTCCTCCAAAAGCTGCGAAGCCCGAAAATTGGGGCTGTCATAACAAAAGATGGAAAACCATTAGAACCCGGTCTGTCCACATATCTAATCGGGCCAACATCCTATCCCGCAGATGTGTCTTTGTCACAGCAGCAAATCAAAATCATTGATTTTGGCGAATCTTCCTCCAGCAACGACGTTCCTGCAATGCTCTATACACTCTTTTTTCTGTGTGAGCACCCGAGGTCATTCTTAGAGACAAGTTGGACTATTGCGTCGACTTGTGGAGTGCAGGATGCATGGCAAGTGTAGATCCGGGCCGTATAGGTAGGCAAGTCGCGAATGAAGATGAAGCTCACTCATTTAATAGATCTTCGAGCTCATAGTTAGTCAAATGCCATTCGATAGCATCATGGTAACACCCGTAACCGTCGTTCACCAGATACTAGAGACCGTTAGTGATGGATTGCTAGAGCAGTGGCAGCAAATGTGGCGGACCATCGACAGCGCGTGGACTAGAAACAAGACAGAAAACAGCCTCCAAGAGTGGCTAGAGGAAATGTACTTTGATGGCGTGAGGAAAGAGTACTTAACACGAGACGATATCACCAAAGTGGGCACGCTTGTTCGTAGGCTATTGAGATTTGAGCCTTCAACGAGGGCGTCAGTGCAAGAAATCCTCCAAGATCCTTGGTTTGAGAACAGGCAATTTGGCAATACGAGCATTTCGCGCATCAAGGCAGATCATACGATTGATTTCGGGTACGCCGTTGCTCTTCTGGCACCTGCACGGCCGTTGTAATGGTGACTACTGGCTTTTCGAGTTGAGTCTTACCATAGACCATTCGATCGCCGAAGGAAGTACACTTAGCAAAGTTGGGTACCATCTGCTGTTTGATATTCGCATACGACACGTTGGCCGAAGACTTATATTAGATATGACGTAAAGGTACTATGTTGTTTGCGGCAAGATTGTATTATGATGGATTCTAAATCTCTATCCATAGTCTCGGGATTGGTCCGTTGGAGCTCTTTTTCTTGATCGCGTTGATATGTCAAGAAGCTCTTCGCTTTGGCCGTTACTCCCCTCTTCGTCTCCACATGCCATTGATCTTTTGATCTACATGGTGGGCTTGATGTGACGTTAATGGTGATAATTGGAATAGGGTTAGATGCCCCAAATGTAAAGGTATTGTTCGTAACAGTGGAATCAATGTAAGTGACCTGTGAAGCGGCTAGATCTACTTGAGAGCCGCTGCTGCTTTGCTATTCATCCTCGTCTGGTCGTAGCTGCTGGTCCATAATTGGCTGGGAGACTTGCGACTTGGGGGTTGGGGACTACAAACTCCAGCCGCCACGTTGTAAGGGCTTTGCAGGATAATATAGTATTGGGACGATGCGGATCTAAGACTGCTGCCTGCAGGTCGCAGCAGTCTCTTATCAAAGAAACTGCTTTACTTATAGAACCACACCCCTTTAACGTGAACATGAGATGGTTCACATTAGCCAGCGTTTTAGAACGCTCATCCTTGACTAATCCCCATGCTCAGGATATATGAAACTATGCAGAACGCGAGGATCCCTTCTTCCTGTAAGTCAGCACAAATCACCAAGACTTTCTTCACTGCCATATTCGCCAGTCAACTTACGCCTTTCAATCTTTTTCCATATTTTTAATGATCTCAAGCTTGACATTTCAACACGATAGGACTCTAATTAGAATCTGCAAGGCTATGAATCTTCAGAACTTCGATGCTCTTGAATAGGAGTACTTTGTTACTACCTTTAGCGCTTACACTCTTAACGGTAGCCCTAGGTCTCGTCGCTGTAGCAGCGCCGAGGAGTAGCAGCAGCAATATCTAAACTGAGATATAACTATGGAGAGGCTTGGTGTCATCTACCTAGAGTGCGTGAAGAATGGTGTAGAGGTCCTGGACATACATGGTATGCTTTTCCTTCTCAGATTTGTTAAGCATAAGGGCCAGAATCCATTACTACGATGTCAGCGAGGCGCGATGTAAGGGAGAAACAAGAACATGCATTAAAAACGTTAGTAAGAGCATGATCATCCAATGTGTAGCGTATGAGATCCATGTAGAACATGCTAAGTCTTTTCTAATAGCTCTACGTTGAGCTTTCCTTCTTAACTCAGGAAGGTTTCTTCCGCCAGCAGAGGTACGCTTTGAATATCTCTGGTTTGCATTTGCATGCGCGTAGCCGTTCATTAGGGGATCTCTTGATCTCGTCCTTGATGTTATCACAGTACCTAAAGCGCACTGGTTAAAGAGTCGATGATAATTAAACGCATACGATGGCGAAGATCTCACCTCTCTCGGAATCCGTCTTCTCTCTTCCATAGTTTCGTCGTATATTTAATATAGTTTAGCTTTGCTAGCTCTTCTGCTCCTACTTGAGCAACATCTTTCAGTATCCCTTCAGTTTCAGAGTCTATATAAGATTTTGAATCCTTTCTCAACTCGAGTCCAGCATCTTCGCGAGTCCCTGACTCAATATCGGTATCGGCCTCAGTTTCAGTCTGAGTACGTGCCGGATAATGACTTGGTGCTATCTCCTTCCCAACACGAGTCGGAGCCGGTAGCTGAGGACGGGTCGGATCGACCTTCATGTTGGAACGGTTTTTTTAACTGGGACAGAGAGGTGCTTAACACTCGCTTCTTCTCCTCGCTCTCCTATACCCGGGCTGCTTGGAACTGTATATGTGTAAGCGAGATTAAAACCGAGGTTTCGATTAAAGTTTTACGTTAGGTTGGTGGTCAGTCCGCTGGTACGCTCTCAATGCGGGCATTGATGATCGCCAGGGCTGAACTGACTGTATCATCGCTGAGCTCTGAGTGGCAAAAGAATTGGACAATTTGGGGAGAGGTTCGACGATGCAATACGTTTTGTTGTATTAGGTCTTTTTTTACACTAACGAGCACAGCTTTTCTAACTCCTCAGGAACATGTATTCGTTTAGCCCTCCGTCACTGCATCGAGGGATCGAGGCCCGAGATCTTATCTAATCAGCAATTGCATGTGTATCAGATATCTGTATACCTTGGAGTCAAGCAAGTCCGCCTTTGCTGGTATACTAGGAATTACCCACTGCACTCAGGTGCAACACAATTGACTGTTCGCCGATGATCATGTTACCTAACTGCTGACTATCTTTCAAGCTCAATTCTATCTATAGCTATCATATTTCTGAAGCCCAAAACATATCCTCGCTGATGTCAACCCCTATCATGAACACTGAGCCACAATCGTGTGACCATGATTTGGGCCCAGTGTTCGACTATCTTGCACGTATATTCCGGATAAGAGTACTATAGTGAAAGAGCGACTTCTGTGAATTCATGTAAGAAGCATCACTTAAACCTGATACAGACCGTTGTAGTTGATAGAACTATAAGATTATGCATAGCTATATATATATAGTACGGTAACTATATGAGCTTCGTCTTGATTATCACCTTTCCTGACGCCCGGCTAGTAAACCTAACAATAGCCTCGTCAACGTAGAAGTGCTTGCCGGCGACCCAGTACTTCAACCCTCGCTCACGTATGAGCTTGGAGAGGCCCCAGAAGCGGCCGAAAGGTAAGCTGAAGATCTGCCTACCTCGGTATAGTATAGGTATCGAATCAGCTGCTACCAGTGCGTCTTGCCCGTGAACTTGTTGACTTTGTGTATAATAGCGCTCCGATAGCCCTTGCCTTAGTAGTCCACAGTCATTGAGAGACATGAAGAGACATAACACCTAAACTATCATTTTAGTGAAAAACGACATTTTGGAAATGTCATGTCTCTTCATGTTTCTTAGTGACTGCGGACAACGAAGGCAACGGCCATCGGAGCGCTATTACACACAAGGTATAAAGCTCTGCCGGCTACGTTGACTTCCATCCGCGGCGGGTGGGCTGAGAGGGTGAGGCGGCTCGGAGCTTCTCAGCATGCTGGTTTGTATGGTATACGATTCGGTCCGTAACGTCGGTGGAGTAGAAAATCGAACAAGGCAATAGGAGGGGTTTGGTCAACACCTTTAGGTAAGTTAGCGTCTCCAAAAGTACGCGAATTGTCAATTCTGTAGGTGCAGCTTTGACAGTAGTTTGTGCTTACGGGATTCCAACATAGCCCGCGTAATGTTGCTTACCGTGCTCAGCTTGATACCGATGAGCTTGAACAGACCGGCTACCTGCCACTTGCCGGTACCTCCTAGCCCGTTCTAACTCGCTATCTCGAATTGTTCGCGCAGTTTTGTGTTCGGTTCGTTTTCGGCGGGCGTTGCTGCTGCTGACAAGGCGAAAACGGGATGTGGTGGTGTGAGTAAGAAGTGCAGGATCGGAGTCGTCAGACCGTACGAGAGTATTAAGTCAAGAGGTTCTGAGCTGGTGAACTACATCAGGCAGCGAATGAAGATGAGCGTGAGCGTGATCGCAAGGGTAAAGGCGAACTACAGGGAGGTGAATGCGGAACGTGACGGCACATGGGATCCATCTTTGCGAGGAAAGAAAACAGGCAAATATAGGCGCAGATGGTGTTCGGCCCCAGGAGGGAGAAGGCATCGGCCATGCTGATGACAGGATTGTCTACGGCTCTCGGGGACCCTTCCATCAGTCTTATCCAGCACCAGCGGTACAAAGTATTGATGTAGATTACACCAATGGCGCAGCAAGCACCACACCTGAGGTCGGCTTCTGCTGCCCCGCAGGATAGCATGTATGGTTTAACGCCACTCCTCTCATTCTGCTGCGCGGCTACGGCGCTACTGCTTGATCTGTAGCGTTGGGAGACGGCGGGACGTCTAGGTCGCGCGGCGTGAGGATGACAGTAGATATATGCTCTTTGAGGGCGATAGGGAGCTCGCGGCCGTAATCGACGAGAGTTTGGCATGCGGTCAGCGTAGGCTCGTGTCGAGATTGCTGTTCGGTCGGGTGGACAACGGTGAGCGCGACATGGCCGGATAGAGAGAAGGATCCGGGGTCAGATAATGATTTCTGACCGTCCTCAAGGGCCTGGAGAGACTCCCCTTGCGTGAAGGGTAGAGACGGGCTTGAGGTGCGCTGGGACTGAAGGCAGAGTTGAGTAAACTTGGCGATGTTTGGCGGGCCCTGCCCCCCTCAAACCCTGCTGATTTCGTTGCGGTCCAAGCTTGCATCAGCGACATAGCAGATGTCGTTGAATAGCAGATGTCGTGGCAGCAAGCTTGGAACGCAACAGCAGGGGTTGAGTTGGCCGTCGAGGAGTAGAAGAATGCGGCGACGTCACGTTGTCTGTGGAGGCTAGCGCGCACGGACCAACCATCGCCCGCCAAGCTCGCCTGATCGTGCAACAACTCGAGCTGCCGCAAGCTTCGACACTCCAACCTCACCCCGTCCGCCCACCCCGTCACCAATTGCACCCCGACCGCCTGCAATCCGCCCCCGACCGCCGCAATGCTTGCCCAGCGCACTCTTTTCCGCGCCAGCCAGCGCATGGCGCCCGCCGTCCGCGCGCCCCTCCGCCGCCGCATGTACAGCAGCGAGTCCCCCAAGCAGTTCGCCGGAGCCGAGGACAACGAGTTCAACCGCGAGCGTGCCCGCATCCAGGAGCATGCCGCCGAGAGCGGTGGTAAGTGTCCGCCGGGCCACGCTCCATCCGTGCTGTGCTGACCACGACCCGCAGATTTCTGGTTCAAGCTCACCGTCTAGTATGACTCTCCCCCTGCCGCCTCCACCAAGCACCCTTCTGACACCCGCTAGCGTTGCCGTACCATGCCTGGTCGTTGCCGCCGTCAACGGCAAGATGAGGTGGGACGCTCACTGGGAGCACAAGGCCCACGACGTCCCCATCGAGGAGAAGCCCGAGTACTCCTACCAGAACATCCGCACCAAGAACTTCTTCTGGGGTGACGGTGACAAGGTCAGTCTTGCCCTCTCGGGGCACCATCACTTGGCTCATATCCCGCCTAGACCCTCTTCTGGAACGACAAGGTCAACTACCACAAGAAGGACGAGTAGAAGCCTCCACACATGTCTGACTACGCAGCGGTACCCGCGCGTTGATATTGTACATAAAACCCCGGCACCTACGTCGCTGGCCAATGCATTTCATTTGTCCTGTCCGAACTTTCATCTTTGAGTACTACCGTTTCATGAACCGCATCTGTAACAGTGTATTCGTGTGAATTCTCCTACAAGCGCACACAATCATTGTTCACAACTATTGTCTAGGCCACCTTGATGCTGTTGTTTGCAATACGCTCCATACCTTGCTCCCACACTCGATTGTAATCTTGTGCCCATTCTTCCGCCAGTTCTTCGTCTCCTCTTAACCTTGTGATGACTGCCTTCTTCATAAGCTGGTTACATTCCCCTTCCACATCCTCGGCCTTTTTGAAACCTGGAGATTCGTCAGTTTTCCAACGTAGGTGATTCCATTCAGTGCACAGGGACGACTTACATTCACGAGCCCTGTCAATGTACAACTCGGCACGGCTGATGCGGATTGCTCGCAGGTAAATATTTGCGGGGTCAGTACCTTCATCCATGCCCGCAAGGCCCATGTAAGCATCGCCCAAATGCGAGTATAGGTTACCTGTAACATGGACGTCGCCGATTTCGAGTGACTGTTTGAATCAGCACACGAGAAGCTCTGTGGTGCACCTGGATCGCCCCAGGGGCTGTGTGGTGGACGAACCTGGGGTATTATAACGCTCAGCAAGCTCACTGCAGCGTTGTATTCTGCGTTCGAGACCAGAAGGTTCGCTAGTAAGCCCACCGCGGTACACAAACATGTTTTGAGGTGTGCCCTGAACGCCACACTAGCTGCCCTGAGAGCGACACTGAAACCTCTCGCGGGGCGGCCAGCTCTTCTGGATATATCTGCTTTGGCGATGAGTAGGGATAAATGTTGTATGACGTCGGCGCCTTGGTCCTTCAACGTGGCAGACAGCTTTTCTACAGCGGCCCACGCGTCCGTGTACAGCCCGCGCGCCACAAGATAGTCGATACGCGATTCGGATATTAGGAAGGTCAATTCGGGATCCGTTAACGAGCCCGGCCGCAGGTAAGAGAAGAGGGCTTCACATGCTGTCCAATCTTGGCTGGTGGCATGATCAGTAGGTACACGACACTGCCTGAGTGGGAGGAAGCACGTACTGACGTATAGCTCTTTTGAGTTTCACTAATCCCGCGCAAAGATGCACATACTGGTGGAACTTCAATGAACGATGCATGAATTGTTCTGTTGATGCGAGGAGACGGAGAGCTTCATCGTATTGGCACCTTTGCAGGGCCTTGTAACAATCAGCTTGGTCCGATCAGGTGCGCCGGAAAACCTCACCAAGAACGAGCGACGACCGAGTGCTCTAATACGTTCATCCAATGGACATCCACGTTGGTAACAGTCAAGCAAAAGCTGACAATTCGCCTCAGACAAGATCGATTTGCCTAAGCGCGAGTACAACGCGGATTGGAATAGTAGATGGGAGCCACGACTCCCTACATTCTCCTTGAGACTCAAGTGGGATGACTGATAGAGAAGCTCGAAAGCGCGGGTAGCGAGGTCACCCTCAGGAATGTATTAGCTGCATAGCCTCGGGAGCAGATAGAAAGGCCGCTTACCGAAAGCAAGCACAGCTTTGCTTCGCTCAACAGTGTTGCACTTAGTAAGTTGTAGCTCCTAGTCTCTCTAGCTTTCACTTTCAGGAAGGCCAGCCCTTCCCTTTCGGACCCCAGCATCCCTACATAACCAGCTCGTTTCATCTGTTCGGGGTAGGCTTTGCTCATGTGAGTCAGCCAGTTGAGACTGAAATTAAGACAGTGTATATCTTGGTTCTCCCTTGCTGTAGCTATGGTCTCATTGATGGCAGCAATAGCTTCCCCGAAACATCCAAAGTCGGCTTGAAGAACAGCCATGTGTAGCAAAGCATACTGATAATGTATCCTTTCTCGCGCTTGCATTGCATGGTCGAAATAACGATGGAGATTATCGAAAGCCGAAGAGTAATCACCAGATTTCCAGGCATCAAAGAGTAGGACCAGATGTGTTTGCCTAGGAACAGTATCGGATGATTCAAGGAGATGCCGAAGCGAATCTTTTATTTCCTCTGGTACACGGGAGCCGAGCCCTAAACTTCTTAGTAAATGATGCAATACTGGAAAGGGTATATCTACGTTGGAATTTGTGGAGTAGGAACTCGAGGATGCGCTCAAGATCATCAAGACTGAACGGGCTAGTAGCTTGATCTCTGCCCGAAAGGTGACCGTAAGTCATCTCAAAAAGAACGTCGTCCTTGCTCAATCCCATATCCGTCACCACGACATCTATGCAGGATGAATCTAGCCCAGCCAGTTTATCTGCCCATTGAGCGGTCGGTGCACGGTAGGTGATGAAGGTATACCATAGTCGCACAACGTCGTCGAAAGGAAGTCGCGCGAATTCCAAGCGAGCTTGTCTGACAAGGGCGCCGAGTGGTGATGTAGGTGACAGATGTATGTGTCTTAAAACTATCTCTTCAGATTGCTCCTCTTTAAGTGGAATCAACAAGTTTCCCAGACCGCTGAAAAGGTCAAAAAGCGAATCTACCGAGTTCATCTGCCACATGCGTCTGAGAAAATCATCTAGCAGCGTGCGCCCTGGCATAGTGGATGCATGATTCTGAAGTACTTTTTCGAAAGCCTGGATCGAGAGCGGCAGGAGATGTTGTTCTGCAGCAGCAGGCGCGCGAGCAGCTGATGCACGCGTGGGGAAGGTATGTGAGAGAACGAAAGAAAGAACTGGAATGGTGGCGGAAGAGGGAAATTCCGAATCACAGTATAACTGAATAAGAACTAGAAGACTGATCTTAGGCGCGGTGAGATACCGCGGTTTCGACATGGCGATGGATATGCTGAGGGGATGGCGCTACTGCGTGTATTGGTGGCTCGAATGTTTTGAAAAGTCCATGGAATCTGTTTGCACACTCATGACAAATTGTCTGGTCTGCAGGTTTCCCCCCAATATTACAGGAGGCGAGCTGTGCAGTTCTGGGGTAAGTTTGGGTGCGGATGGTGTGAAGTAGAGTAGCCAAACTTGGAATGCTTGCCCAAGCGAATCTGACATATGGCTAACGCGCGTTGTCATGTGACTAGGCGCGCAGGCACCTGAACAAGATTTTGATACGCGCTTGCACGTTTGCTTCAGAGCCATTGTACTTGAACGATGAAGAATCTGAATTTGATGTTGGCATATCGGTATCTGATATTTTTTTGAGAGTCTATGTTTACCAACCCGATCCCAATCGGCAGTCTTGTAGCATTGTACATCGCCATCACTCTCACAACACACGCTATGTTACGTGCTCATTCGGAAGTTCTCATTTGGGTGTCTCTACTTTTTCGAAGCCGCGCTGTCGTGTAGAAGACACCGGAAGCCCCGAGATGGCACCCTTAACCGAAGCCAGGATATAATCGTCACTTCCAGCGTTGGTGGCCCACACCTTGCTTATGCTGAGATCATACGGTCCTGGTATGCGGTCGATTAATGCCATGCCTACTGTCCGCACCTTCTGTGTGAGCATCTCCCGCTGCGGCTCCACTACTTGTCCGTGGTTCGTGCGCACAAACTCGTTCCATTTGATTAAGATAGTCTCCCACTCGCCAGGCGTCTTTGAATATAGACGATGTTGATGGATGTCTGTCGGTACGATTGATTCAGTCTGGACATTGACAAAGTACTTGCGGGCGTCGGACTTGAAGTGGATGGCTAGATAGGAATACGAATCCACGTCCCACAACGTCTTTCCAAAGATGGTGAAGCCACGGTCCAGGGTGCGCCAGCCAGCATAGCCGGTGCGCTGCACATGCGGCTGATCTTGGGGCAGCTCGACAGATATGTTACCGTGGAAGCGTGCGTGGGCAGGCGCAGATGGCGTGGCCTTATGATAGTCGAGGTTGGCCGAAGAGAAACCGCCGATATCTTTGTCGCTCATGCGCTTGCATCTCGTGACGGAATCCTGCTCGTCGAAGAGGATCAAGGGGTAGGGCTTCGAGGGCGACCGCAATCCCTCAAGATTGAGCGCTGCTGGAATCAGTTTTGCCCGAAAGCGCAGAGCGAGACGGGACCACTTACCATAATTGGACAGTCGCTTGAACTCGTCAACACTGCGCCTGATGAAGCCAGGCGCCAGGCATCGTGCTGACGGCCGCATCGTCACATATGGGTACGGCTATGGTGGTGGGATCGAGGCGGACATGCAGCGGAGGCTCGAGCTCGAGTGGAGACGCGCGAACAACCATGCTGCATGACGCGGCGGCCGCTTCACAGATCGCTAGGCCGCTTCCGGCTCCTAAATTTCTCGCAAAGTGCTGCGAGCAATCGCACCTCTCTCCTGTCCACACACCCACACGCTGTCCTCGCCGCTATCACCTTGCCTACGACGCAACCATCACGATACTCTCGGTCGCGCCTGCAGCATCCACCAGCGCCACTGCCGTTTCGATGACCCTCGATCACGCACCGCGCCCTCGCAGTATCCACGACGACAACACCCCGTTCAGACAGACTCTCCTCCCGCAATCACGCGAGACCGGTGAAGTTGTTCCTCCGAAGCTTCCAGATGGCACTCCGGTAGCGGCCGCAGGCTCGCCTTTTGCAAAGTCATGGGCACACTTCATCGCCGGCGGGTAAGACAACCTGCTCCGCAACATGTGTTCACGCAAGCTGCATACTCACTTGGGAACAGGCTCGGTGGCATGGCATCTGCGACTCTGACCGCCCCGCTCGATGTACTCAAGACCCGTCTTCAGTCGACATATTACCAGCAGCACCTTGCTGCGATGCGCGCAGCCCGCGGCCTACCTCCCATCGAGACCATGACCTTCGCGCGCAGCTCGCTGCTACACATCCGTGAGACGGGGGAGATTCTGTGGCAGGTGCCTAAAGCAGAAGGCTGGCGAGCCCTGTTCAAAGGCCTTGGCCCGAATCTAATCGGCGTTGTGCCCGCACGCGCAATCAATTTCTACACGTACGGCAATGGCAAGCGAATCATCAGTACCTACTTCAACGATGGGAAGGAGTCAGCCTGGGTTCATCTCTGCGCAGCTGCCTGTGCTGGTGTTGTGACTGGCACGGCGACCAATCCTATCTGGCTTGTCAAGACCAGACTACAACTCGATAAGCACACCCACGCCGATGGGCGCGGCCGGCAGTATCAGAATGCACTCGACTGCACCATGCAAACGATTCGAAAGGAAGGAATACGGGGCCTGTATCGCGGTCTGACGGCAAGCTATTTAGGTGTCACGGAGAGTACTTTGCAGTGGATGCTATACGAGCAGATGAAGATAGCCTTAGCAAGACGAGAAGAGAGGGTTGCAAATAGTGGCCGACCACCCACAGCATGGGATCAAACTTTGGCATGGACAGGCAAAGTGTCCGCGGCGGGCGTAGCCAAATTTGTTGCTGCCCTGATAACGTACCCTCATGAGGTGAGTAAGGTCTACGTACATCTGATTGACAAGTTGGAGCGCATACTGAGACTCTTAGGTCGTACGAACCCGATTGCGGCAGGCTCCCATGGAGAACGGACAGCAGAAGTACACAGGCCTAGCCCAATGTTTCCGATTGATATGGAAAGAGGAGGGCATGGTAGCATTATATGGTGGGCTAGTTCCTCACATGTTTCGAGTAGTGCCGAGCGCAGCAATTATGTTCGGCACGTACGAGGCAGTATTGAAGCTCCTAGGGACCAGCAGCAACCTTTAAGCCATCTCTCACGGCCTTATACTAATTTGGGTTTTCATTCGGCAAACGGCGTTGCGAGAAGGAGGAAGAAAAGGATATGGCGGCGTTGATACCCACTCTTCTCTTAAGTCCTGTACATACGATCTCAGCTTGACACTCTGTGGGATCACTGTAATATACTGTACTACTACTAAACATGCGACTCTGCGAACGAGTCCAGGCACGGAAAGAGCATAGATTAGCAATGTCGGAAGAGACATGCACAAACATACCCATAATAAAAGTTATACCTGAGCAACCCGTTTCACAATGATTTCGTTGCAACGATGGCTCTACGAAGGAGCTCGTTCTTATTGACCATTCGGCCTGAGTGGGCTCAATGCTGTGACCGAATAGTTAATAAGAACGAGCTTCTTCGTGAATATTATGCCTTCGAAGAAATATAGGCATTCGTTTGTACCTGCACCACAAACTCAAGTCTTGCTTCTATGTAATAGATTTACGGAGACATCGACGTGGAACTGTACCCTAATAGTAGTAGGGTGACATCGATGCTGCGTTGATATTTCATAGTTATCGGAATGCCGTCGCGATGGTTCCACGTGACACTGTCCGATGGTGCACGGACCTCGACAGAGTTACTGGCTCTATGTCTATTCGGACGGAGGTCCGCAATCTCTAGCAATTGCCCACTTTGCGCTTCCCACAACTCCATGTCGACACACCTACCCCTCCGGTTATACAGGCCGCTGCATCGGCAGAGCCTAGCTGTACCGCTTTCGAGCCGCTTTTTCTCGTCCACACCGACGTTAGCACGGGTTTCTCGCGATGTTAAAAGAAAAGGGCTTCTTGATCCCGTCGTGGCCGCAACAGCAGCGCGCCACCAACAGGGAAAGGCTTCGAGTGCGCTACAAGAAGAGCAAATGAGCGATGAACGCAATGTTCCCGAGGATATCGGTTTAGTCCCTGGTAAGAACAATGGCCGCTTTTTGCCTGCTTGATTGCGGCGCGCTTGCGTATCCCTGAGGCTGATGCAGAGCAGGTACCTTCGTCCACGCCCCGTTGTTTCCATTGACTCGGTTTTCTCTCAAAGAGCGGTTGTGGTATGAATGGAAGTGGATCACATCGCGGGCAACGGCCTGGTTCCAGTATGTCTGGCTCGATGCGCAAGGATAACTTGATCATAAAGTTGACGCATGGACAGACTGTGGCGCTTCAAACGCAGCTTCAGTACGAATAAGCCTCATATGTACTGGTTCAGCAACCGCAGACAGCTGAATCACAAAGCTGTGCAGAAGTACAAACATCTTTATGAATCATTCGCGAAGTAGGCCGGCTCATATCCCCATCTTCTCTCATCGCTTCATTCTCATGCCGCGTTGCAACGATGACTAACTTTGACAGCGCCGACTCTAAAGCGATATCCCAACTTTGTGTTTCTGGCGTAGCGAAAGAATTCCAGAAGCGCATAGACTCTCGTCCGACTGGTCTGCAGATGCGGTGGAATGTAGAGGGCGAACCGAGCTGCACTATCGTGTCGAATCTCGCAAGTCCTCTTTCACTTCCGGGCTACGAGCAGACAGGAATACACCAGGTCGTCTTTCGCATTCGAAGTAACCAGATGCTCAAACTTATCGGACCGCGTAGTTCTCACAAGGGCGGATCTACACCAAGACACCCTGATGTCGACGAATACCTCGTTCTGCAAAGACAATTTATACGCGGTTCATACAAGGAATGGAAGATTTGGGGCTTTACGGACTTCAGCACGCCAGAGACGATTGAGCATGGCGAAGAGTATGCAAGGAATGTGAATGCATTTCAAGCCGCCTGATACTCTCGTGGCTTTGAGACAAGAAGGTTAAAACGCGAGGGAGAGCCGGGTTCGTCAGGCATGTTGCCGGCGGCAGCAGGCATGGAGTCACATGAGGCAATTGTCCGTTTCTTCACTTTGACGGCATGTAAAACAAGTGCACTGTAAGATAGTATCATACAAAGATGTGTGAGATATCCAATAATTACTGATCCTGGAATGCAACAACCCGTTGATGATCCCCCTTTTTACTGGGCCGAGACGTATAAACGTGAGCCCTGACGATAGCGGCAACCACAGACCGTCGCCCCCGGGACACACTGAAGCCGCATCGAACATCCAGACGACTAGGAAGGGGGGACGGCGGAAGGCGCTTCTGTACCAGAGCCTGTTCCAGCTGCTTGGATGGGGACTGGTGGTAGGAACAGTGGCATGTATCCCTTTTTAAAATGAGTCTGCGATCCTCACAAGGGATGCATGCACAGTCGGACTTACAACGAGCAACGACATGACTGCTGATGTTAGTTGTGATCATATGGTCTGCTCAAAAGATGGCCAACCTACAACTCATGCCTACAGAAAAGTAGGCCGGGGTAGCAGCTGTTCTCCTTTGCTCAGGACTCTCCGCGAGCCACGATTGAAGTGCGAAGACTACGGCAACCCTTTGTGCAGTCAGTAATGTGACAAAAAATGGCCAGATTAAGACGAACCATCCAATCATCCTACAACGCACACACAAGTGTTAGCACTAACTTTCGTGCGATCCTAGACTACCCTTACTTGTTGCGAGTGAAGATCTGGACGAGGCATTCAGCAGGGGAAGATGCACGCAAGGTAGGTTATGGGAGACTCACTGCAGCCATCGGCAACGTTGTCGCCATAGTGCCTGTAGGTCATGTTAGTAACAGCTCTGAAGAATCATGTACACTGAGAATATACGTACTAGCCATGTCGCCATCCGACTTCTCCTTAGCCGGTTCGGCATAGGGCACGACTATACCCCAGAGTTAGTGCACGTGACATGGGCTTGATCTTCATTGATGGGGGTGGAGCTTGGGGGTTCAACATGCGAGGGACCGAGTGAGGGCGTGTAGGGGGCGGGAATGGTAGGAACCATACTCAGATCGACCCGTCTCATGTCCTTCTTGTTAGACGCCATTCTGATGCAGCGAGGCGCAGGATGCAAGGCGATGGTGGGTGGAGGTGGTGCAGAAGTGGTGGTCGCACACACACCGGCAGATGGATGGCTGACTTACGCCAGACCCTGTTTGTCGCGCTGGCCGACTTCGATGCCGTTCCCCCTCCGCAACTCCTGACTACATTGCTCCCATCGCCTTTCCACTGTCCCTGTGCATTTGTATAGTTTGTTTCTTAACGTATCGGCCGTTTTCAAATACTACGTACACGCACAAGCCAAGTCCACTCCTCGTCAGCCCTTGCCTCCCGCCCTCCGCTCGCCCTCCACACGAACATGAACACGGTCTCCATGCGATGGCTTCTTTAGGTGCACAGGATTCCGTGCGACATCGTGGGAGTGCGCCGCCGTCTTCATCGGCGTGGCGGGCGGCAGGCGGGCGGCATGGTCAGGACGTGGCAGGAGAGCACGACCGCGTCGCTGACGATCGAGCCAAACTCAAGGGGAAACCAGGCCAACTGGATGGTCTTTCGAGGGTGGCCAGCGAGCCGCCTGTGCGCGCTCCTCCCAAGGGCAAGCCTCAGCTTTTCTTTGGCACAGCCGCCGACGGCAGCTTCGAGCCCTCGGAGCCCAATCCGACTGCTTTAACCTTACCGGTTCCCCCGCGGCTCTGCCTGCCCGCACCCCCTGATCTCTTTCAAAGGCATCGTATAGTCCCTGGAGGTAGCGGCGTCAAGCCCGACCCTTTTTTAGGAAAGCCTGTGGATCAGGACATCCCCGCCTCCGCCACTGTTTTCCCGGGGGGAAGTGAGTTTCAAGTGGAGTCGCTGCGAGAGGTGCGTACTGACAGCCGAGTAGAAGTTGCCGGCCTGTATCCGTGGACAGGCAACCATCCGGAAGATATGCTCAATGAGGCGCTTGTCAAGGGTGGCATCGGCAACAAGCCCCAAATCATGAACGAGACGAACACTGCGCGACCGTCAGTATGGGCAGCCCTCAAGAGTAAGAACGGTTTATCGACGTTGTCGGCATTATTCATCGCCGTCTCCGAAAGACGCCAGGCTTACAATCGGCTCCTCGCGCCAAATACCTTCAAACCACCTCCCCGTTTGACACTACGAGACTCCACTCGAGAGGCATGGCTCCACGACTTAGCAAATCCCTTAATCGGGATACGTCGACTGAGTCGTACCATTCCGCACGGCATCACCGGCAAGGTTCTCCTTGACCAATGTCTCAACAAGAAGATACCCCTTGCGCGAGCTGTGTGGTTGGCCAAGTGCGTGGGGACCAACGAAATGCGGGCCCATAAACGGAAAGGCCAGGCAGGCACAAGTACGTGGGTTCGGGGCTGGACAAGCTCGGTCGAGCAATTTGTAGATGGCGTGTTCGCGACCATTGGGCAGCAGAATTTTACTCATCGTATGCTATACGCGTAGGTACTTTAATTGCGTCGTTTAGAACCCGCTGACAGAACTAGCCTAAAACTCGCAGCACAGCTCTTCAGCGAGGAACTTGTGGAAGAGGACCATCTAATAGAGTGGATTTTGAAGGGTCTCGACTCTTCATCCACAGAGCGCCTGCTCGTTTGGATTCTAATCGCCCGCGTTTCCGTCTTCTGGGACAGTATCTTGTCTTCTCGTCGTCGTGCCAAACGGTTTGCAGAATTACTGCTGACTCATGTGGAAAAGGCAAGAAGCCCTACACCTGGCCTAAAAATTCTGGTACTAATTAGCGTACAGATTTATGCCCTTTGCATGGAGATGGAAGAAGTATCTGTACTCGGTATTCTTGAGCGCATGATTACCCAGGCCGCCTTTAGTCAGCCTGCTTGTTTTGTGCTTCCTGATAATTGGGAAAGGTACAGCCAAGTGCTACACATGTTTGTGCAGCGTCAAAATAACCCTCATATTTCCCATGTAATCTCCGGTTTGGACCGCAGGAACAAGTATATTATGCGCTCTCAAGGCCTCGGATCTTCAGTGCAAAAATCCATGCGCACGTTATATCAACTTTTGGATGGTGTGGAGTACCAGGCAACAAACTTGATAGATGATCTGGCTTCCAACTGCCTGACCCTCATTTCGGATCCCGGCCGTCTTATCTGGGCCGTTCTGCGATGGGCATCATGTGTCCATCGGCAGGGCTTGCACCGTGTATATCTTGTCACTCGGTTACTCCGCAAGTGGAAGGAAAACGGTATAGAGGTTTGCGAAGTTATATTGGGACATCTCCCATATTTGACTTCGGGTCATAGCAAAGAGTCGGAACTGGTCTTCAGAGTTGTTGCGGAATTGATGCGCTCAAACACGTTTTCCTTGGGTAGATATATCCGATGGCTTATATCGAGTGGGTCGATGGATGCACTCAAGGACAATCACGTGGTACGGATGCTGCATTTGCAAGTACTCTATCTGAGCTAACGAGGCGTAGGGGACTACTTGGCAACTTCGTCTTCTAACTGAAATTCCTTTGAGCTGCTTGTCCGAAGAAGTGTTAAACTTGAGAAACACAATGCTTCGCAACACAAATTACTCGGTCGATGAGGAAAAGGACCTTATTTCCAAGACCCGAGGAGACATTTTGCAACAACTGACAGTCGTTAGCATCGAGCACTTCAGCCGCACAGTATGCATCGAAATAGCTAAGGGGATGCGAGACGAAGTTGCAGACGCAATTGAGGCTGTCGAACCGTACGTATTGTTCAAACTTTTTACTGTTGTTCTAATGATGAGTAGTGCAACTTCAAAAGACAATAACATCTCTTTAACCTGCAAAATAACACTACTTCAATTCGAAACCGTGCGACATCATCTTGAGATGTTCAATGACCTGTCCTCGCTAGCAGATGTTGTTGGCATCGCCGCCACATCGTATGACTCGCACGTTCTGAGCGCATCCGCCGATACGGCTTGTTATCACTTCAAAGCCTTTCAAGCTATCGGTGCCTTTGACTCACTTTTGTGGAAGATAATAACGAGGTACATGGATATTAGAACGATACGCGCTCCAGAAAGGGACTTGCTGCTCAGCATAAGTACCTTGACTCATTTGATTGATCTCGACTTGCAACTTCTGCAGACACTAGACTTTGATCTTTCTCGTTGCGATCAGAAGAACCCTCTTGCTGTTTGCTCACCTGTGTCGGATACTATGGTCGAGAACATCACACCCCCAGATCCGGAAGACGACATAGAGCGTATCTTATCGAGCGGCAACAGTATGGACCATCCAACTATGGGCCGAGTGTGGTCCAAAATTGTGTCCTGTCTTCAAAAGCGATCTTGTGAAAATAAAAATCCTCCTGAAAATCTTGCAAACTGGTTTTACCGCTTACAAAACCTCGAAGAAGACACTTTCAGCACAATACTCGATTATTGGCTACCATCGATGCTCACCCTCAGTGAATCACATTCACTTGGCGCTGCTCTTCCTACTCTGGTTGTGTCTGGATGTTTGACACTGTTTCGGTTTCTGGAAATCATACAGGATTCTATGCGACGTCTGCAGCCAGACAATCCTTCCGAATCACTCCGCATTGCACTCAATGGGCTGGATAGGATCCTTCCCAATGAAGGATTGAGCGATCGCATACAACATCAGCATTTATATCCGTTTCGTACGCAGCAGGTTCACTTCTGTCGAAGGCAAGATAGCGGTCTGTTGCAACTGGTCAAAGAGATATTCGAGTTGAGCACCACTGTCTCTGAACCACAAGTTCAAGACTCATGGCACCGCATGCTGTCGGACGATCGACTTTTGGATTTCCTTAAACACTTTGCAATCATCGATTTGCAGAACGTGTTGTTTTTGCTAGAAGTCTCCGAACGTCATTCGAACGGATCTTCGCAGTCTTGCATCAAGTCATTGCTTAACCGCATCATGGATCCTCTTGACACTTTAAGTGAGTAGCTGTGGCAATTGCTAAGCATGGCTCTACTCCTTGAACATTTCTAACTAGGTTTAGAGTTGTCAAATTTGCGCTATAAAGAACAGGCCATCGCAATATTCATGTATACGGACCAGCTTTCGTTGCCTTTTTGTCAGCTGAAGCTCCGACATCTGGTCATGTCTGCCCCGGCCGCAGCACATCCTAATGAGAACCTACCCATGGCTTTCATCAGTTTCCTCAGATCGAACCCGGATCTTGAACCTTCACTTTTGTCGGAGCTTGTATCTGGGCTTGACCTGGATATTGAAAAATTGGTAAACGATGTTGTTCCGGTTGTATTGTCAGCTGCTCACAATTACAGATTCGCGAGCAGGCAGAAGAGGAAGTCCTGACTCTCTCGGCTTTTCTATGTGATGCCACTTTAGAAGATCAAGATGGTAATCGCCTACGTGAGCTGCCAATTATCCATCGACTATTGGATATCATCTGTGCTACCAAAATGAATGCAAGAGAAACGCAAACTTCCCTTTTTGCAGCACTGCTAGAAAGGTTCAAAGGGATTGCCGCACTGCTACAGCAGATAAGCCACCGATTCGTGAATCAGAACGACGAAGCGACGAGGGTTAACAATAACCGATTGACCTCTGACCTGTGCTTTTGGTGAGATGACATTCCATCTTCGATTTTACCTCTTATTGTGCTGACTTGTCGTAGGTTGGACTCTCTGCTTCGTCTCGTACTTTGTCAAATCCCAGGCTTAGTATTGAAATCCAACCATCAACAGCAAACTGCGCTTATGAGCAACCTCCATCATTTTTTGACCCACCCGCACCTTCAAAGTCGTCCATCAATCCTTCAATTTGTCTTCGATGTGGCTCTCTTGCTATCTGATCACATACCCGAAGACGTCCGCAAGAACATTACGAGCGCACAGTGCCGTTCCGATAGTCGATGCGCATTTATCTTTGGAGATGAACCTCGCAAGGACTGTTGGCTAGGCCTTGTGGGATCGTTCGATCCAAAAGCAGCTTTGCAAAGGGCTTCTTCTTCCCAAAGTCATCCACAGGCATCCGGTGCCGCCCAACCGCAGATACAGGGTCAGCAGCAATCCAGTACCATGGCCCCACCATCCCAAGGTTCGTCGAATCAACAGCAATTACAAGCCCAACAACCGGGACGTACCTTTGCCCGTCCGCAGCCGCCATCTCATAAAACGTTCTCACAGTACCTTGACCCCATTCGAATGGGGTCTAACGGGCAGAACAATCCGGCCTCCCAACTACCGCGGATGCAGGCTATGGCGCAACCGCGCCAGGTTTCCACCATTGGTGGGCAACTACAGAAGACTTCGTCAAGTTCAGGCCATCCAGCGATTGGTAACCAGCTACAGAGGACTTCGTCAAGTTCAGGCCAGCCAGCGAAGACCACAAAGAGCAGCAATTCGAGACAGGAAAGAACGGATACAAAACCAGTGCCATACAAGTTGAACAGGTGGGAGATTGTTCCAGAAAGCGGAGGTAGCACAGGAGAAAACGAAACAGCAATCAGTCTCGGTCTTTTTGGTGCTAGGAAGGCCTAAGTGCAGACTGGGAGCGGCTTTAGTTAGTCATTCTTAACAGGCATGTTACAGCGATCATATTAGGTAATTATTTTTAGGCATAGCGATGGAGCTGGGATGGGATGACACGAACTATGAGATTACGCCAACAGCACTAGCTATTCAGCACTCACGACGCACACGACTTTCATATATCTTAACATAATATCTTTATTTCTCCTTTGATATGAGGAGTATCAGCTATTCAGCACTCACGACGGACACGACCATCTCTTATTTTCCTTTGTTATGAGCATCAGGTATTTCAACACTCACGACGTTGATAGTATTAGTTATTCAACACTGACAACGTCCACGACTTTGTGTTCTTTTGATATGAGTTCAATGGTGCAGGTCAGGTGGTCAAAGACCGTTCACCAAAGTTGAGGCGCCACCGTCTCCAACCACCCAGTCTCTTACTTGACCTTTCCAATCGGCTACCCTCCCGTCGCGAATGCGCACGACTACCACTCTGACCTCTTCGCCTTCTACGTAGCATCTAGTGCCACCGTCACCCTCGACCGTGTCGTCGTTCTGGCGCTGGCGTTCCAGGCCACCGCCACCCCACAGACCACCGTCAACAGGGGAGCTTGAGTAGGAATCCTCGGTCGGACCAAATGTGTTGTTTGCCAGATGCTGTGCCTTGTACCACTCCTCCTCGGCGCTGCCAGCGGGCACTATCTGCGCAAGACCGTTGATTGTGGTGCTGATCCTGCTGAGGGAGGCGGTGTTCATGCCCAGCAGCAACTCAGCAAGCGAACCGGCGCGAGGATTCGGACGCGAGGGCGAGGGCGAACGAGCAGATTGGTCGAGGGTCGGGGGTCGGTGGGAGACCCAGTCGTGCACGAGCAACGAGACGAGCGGGTTCGACTCTAGGTTGTGCGTCTTTTGCGACGAAGGCGGCGTGGTCATGATGATGGTGGGATGCGACGAGAAGGGCGTCTCGGGTAGATAGGTGTAGTTCATGAGCGAGATGTGCGGCACGTTGTTGGACGCGGTCGCGAGATGGAGCTGCTTGGGGTCAGTCGGGGCACGTGTGGGGGCGGATGCGCAGCATACAAAGCGGGCATTCTGCAGGCAGACAGTCACCTCGTCCGGGAGGCCATTGGGGGAGGCCATTGTGACTGTGAATGCGACGTAGGGCGTGGGCGTGGGCGGCGCAGCGCAGCGCTGTGGCGGGGAGAGCGGCGGGGAAACGAAGCCCGAGCCATAAGCACGTTCTACGTCAAGCGCGCCCGCGACCACGTTGGCTGTGCTCCGCCACGGCCCTTTCATCCCACACCACACCACACCACACCACACCACACCACCATGGCCGCCCCGCCCACGCTGCCGCCCATGGACAGCACCGAGAGCTTCAACCCAGACTTCAACAACACGGCCTCCAATCCCCAGGCCGCCAGCAGCAATGCAGATGCCGCCCCCGTGTCGCCCGTCGACGGCACCCTCACGCACGAGCACAAGCAGGACGCCCCAGATGCGCAGCTGCAGCAGAAAGTGCACGAGGTCCTGCACTCGGACATTGGCATCAACACGCTGCTGAATCGCCTCAAGGCGAGCATCGCCAGCGCTCGGGTAGGTGCTGTTGTCTGACCCGCCCGGCCGCGTGCTGACTTGAAAGGACTTTGCCAGTTTCCTGAAGCGTCGCGGCGCCATGGAAGAGGAGCATGCCAACAGCCTCAAGAAGCTCAGCCGCTCGACGCTCGACAGCATCCGCAAGCCAGACGGCCGCCACGAGAGCTACCAGGCGCAGTTCGAGCTTGTCCTGCACGCCAACGAACGCATCGGCGATAACGGCACGCAGTTCGGTTTGGCCCTGCATGCCATGCACGAGAACCTGCTGCAGCTGGCCAACAAGATGGACGGCAGCCGGAAGACGTGGAAGCAGCAGGGCCTGGCCGCCGAGCAAAAGGTCCAGGACGCCGAAAAGCTGGCCGAGAAGGCCAAAGCCAAGTACGACCAGCTCTCAGAGGACCTGGATCGTGTAAAGACTGGCGACACCGGTGCTGGCAGGAAGTTCGGCCTCAAGGGCCCCAAGTCGGCCGCCCAGCACGAGGAAGACCTACACCGCAAAGTCCAGGCCGCCGACCAAGACTATCTGACCAAGATTCAGACCGCCCAGTCGTACCGAAGCGAGCTGGTGTCTACTACACGTCCTCAGGCCGTCACTGCTATGGTCGATCTCATAAAGGAGATCGACGCCGCTCTGACCATGGAAATGCAGAAATATGGTAAGCCCGCTTGTGCTTTGGAAAGTCGTCTGCTTACTCTACCAGCCTCCTTCAACGAAAAGCTCGTTGTCAACAACGGTCAGGTTGTAAGCCCTCAGCCGCTCAAAGGCAGCACCGCCACTCCGTCTCCAAGCATAAACCAGCTCATCTATCAAATCAATAACGAGAGGGACTTCGACGATTTTATTCTGAAGCACGCTTCCAAGATACCATCTGTACGTTCGGACTTGCAGTATGTCAAGCACCCAACGCAGGCTTCTACGCAAGCTCAGCCGACTCCGCCTTCTGCCACCAGTGGAGCCCGCCGCACGTCAATGCAGATGCAAAGCCAACCTCAATCCTCGTTTGCCCCGCAGCAGCCCGATTCAGTGCCACCGCCTGCTCAATACCAGCCGGCGTCGCAGCCTGCCGAGCCTGCTCAACAACCGAGTTATCAAAATTACACTTCGGGCTATCAACCGACACAGCAACTGCAACAGCAGCAATCCCAATTTAATACTTCCAACTACTCTCCAGTTGCACAGAATCCATATGGGCAGAGCGAGTATCCGAGAGGCTCTGCTGGCCAAGTGTCGGCGCAGCAGACCAGTGGGGTACTGCATAGTTCTGCTAATCCTCCTATGAACCCCGTGTTTGGGGTCAGTCTAGATCAATTATTTGCGAGAGACGGCTCTCCAGTACCTCTAGTCGTATACCAGTGCATCCAAGCTGTTGATTTGTATGGTCTAGAAGTTGAAGGCATCTATCGCATTCCAGGCACTGCCTCCCACATTCAGGCTATGAAGGCTTTGTTTGACAGTGGTATGATGCCCATCTGGAGATTTTGTTCGGTAGCTAATTCAGCGGACAGACGCCACTCAAGTGGATTTCCGTAACCCCGAAGCTTTTCAACACGACGTCAATAGCGTTGCCGGTCTGTTGAAACAATTTTTCCGAGAGCTTCCCGACCCTCTCCTAACCCGGGATTTCTACTCTAAATTCATTGATGCAGCACGCATCGACGACGACACGATGCGGCGAGACTCGATGCATGCGCTAATAAATGCACTTCCGGATCCCAACTACGCTACGCTTCGGGCGCTAATGCTTCACTTACGTCGCGCAGAGCAGTCGTCAGAGGTCAATCGCATGAGCACTGCCAACCTCGGTATTTGTTGGGCGTATGTATACAAATATTCATTGTACTGGCTCTATCTAACTTTTTCAGACCCTCGATCATGGGCCCCCACAAAGGAAATAACATGGCAGATGCTGGGCTCCAGGCTCGTGTTATCATCACGATATTGGACAATGTCCTCCAGATTTTCGATGAAGATTAAGTTCACCTTAGTCTTCGTACCTATTCTTTTCTAGATTCATGCTCACGCCTTTGTATAGAGAAACCTGGCAATACCAAGCCTCCCCACTTGGGCTTGGGCAGTTGACGCAGACGCTCCTTGCCTCGAGACGTTCCACAAGCGCACCTTCTTGCACCCTTTCAGGTCAATACATGGAAGCAATACATGCGTGGGAGAATGCTTCAAGCTCATCATCACGAGTGCGGCTACAGGTGCGGACCATGAGGTGCAGTTCATCTTGTCACTGGAAACTACAACGGTAGAGAAGGGACGGGGCTTTGGGTGGGAATATATAGCTGAAATGTAACACTATTCTACTGACGGTGGTAACGAGAGCACAGGCGTCGCAGTTCGAATTAACATACGTCGTATGAGGATTACTAGCTACTGAGAATGACTAGCTACTGACCAAAGTGTAGGTCGGAGTCCGCCCCATTCGCTTCATTCATCCACTCATGATTGAGCAAATGTGAAGTCATTCACATTTGGACCCAGAGCAGCAGCAGCTCGATTGTCAACATGCTCTGGAAACACCTGGAAACATGAGGGTAGATCCAATGCCATCATGCTGTGATCCCGAGTCTACGTTGTGGAGAAGTCATATCCTCGTACATCTGAACACGACCAGGTGTAGCTACGCAGTCCCAGGAGATGGTTTCAGGATCTTCGGGGAGGCCATTTCCATTCATGTATCTTTCATGACACCCAGCAACATCGAACAGGCTATGAATACCAGTCAGCATCTATTCCACGTCCACAGCTTGTGAGGCCAGCGACATACCAAGGAAGTGTAGTGGTAGCGACTGAGTCGAGTAGATCCTCCTTACGCGAAAAGGTGTTGCAAGCGACGCTCTCGAGCTCGCCGATATAGGAACGATCCTTCCCTTTCCTGGACCCGTTCGTGATCTGGATGTTCAAGGGGTTTTCGATCGACAAGATGGTGGTACACAATGACACCAACTCTTTGCAAGGTAAGTAACGACCAGGAGCATTATGCAGGAGACTCACGATCGTCCGAGAAGGATGCGAGCGCGGCGTAGGGCATGCCCTCAGGCCACCAGGAAGGCGCGTTCGGAACTATATCTTGGCACCGACCCTGTAGTTCCTTCACCCAAGCCGTGGTCAAAAACCGCAGCCGCCGACTATTCAAGTAGCCTGCGCGCGTGGCGTAGAAGTTCCGCAGCGCCTCGGTGTCGCTCACATGGAATGAGTTCGGGTCTAGGACCATGTCCGAAAGCTCGATCTGCATCTCGAGAGGCGTGATGTCGTATTGGTATTCGCCGTTGTTGTTGTCCCAGGAGGGGTCTGCGCTCCAGTGCGGCGGCGGCGGCGGCGGCATGGACGAGGGCGCGGGCGGGCCTTGCGGCGTGTCTGCGCTGCAGTGTCAGTTGCCATCTCGCGTGTATCGGATGCGGGGTCGAGCGAACCTTGTGCTCCACCGGGAAATAACTGCGCGTCAGGGAAGAACAGATATGGGTTCATATGATCGGTGGGGGTGGGTAGCGTTCCGATGCTTTGAATGGAGTCGTCCATGGACTCGTCCATGAGCTCGTCCATCGGCTCGTCCACCGGCTCGTCCACCGGCTCGTCCATCGGCTCGTGGGCGGGCCCGTGGATTGTCTCGCTCGTCTGCTCGTGGATGTGGCCATAGATAGGCCCGCTCGTCTGTTCGTGGGTGAGCCTGTGGGTTGTCTCGCTCGTCTGCTCTTGGATATGACGATAGCTAAGCTCGTTCATCTGCTCGTGGGTAGGGCCACAGATGATCCCATTCCTGGGCTCATTGAAAGGCTGAACGGGCTCTGCCTGGTTGGCGGGCACGTGCGGCTGAGCCTCGTCTCCTTGGAACGCGTGACACTGCTGATTCTCAGCCTGCTGGAGGCATGACAGATGAACCGTACCAAGGCAGGGAGAAATAGCACACTCACCGGCACCCCGAAAGTTGAATTTGGGAACGTATACCCGTAAGGTTGTGAATTCATAGTAGATTGCTGCATGTTCCACATCGTGAAATCTTCGGCCATGTTGCTGCGCCTTGTATCAACAAAAGCAATTATGCGGTGAGGCTGCCGTGGGGAGGGAGGGAACAGAGGAGTGGGAACAGAGGCAGAACAGAGGGGGGAGAACAGAGGGGGGAGAGCAGAGGGGGGGGGAACAGAGGAATCTCGCTTGAGATGGACGTACCGGTCTGTATGATGCAGATTTGAATGACTCAAAACTCCATATATCCTCAGTTAGGGAAGTCCCCTCACCCAGAGGCCTGGCTTCAACAGGGATATACGTCACGCGTGTCGTGGCTTCGCGGATGAAGGCGCACATTAACCCTTGGGCAATGCACTTGATCGGATGATGCGAGCGTCACTTCCTTGGATTTTGCGTAGCCTTCTCCATTGAACCGTGCATTAGCGCTCCTTGTGGTACGTCCGCCATATGTCGAGGCTTCGTATAGCTCACCAAATCTTACGACTCCATATTGCTGCTGCAAAAGCAATGAGGACCAGTAGCAAATGCTTTACTGACTGGAAGTGATACTGTAACTCATTCCAACACATTGCACCACGAAGCACCTTGTCCTTGACTATCCAGTCCTGTGCGTCACACTTGATCGCTATGAGAGATATCACCGTACATTCTTGGGTACGCATTGATATTGAAACGTGGGATTCTGCGTAACCGATCAACGTCTGCCTGAAACCCAACCCGTGTGGCTGTCGCACAAAATGCCTTCTTGTCCAACGCAAGTGGCAAGCCGATCGACACACCTGACAAGCGTACTTGGTGGACCAGAAAGCGATATGTCTCACCGGAACAAGAATACCTGGCGAGATAAGCTCGGCCCGGCCTGCGCAAGGGACCCTTCGAAGGACCTCCTCCGCATCCGAACACTCGGGAAATTATGATAAAGCTCTCACCGATGATTTCATGGTCCAGAATGTACGCCATATCGTCCGAATAAATCCGTGTTATGCAATTAGACTTTTGTGTTGATGCGGGTAAGCATAGTGCATGCCACCTTGCGTGGGGTTCCTCAGAAGGACGCATGCATTGACTGCATTGTACATGTATACGGAAGCTGCATAATTGTGGCGGCTTAGGCCGATATTGCTACGTGGGATAAATCAATATTGCTCTCAGGGAAAGCGGTGTGGTTTACATACAATATTGCAGATTTCAAACGCCACTGCTGTGTGAATGGCATGTCCAGAATCGTATTGATGCAAGAAAGACTAAAAAGGTGGCCATACGAGCCTTCTCCATGTCGATTCATGATGTAGCTCTTGTTGATTAAAAATCCAAGGCCGAATGTTTCTGTAATGATGGGGCGTGGTGTATGCAGGTAGTCCGTACTGGCAATGCTTGGCACGAGCTGCGCCCTGTCAGCTCGACCCAATCACCACCATTCTAGAGTTGACCTATCGCGGTTCTTCAGTGTAGACTAAATCTATATGAACACCCAACCACTTCGCTCACAAAGAAGATCATCTCATTCACAAAGTTCATCTCTTTCACAAAGATCATGTCTTTCGCAAGGATCATCTCATTCAAAAAGTTCATCTTTTTCACAAAGATGATGCCTTTCACAAAGATGATGCCTTTCACAAGGATCATCTCATTCACAAAGTTCATGTCTTTCATCATGATCATCTCATTCACAAAGAAGATCTTTCTCGCTCACAAGTAAGGTCAATCCCCTCACAAGGAAGGCCAACTCGCTGACAACGTCAACAGCATGCTGACTAAGCATATTGATTCCGCCAACTTGAGCTGGTTGATCGCAGCGCCGCCGTACAAAGTGGACGCCACTTCTGGATACCACTTCATGCTCGAAACCGGACAGAAAGTCCTCGATGCCTGCGGTGGCGCTGCCGTGGCTATTATTGGCTATACCAATAGTGAAGTCTTCCTTGCCATTTATGTGCAAATTTTAAAATTCTGCTACATACATCCCATCAAATACTGGTCGGAACCTGTAGTGAAACTCGCGATATGCATCCTCAAACCGCATCCGTCCTCTCCAGGGTTCGATCATGGCTTGAAGAAGGCGTACTTTAATGGCAGCGGAAGTGACGCCATGGAGGGTGCTATCAAGTACGGAACGCAGTATTGGCAGGTGATGGAACAGCCGCAGCGCAAGTATCTTGTCTCGAGACACCAGTCGTACCACGGCACGACGATTGGAGCAATGTCTATCTCGGATATGCCTCTACGAAAAACGCCATACGCGCATCTCCAGCTGGACAACGTGAGGTTTGTGAGCGCGGCGGATGCGTTTCATCTGAAACGAGCGGATGAGACGGAGGAAAGCTTCGTGGCTCGGCTTGTGGAGGAGATTGAAGACCTGTTCAAGGAACTTGGCCCGGAGAACATTGTTGCCTTCTTGTAAGTTAGTCTCGCATTGCGCTCAGGTTCGACTCTAACGGTCCCAGTGGCGAAACTGTCAGCGGAGCTGCACTCGGCAGCATGGCTGCTCCAAAAGGTTACTGGCCCGCCGTACGACAATTATGTACGGATTACAATATCCTCCTCATTCTCGACGAGATCATGTGCGGCATGGGTCGTACAGGAACTTTCTTCGCTTTTGAGCAGGAGGGTATTCAACCGGATATTGTTACCATCGGGAAAGGCCTCGGTGGTGGGTTCATTCCTATTTCTGCGATGCTTGTCGGCCAGAAGATTCATGACGATCTTCGGAACAAGAATATGACTTTCAACCACGGCCATACGTTCCAGGAGCACGCGCTGAGCTGCGCTTCTGCACTTGCGGTTCAAGAAATTGTGAAGAAAAAAAAGTTAGTACAGCGAGTCGCGGCGATGGGTCCTAAACTGGAGAAGCTCTTACACGATGCATTTGACGGTGCTCAATACGTGGCGGACATCAGGGGCCGTGGACTCTTTTACACGGTTGAATTCATGCAGGACCCAAGGAGCAAGCAGCCGTTCCCCAGGGATATAAATTTTGCGGATGAGATCCACCGCACTACACGCGCCGCGGGTACTGATGTGTATCCTGTTAAGGGGGCTGTCGATGGCGAGCTGGGAGATCACGTATTGTTTTCTCCGGCGTTCATAATTTCGGAGGAGCATTTGAAGGTTTGTGTAGAGCAGTTCAGGAAGGGATATGATGTTCTGGTGTCGGAACTGGGTATATAGTTGCCGCCTTAGTCACGAATTCTATTGCTGTCATGGCATAGATTCGAAGTGGGTTTCCTACCGTGCAACTTGCAGTCGATACTCGTGCTTTGAGTTAGCAAAGATCTGTGCCGACTTCCACGAGGGTGATGTCCGCAGCAACCGGTATTTCCTAATATGTCAGGGAATCTACCAACTGCTCGATAATAATTTACGTTCTGATTAACGGAAATCCTGTTGTTCTTAGTTTGAAAATTTCCAGAAGCAACATTTGCAGAATCTCGATCTGTGGATGTGATTCTGAGAGCTTGAAGAGGCCAGCCAAGTCTGCTCGATGATGAATAGGGAATTGCGCAACTTATGCTTTACCAGAAAAAGCATCGCAAACTCATCCCGAAAGATTAGACAGGTCAGAATTCTAGATATGGGGTAGTAGTAGCTTCACTGATTCCCTCCTGGTGCTGTGTTGGGTGTTCTTGCGTCAAGACAACATGCCGTCTTTCATATCAGCAACGTGAGGTGGGGCACATGAAACTTCCGAAGACAAAGCCAGCCCAGGAACGTTCCCCCACGACGCAGTGGCACTTCAACTCCTGGTAATCTGTCCTATACTCACGGTCTGTGCTGAAGGATGGGTAACGGTCGTTTTCGAATTCGAGAGGTGACTCCGAGGTGACTCCGAGGTGACTCCGAGCCGCCGCCCACCTCGCAAATCCCGGCCGACTATACCTCGAACTCCCAATGAGGCCGCGCTGCGCTTGCAGAGACCGCATTTCAAGATACGAGTGCCGAACGCAACTACACTGGTCATTTCGTACTCCACAATCGCCATCTGTTGCGAAATGAGCACGTGATCTTTCTTCACGTGATGTCTTCTTTTGTATCTAGTACAGTTTCAGATCCCGATCGCCTATTTGATAGGCCAAGCTCATCTGATCTCTCCTATGTAGCAATAAATCAATTACTGCTCGCTGGGCCGAGCTTTCCAATCGTAGTTGCCTCAACACCATCGAAGACCAGTGGTAGCTGAAGAGACCGCGCCTGCCCCGAATGCTAAGCGAACGTTAGCGCAAAAGCCTTTCGCGACTTCGTGCTAGCAAGACAGGTACTGTTTATACAACGACGAGAAGAATCCATACCGCTGGTGATAGAGATTATGTATTCCAGAGAGTAGGGAACAAAGGCTCACGCATACTTGTAAGGATAGTGGATTGTTTAAATAGGAATACTTCTACATGGAACCCGTCATTGTTGTAGCTTACCATAGATAGCAAAATAGCTAGGTATATGCAATTCGCAAGCATGGCCTTCCTGCATATTGTAGATAGATCTCAATGGTGTGATGGCAAATCTTGAAGGCCGCAAAGTTGTACCTAATCTACAGGTGTACTATCTACGTCCTTCGTACTCGCATCGCGACCCTGCCGGGTAACACAACTGAGCCACCGCCTCTCGCAAAACATAGCTCGAATATCTACGCCACCACATTGCGCATAGAGGTAGAGATTCGATCTGTGCGTTGTTATTTTGTAGAAATTTAGGCGTGTTGACCTACGAGTTTATTGAGGGCGCGTTCAAATTTACAGCCCGAACTCTGGCTTTATGGGGCTTAGTAATCGTAGGTAGCGAACAGGGACCAGTATCGTCCCGTGTCCAGTGAAACGCAAAGTACAATACCCTTCGTCCGGCCTTTGAAAAACCACAGCGTCAAGTTAGGTTGTTACATGACCTATTGTTGAACATCTTGCCTCAAAGTACATGTCTTGTCATGTTCTTGTCTCCATGTCTGGAGCTCAGACCATTCAGCACTTCCGCAGCACTCTTGTACAGCAGCTTCTAACCATATCTCTACGCAGCCCATGTACGCCCGAGAAAACGTCCGTTTGGAATACTTTGTCCACTTCATCCCAGTAGACGTCTATGTCTTCTACAGCATCGTAATGTGGACTGTTTTTGGAAACCCAGTGTCCAGTCCTAGCAACATGAAAGACGGATCCCAAGCTGAAAATGTCGGTGGATGTCTTGGACTCCCAGCATGTGATTCGCGGGTTGAAGAACGGTGCATCCGGCATGTGCCGTCCATCCAGACCAAGTACCTTACACGCTGAACCGCCAAAGTCGCAAAGCCATAGATTGAATAGTGTCAACCCGTCGGCCGATCGCTCATCTGAATCATGCACTAGGAAATTTTCAGGGCGCAGATCTGAGTGCACAACACCGTTCTCGTGTATATACGTCGTCGCTCCAGCTGCTTACTCAGCCAACCGCCAACCTACAGAAGCGTCGTCTGTCTTCATATTGCGCGAGTTGATACTTCTGCAAATTGCCATGACTTGCTTCGCTGAGTAAGATGCCATTGTTCAAAGTCCCGTGCTATCTGTTTATTAAGCTCATCCGACTTTTTAGCAGGTTGTGATTGGTGTGAGCGAACGGAAACGATTCTCGAATAATAATAGCCTAATTTCGAAAAAATTTGTGCCTCGGCTGTGAATGCTATCGCGAACTCGTCATCGCAAAACCCTTCTTGAAGCTGGGTGGGCGACTTTTGGACACGCTGAAAGCCCAAAGCTCCTGCGAAACGAACTGTAAGGTTCATCTGGTGTAAGGTAATGGCTCCAATTTGCCCGTGCAGAGTTCAATTGCGCCACAGAGTCGGTGTCGGCCTCATTGTGGTGTCTGGTAAGAATGATGGCATCTTGCATCTGCCCAATAAGACACTCTCGTTGCCCGGAGGCTTCGCCGCAGTATTCAACGAGTTTGAGAAAACTTTCCGCTTTTGGAACGTTGGGAATGTTCATGCTATCTGACTAATAAGAGGCGCCGCTCACGCACTCTCTGGTAGCTGCCCAAGACCATCTAACAATGAACATGTCTCGCCATCCACCCGTTCTCACCCACTCGCAACAACGCGCGCAATCAGAAACGTATGCGACGCCCAACTTGTCCTCGCCCAGGCTTGCAAAGCTCGTCGCCGCTGGCTCCACAGCCCAGCCTCCATTGTGCTCGAAAACGGCCCGAAATCTCCACGTGACCTTGACTGCTTTCCAATCGACGCCTACCAACCCTTGTGTCCGCGCCCACCGTCACCCGCACGACCGAACGACAAGCTAGGCACAAGCCTAAAGCTGGCCGCATACGCTATCTTTGTCGATCACAGCGGCGAACTCCCTCTAGCGCTCAAGGGCATGCTTCCACCATAACTCTTGCGCCACGCGACCCATACATCCCGTTGTAGCCTAACGCCGCAAGGATCAGGCAATGGCGCTGCGTAGCCAGACAAGACGGCGAAGGAGGACCGGAAGGAATCGTCGCAACCGACACCGGACACTGCGGTTGTATACGTGACGAGGAGCGACGAGAGACGGGGAGAGACGGGGAGCGACGAGAGACGGGCAGAGCACCGAGCCACCGAGTGCGACGGCGTTTGCTGCTGAGGACGAGCGGCTGCTTGACGCGTAAGTTTCCATCGCACCTCAGCTTCGTTAACGTTACCTCGTGTGCAGCTCTGCCTTTGCACAGTACCTCTCAGCGGGAAACGCCCAACTCGAACGACAACATCTCGCACGCGCACAACCGAGCCGCCCGCGACGGTGTCGTCATCAAGGGCTCAGAAGGAGATCGTGGAGGCGAGGGGGATACTGAAGAACGGTCTTGAGAGTAAACAACTCGAGTGAACCAGGACTCGAACGCCCAAGCGTGGTCCGCAACAGATGGGCGATGACTGGGCTGGCAACGACGGCAGCCATGTGAAGGGCTCCCGCAAAAGTGGGCATTGCGTTGTCTCGGAGCGAGAACGCTTGGGGCCAAGCATTCCATGCAGCCAAGTGCTCAATGGCGTTAACCGTGCGCTTTCATCCACACCAGCGGGAGCGGGGTTCAATTCCAGCCCCACGCCAAAGATAACGCATCTGTCCTCAAATGGCTGAATCTGCTGGCGATTCTCGACGCATAACGCCATTCACCGTGCGTGCTACGGCAAACGGGTCCTTCGCCTAGATCTGCTATATCCGGCCAGGTCGTTGCGGCGTTGTGGTGTCCTGCAAACTTACTGTGTATTTGACCACGACAATGCGGCGTCGTGCCGTCACGATCGAGCCCGCACGGTCCGTATCGTGCTAGTGGCGATTGGTTATTGCGGAGGGGGGTCGTGGATGAACAGATAGTTCCAATCTCCCGGGTATTGGTGATGAATTGTGGCTGCCAGCGACTGGTCTAGCGCGGGCCAACGCAGACGCGCACCCAGCCACCTGGGACCGGACTTGAGCGCCTGTTTTTCAGCTGAAGGCGATGCCTGTTTTTTGCCTAAGTCAAAATCCAATCGAGACGCTCCGGTTGCGCGCACCCACACGGCTGGAACCGAGCCTGCTGTTCAGGTGAAGGCGCTTGAAGTCTGCCTTTTTTGCCTGCTGCGTCGAAGGCCAACGAGAGGCTTTGGTGCTCTGCCACTTGCATGTCTGTACCCCCACACATGCACCCCTGTCAATAATCATATGATTATTGACACGAAGGTTTGCCCACCATCATCCCTCACGCCGGGCTGGGTAACCAATTAGTCTGATCAGCGAAATTAGATGGTGGTCCTCCAGCCATGTCGGTGCCTTGAATGTATGCACAACGGAATCCGAAATTCATGCACCATGATGGCACAGCAAAGCCGCCGACAAGAACCCCGCTTTTGAATGATTCAATCACCGTGTGTGCTATCGTGTTGGTTGGTTCTACACAATGCCCGGAGCAGGCTGACAGTGGTGGCTTTGTAGAAGCGTGTGCTGGAGGCTCAGCCTCGCTGCAATATGGCTTCATTCTTGGCAGAGACGCTTCAGCGCACTCTCCGATTCTTCAACTCATGGCCGTTGTAATAGACAAGGCCAGTTGACCGTTCAACCTAGAGAGCAGTACTCCAAGCTACGCCATAGTCAATGTTTCTCCAGTGACCTAATCAATGCGGTTGCAAAACTCTGTGCTGTGCCCTGATTCATTCCCCCTATTCGGGATGATCACCTTTGAAAACCTTCCAACACAACGAGACACATTGGCATGATCAAATCTCACTGGTGATGACTCTCCGTCTACGCAGCTTCTTGATGTGGTAGAGCTCGAGGTCGAGCCGTGATCGTGTGTGGATCTTGAGCCATGGTCTGCTGGTAGCTCAGGGGTTCCCAAATGTATTCACTCGTAGCAGCAATCAACCAAATAAGGGGTTTTCATTATTCGTTATCCTTGACATACCGAGATTACGCATCCAGCAATGAAGCACACCAGTACGCCAAATGAAATCGGAGCGAGCGTGCAGTTTTGAAACTCAGCGTTCCTTTATCTCTGTGTCAATTTGAATAGGAGATATCAGGTTTCGCCATCATAGTAGGGGGAGTAACGAGCGACAAAGTTCAGAAAACCATTTAGTTAACGAGCGACAACAACTGAAGGAGATTCGTTATCGTGTCGGTGTTCACACCTGTTGTTCCCCTGTTAAAAGCTCTCCCAAGGTGTTGTAGTCGAGCTAAGGGGTCAAGCCCATCGTCCGTGTCCGTTTGGTGTCAATTTAGTGGACGACGATGATTGTCCATCGGACTCAGTATCCGTTCGCCAGCGTGCGGAAAAGCAGCTGGGGTTCGGGGACCGCTACGAAGTCCCTGTCGTCGAATTTCGATTTGCCTTTCGAAGGCTTGAAGCTGTAAAGTTGCCCAGGCTTCGCCTCTGGATCCTCTGACTTTCTGTCGCTGTCGATTTCGCACATCCAGATTTCAAGGTAGTCTTCGAGGTCCCATGGGACCTTCTCCTTGGTTTCCTTGTCCAATCCTTGGGGATAGTCTTCTAGAAACTCGACGATCGCGGAGAGCATTTTCGATAGTCTGATGCTCAGTCCTCGAGCCAGGGGTTGTCGGTCTTGCAGGTAGCTTAGGATCGCGAAGCCACGCTGCAAGTTGTCGATACACTTGCTGTTGAGACGGTCTCGGAGTTCGGTGTGGAAAGCACACCACCACATCACTGTTGATGAATTAGTCTTTTGGTGCTACGACGGTTGACAAGATGGAGAACTTACTCAAGGAAAGAGCTTCGAAGCAGAACCACGTGGTTATTGGACCTTCAAACAAAGCCGCAAGCTGCGCGTAGTAATCTAAGAGCTCCAAATGTTTTGCTATCATCTGGACAGATTCCATTCCATATGTACACGGCCTCCATTTTCGAGCTTGTGAGAGATTGTCCCGGAACTGAGTCATCTTGAACCTCGCAGCGGTTATGTGCAAAATGATGTGTGGTGTGGTGGTCCGATGGTAGACGTGCATTTGTCTTGCATAATCTGTGAACTGTAAGTTCGGCGGAAGATTATTCATGATCTTGTCGAGTGCTGCCGGTGAATGTCTGCAGCGATTAGCGATGAGAAATGTAGGTAGTATCGACGGAACTCACCCCTTGTTCAAGATTTCGGTGAACAAAGCTACAAGGTCTTCGTTTCCATACTGATCCTTTTTGCTTTCCTGCCCTAACTGAGCATCTAGACCGTTTATGAAATACGTCTCTTTGCAAGGTGGCTGGATATCCTCCCTCAGCTTCAATGACAGATCCCTCGTCCCAATGAAACGTTTGTGAAGACCGCAATCCACACATTGTAGTAGGATTTGCAAGGTCCAAAACATACGGCGTCTGATCTCAAATGCGATGAATTTGTCTCTCATTGTGTCCTCATTAATGATATTTTTTTCCTGTGGAGATTTGGAGTTTTCGACCACCAGCGAGGCAAATCTCGCGTCGCCGAGCTTTTTCTCCAACCAACCAACTCCGACCATGAGGTCCGTTGCTCGTTCAAGTAGCGTAGAGCCCAATCCTAATCGACACTCTAGGATTGCATAAAGACTGAGCCTACAAATCCAGATTAGTAAGTTCTCTTCCAACCTGCATTGAGACTAACTTACATCAAAAAAGCCTGGATCGTTTCTGCCGCAGGATTGTCCCATTTTGAAATGGGAAGTCCGTTTCCCGCAGCGATTGCATATTTCTCGCTGAGATGAGGCTTGTTTGAGTGTTGGGACATGAGCGCTTGGAAGGCGAAGAATACGGGGGTATTATTATCCAACGTCGCTTTTGGTCGCCAAGCAGTGGTTAGGAAAGTTGGCTCGTGGAAGAAGGGAAGTGTGATAGCGAAGCAGTGCCTGAAAATATTGCATCGCTCGCTCAAGACCCGTGTCGAAGGAAGTTCGACTATATCTGTCTTATCCTTCCGGTATGGCTGTATACCCTCCGGGTCCTGTTTTGTACATCCCGGACAACGCCCATGCGCGCTCAGAACCTGGCATTTGTGTTCGCAACTCTTACAGACGAGATAAATTCGTTTTGCTGGACTCTCCATTCTGACTAGCAGGATCGTCGCGAGTGCGGCCGATGCCCGCTCACTCACTTTGAGATGTGAGTTGTCGAAGGGCGTCACGGCGTGCAAGTTGTCTGTGCTCACATCGGTCACATGATCACGCGGCGCGTGATGCCCCGCGTTTGTTGATGTGGGGTTGATTTCCATATTATTGCCTACGAAAAATTATCCAAGAATTACCATGGCATCGGACCCGTTGACCAGCGATGTGTTTCTTCCCAGTCATGATCATAATCCTGCATTGTATAGTCGGCACATTGAATGCATGGGGCACCTCTCCCTCCAATCGCAGACCAATGTCGCCAGGCCGATTCCCAAGCCTCTCAGTGATCTTTACAGGCTCTACAATACAATCTAGGTCAATTTTCATAAGTTCCCCCTTATCAATGTAGCGGCCTGGCTTCGCGATAGTGTTCATGATCTTCACAAGACTGCAATGTCGGCAAAGTAATTCCCAGCATGTTGCCATCTCCGGGTTTCCTTCATTCAAAAAGTAGGTCCATATGGAATTCAATGCCAGACCTTCCCATACATTCAGGAGGCATCCTTCCTTGTCCCAGATAATTACCTAATCAGGTCTTGCTTCCATCATCTAGCCACTGCAAGGCACCTTGGACCAGCTCCATATGATCTACTTTGAAACCGCGGTAGGGCCCAGGTTCTCTTCTATAAAACCCTGTTATCGGACAACAGAGCTTCACGGAAACAGCCTCTAAATTGGGATACAAGAAGAACACCATAGCCGCCCAGTATGCCCCCACGCTCTCGCCTAGGAGAAACGACCAACGTTGCAGCTTTCCTTTCCGCTCAAGGTATTTCGCCCTAATCGCACTTTAGTTCTTTCCAATCTTTCCAGCCTTAAAAAGTACAAAGTTATTCAATCCATATGACATCTGTTCACAATCGTTTTGTAGCAGGTGGTCATCGTATCGAGTGAACACAAACATGCGACGACAGTAGAGATATTTCTTGGTGGTATTGAATTTGAGAGCTTCAGTACGTGGAGAGATATATGGTGAAGGTTGTGCAAGCATAATTATTATGGAGGCGAGTCGCATGTCTCATTGATTCATCAGGATCTCGCGGGGCCATGCAAGCTAACTGAAAGAACCCCACTGGCCTGATCTATCCATGTCTCTGAGGGCTCTACCCAACGCAATCCAAACGAGTATCCCAACGTCAGCCGTGCCCGCCTTTGTTTCTCTCATGTCCGCATGAATTTCACTCAAAGCGATACGCATCTCGATGCTCTCTTGTGCATAGATTTGCACCCGTAGGCGAAGCTGGTCAAATCGTTCTAGCACTCTGTCAGTACAGCATACAGGTGTCTTTGTTCGAGACATACCACGCTCCCTAGGCTCTGCCTGTCGTCTGCAAAGTATTTCGTAATCACTCGCCGAGATATCGACCAAGGTTATCGTCTCTGAGGTCTCGATTGGTTTCGGGCGGAGATTGATGCCGTCCAGAACGGGGACTTCGATGCCAGGCGGAGGTTTACAAAAGTACATCTCGACATAGTTATCTGGTAGTTCTCGGAGCTTCTCGCCGATGAACGGCCATTCCACGGATCGGGCTAAGCGACGCCTTGCTAGATTCCTAGCCATGGTCAGATTGCAAGAAAGAAGGGATCGTGAAGTGAAGGAAGGAGCGGTGGCTCAAGTCCCAGTCACACAGAAGGACCAAGCGTTCTTGGCGTGCACAGTCTTGAAGCTTGGAAGTGGCACAGGTTCATGTGAGGCGAGGAATTTGGGTGTTCTGGATACCTACACTGGCTTACGCTCCCTTTGCGTCGATGTCTCCACTTCCCGGTGCCGTCTGATCACAAACTTATGCACACACACAAGAATCTCCGCACACCTCAATCGATACAGTCAAAACTAGGATGTGGGTCAACATTGTGCCCTTCGCCTCCTTGGTGTCCATGGTTCACAGCGTTATGCAAGGGAGAATGCATGCAGGCGGGAAGAAGACAATGTTTGGCCCAACGCGGTGCTGGTCAGCTCATTGTCAATCGATGCGTCTCTGATGAGTGTTGCAAAGGATAGGCTTTTCTTGTCATTCCTGCGGGGGTGTTGAATTCGAAATCGTTGGAACATAGCACAAATTGCACGACGAGTTCTGTAAAATTTTCAGCCAATTCATGTGAGCCCATGGCCTTCAAAGATAGGTCACATACCAGAATAGCCCAACGGAATAAACCCTCCCAACAGTAACGACCACAATGCAATTTTCTCCAACGGTGAGATAACCCATCATGCAACAGGTCCAACCAGGTTGATGGTAGCAGGCGTGGGGGCAACGAACATGCAAGAAGGCAATTGGTGACAGCATTTCGCATCTATCTTCGTTCGAGTATAGCTCCCTGTAAGTTATTCTCATCGTCGCCTGACCCTGCTAAGGCTTTATTTTAAGTGAATATCACGAGGACCGGCGTCAAGCAAAGAAAGACGCGTCCAGGCGAGCCGAGAAAACCATGTGGAGCGGTCAGTTTCATCTCTGTCACACAGTGCCTGGAATGCAACCACAGATTTTTATCATGGAGGGAAAGAGAATTGGACATTATCTGTTTGATGCACTTGCATCAATGCTCTTGTTGTAATAGACATCAAGTGACGAGGAAGTGTAATGAAAACACCATCCCGGATTTCACAATCCTCATACTACTGCCGCGTGTACGAACATCGGGTGGTGTTGCTCTCGAGGTGATGTTCATTCCACAGTGACGGTAGGAATGTAAATAACAAGCTTCTAGTCTGGTTACGCAGTGGTCAAAGCTCTTTGGCACGCTGCATATAAGCGATGGCGTTGCCGGTCACGTACAAGACAAATGCGTGTCAGAACCTACGTTCTCAACATGCCTGGTATGTGGGCTTAATATCACCTTGGCTTCATGTGCCTCACTGACATTTGTGCATAAGAGACAAGCGAGCGAACATACATTTCGTACGAAACGAATGACGTAACGTACGAATTTACTGACACGGCCTTCGTCAAAATCTCGCGACTGCCTTTCAACATCACACACAGTGATGGCACTTCCTTTTTGTGGGCTCGATCATGGTACGAGAGTTTATCCATTGCGCAATGCTTGCTGATTATGGAAACAGGAACCATGAGCGTATTGAGAATGAGGCTAGAGCCCTAGAGTTGGTCATGCGAGAAACCAACATTCCCGTACCACGCCTGCTCGACCATGGTGTCCTTCGAGACGGAAGGCGATATATGATCACAGATCGCGTCGACGGCGTTACTCTCAATCAGTATCTATATCGAGGTTGCTCGTTCGCAGGGACACAGAAGCATACAGAAGGTACACCTTGCATGACATGTGCAATGCAAGCTCACTCCAATGCTCTCAATTTCGTCAACAAAACCGTCTTGCCTCAGCTTACGAAACTGAAATCTCGAACACGAGGTATTTCCGGATTCGTGATGCCACCCTCCTGGCTACATCCTGACGTGCAGCCTCCGTGGATAGGGAAAAAATCTTGGAAAACCATGCCATTAGCGGAGGAGGGATATGTTTTCCAGCACGGTGACATGAGCCCATACAATATCATCATGGATCCATATACGCTTGGAGTTAAGGCTCTGATTGGTTGGGAATATGCTGGCTTCTTCCCGCCCGGAATGGAGAGATGGCCTGGAACGCTGGATGAAGGTGTTTACCTTCTGCGTGGTGACAGGATAGCACAAGCCATAGCAGAATTCCTTCCTACTGAATATCTGGAGTGTTGCGAGCAGTGGGAGGATAAGGCAGAGTTGGCTGAACAAATCAGACTTGGTGAGCTTCCGTGTCCTGAGATGATGAAAGCTGCAATGCGAGATTGTCGGTCTCTAGGGTGGTGGGTATAGATGTCTGTGACCGCACTCTACCAAGGCAGAGAATTATAAGTATGCTTTATTCAAGGTGCAATTGGTTGGTGCTCGCGTGATAATGATGCTGTTGAAGGGATGATTGCGCTTATGCACAAGAGACATCCAGGGCCCCGGCATTTATTTAGTTATAAGAACGTTTTCTTCAAGTCACTCCAAGAAGGTACCCTCCATTTACTCGATGATTAATCTCAATACCATCAAGATCGTATCGCAACCAACAACGTCTACCGTAGCGTCAAAATCAACGGAATCGATTATCTGAACCACCCCATTTAAATCACCAGCGAATAATAACTCCCAATGCTCATCCCAAATGAGAATAAGCGGAAGAGTGATTGAGACCGTTCTGAGTGAGGACCTCGAACGGTTGAAATATGCCTCCACCTGGATGGAAAGCTGCACTTCACCATATTCCATCTGAGATTAGATTTGTCCGTTCGACGATCCCAAAAATATCGTTGATGTATGTCGACATTCGCTGCAGTAATACAAAACCGCTAAATTACAATATATACCGTATAGATCTATTCCACAATTGAGAGCTGCGGCAGGGCGCCCTGTTCGAGCAACGCGTGGATATGGGAGCGAAGACTTTGTTTCATACCGCTTTATCCAGGCATCGTCCTCGGGGTCTGATGTTGATATCTATCTACAATAGATAGTCGTGTTGCTATCTTCTGCCCTTTTCCTGCTTCTTCCAACAATCCCAGTTGCTTCTATTCCCATATGCATAATCTTATTCCTCTTGAAACCCCCTATTGGCAATACAAAAACTGCGCAGTATGTGGTGGATACTTGGAGCACCGACAAGCTGTGTGCAGGCGTTGGATGTTAGGTCGCAGCAAGGATAGCATCCTCGATCCACTTCAGAAGCATCACCCTTTCACGATCAATGGGTTGACTCGAAACACCTAGTAACTCATGCCCGTACTATAGCTTATGAGTAATTTAATTTCAACATAAACGGCTATCGTAGATGCTTCGTCTCGCTCTCTTGTATGCGCTGAGAGCCGCTAGCCCTGAAAACCTGCTCACGTAAAGACCGCTCATGCGAAGACGGGTACAAAGTATAACACTGCCTCAATCAGATTCTCTTAATCAGCATGATCAGTTTTGACCACCTCAAGACCTGTAGTTTACTCACTGATATATCGCCTGCATCGGTAAAACAGATACCGTTATAGAGCTCTGCCTTCTTTGATTAACAGTTCATACTTGCATACAAGATGGTACATCAGCAGCTACCTGCGGTGCTTGTATGTGCATTGGGCATTGGCTTCCTTTGCATCGCCGAAGTATTTCGTTTCCGGAGTCGAGAAACGGCGCGATCTTGGAAAGACATTCATTCCATCATTCTATTAGTACTCCATCTTGCTAGCATTGTTAGCTTCAGTGCCTATCAAAGGCTTTAATCCACATAAGTACCCCTCATTCTCAAATACCACGGCCCCGGGGAGAATGGAATCCTCTTGGAGTTTACCCATCATGATCCCACCTGACAATACCGCATGGAACATCACGAGCCAGTCCCGCCTGCCACGAAGCTTCGCTAGATCCAACAGGCTACCTCGACCATTATCTTTCTCCATTTGCCGAATGCTAAGCCTACGGCTTGCGCGTTCGAACCCTGGTCCAGCCAACCTTTTTTTGCACTTTCTTTTATTACACCCTACTCTTGTGCCGATTCCCAGGGGAATTACCTTTTTTGTATCTTTTTTTGTACTAAAGCATATGCCGAATTTTTCGTCAAAAATAATACTACACATCTTTCTCCATTTCAAAGGCGTGTTTCACGGCAATGTCTCCTATAGTATTATCTTCATCGATTAAAATCTCAACGCTAAGGTCGCAGATTTCGCAGGGTCGGCAATCGATGGAGAGCCATACTTGACCTGCTATGAGTCGAACTATTTACAATCAAGTATTCAGAGCATTTGTGTCCAAAGCGAGATGTTCACTCTTGGCTCTACATTCTACAAGACCGTCACGGAGTCACCGGATCTAAGCCGTATTCTACCTTTTCGGTCAATGAGATCGAGGCCGCCTATCCCTTTGAGGAACTCCCTCGACTAGACTGCCTAGACGTGCGTCATTCCACTATCGCAAAGTGCCAGGAAGGCGTTACACGGACATGGAGAGCTTATTACGCGATATCAAGATCGAAGGTAAAGTGAGGTCAACAACTAGAATTTCTACTAACAAAACTCGTAGAAACTAGGAAGACGAAGACTCAATCAGTCTTTCCAGCATTCCCTACACGCTCTTTTCAAAACCTATCGTGGTATCTTGTCTGGTACCCACAGTTATCTGGCCAAGAGTGCGAACGCAATGACTAATTACCCCTGTGTCTTCAATTGACTTCACGGACCCTGTTCGCTTTGGATTTAGGCATACATGAATAGGAGGTGGGCACTGGAGACATTGTCAAATGGGCTTCATTAGTAGGAGGTACTGAGTGGTAGAAGGATGATTAATTGACCTGGCCAAGGTGAATTGCCAGAGGTATCTATATACCGGTCACATGGTTGACACATATGCACTATCAAACAGATGCAACGAGCTCAGCGCAAACCTCAAACCGCCAGAATCCCTAGGTGAATACCGAAAGATGGGCTCGTTCATGGCAGTGGGAAATAAGGCTGCTCTCTTGGCAGGCTGCGTGGAGGAACATTATGTCAGGCGTCGGTACAGAACACTTGACAAAGTCCGAGCACAGGATCCCTTGGACTGGAACAACACGTTGGTTGCGTGGAATTCAGACAAGGCTGGCCCTGCGGGTGCCCGCCCGGGCATCGGGAACGCAACCTCAGGACACGACAGCACATCAGGCAGAAAGCTCGCAGGCAGAAGATGATGGCCCAGGTATCCTTGCATGTTTGGGCAGCATGACGAGAGGATGATGCATTCACATGTTGCAGCAATCTCGATACGAGCGCCAAATCCCAAAGGCATGGTTGTGGAAGATATCAACCATCACATTGGCCAATCTGAGATATCTACATCTGGCAATGTGAAAATTCTGTGGATTCCAGTGGTCCTAACGACTGCCTAAACGGATGTCTGTTCAGAAAGACTGCCTCGTAAAAGAGACTGTCGGGCGCTATCGATCCCCAACATATGTGGTGTCTGGTGCATCGGGACTACGCCTCGTAAAAAAGAACTGCCGGGTGCCAGCAGCTTCCTAAAACAGGCGAGGCATTTATTGGCACTGTGATAGACGTGGGATCTTGTGCATGAAAGCGACGCCGTAGAATGAAGGACTGCTGGATATCATCGGTCTCCTGACATACGCCTCGTAATAAAGAGCTGCTGTGTCCTATTGATTTCCCAAAACAGACAAGGTGGAATCCTCGGACCGCACGGAGCGATCGGACCGTAGGCGGCCGCTGATCATGAACAAGGCTCAGCAACGGAGATGCGCGGTTCGCCTCTGCCTGTTCTCGTCTGCTGTGCGAAGCATGCAGAAGGAAACATGCATCCAGGCGACGGGATAGGTCCATATGCGCACTCAGGATGGAGAACAGGCCACCAGCTCACACCTGCCCTTCCCGCCCACTAGGCATCCAAGTAACAAGGAAAAGGAAAAAGGCATTCAGGCGACGGACTAGGCGCATATGCACACTTAGGACGGCATATGCCTTTTTTTGTGCGCCCCACGAAACATCCGAGTGATGTGCGAAAGGAAACATGGGTTCAGCTCCCTGCACACCTAGGATCGGCTCGCGTCCGCCCTTCCCCGCCCACTACGCAAACATCCGGGTAATTTGGGGAAGCAAACATCCGAGTGATCTATGCACACCTCGGACGACAATGCTCGCCTTTCATTTGCCTTTTCTCGTGCACATCCAAGTAATAGGCAAAAGGAAACGTGCATTCAGCTGCCTACACACCTGGTATCGGCTCACGTCTGCCTTCCCCGTCCAATGGACTAGGCGTGTATGCACACTTCGGACGGCAATTCTCGCCTTTCATCTGCCTTTTCTTGTGCATATCCAAGCAATATGGAAGGTGAAACATGCATTTGGTTGCCCACACACCCAGGATCGGCTCACGTCTGCCTTCCCCGTCCAATGGACCAGGCGTGTATGCACGGGTAGGATGGCGATGCTTGCCTCGCATCTGCCTTTTCCTGTGCAGCCTACAAAGCATCCGAGCAATATGGAAGGCGAAACATGCATATCCAGAGCACAGTACCACCGGGGATGCAACCTAAAACGGTAGAAGATGCCGTAGAAAGTTCGTAAACACGGGATACCGGTATATGTGGCGTGGATGCGCGGCCTCCCGAGGAGCAAACATCCTATGGCATGAATGTGCAACCCACGACGACAAACAAACCGTAGAAAGCAATATACCGACCATGCAATGTGGAGCCTAGATGTACGTCCACCTGATGAGCAAACAACCTATAGCATGAATGTGCAACCCACGATGACAAACAAACTGTAGAAAGCAATACAGCGTGGATGTGCGGCCTCCCACCCTCCAGTTTAGACGTGCAGCCCAGAACGACAAACATGTGCGGCCTCCCAATGAGCAAACATCCTATAGCATGAATGTGCAACCCACGACGACAAACAAAAGTGTAGGAAGCAATATACCGATCATGCAGCGTGGAGGTACGGCCTCCCAACATTCTGTAGCCTGGATGTGCGGCCTCCCACTCCAGCCTGGACGTGCAACCCAGAGCGACAAACATGTGCGGCCTCCCAATGAGCAAACAACCTATAGCATGAATGTGCAACCCACGACGACAAACAAACTGTAGAAAGCAATATACCGGCCATGCAACGTGGAGGTGCGGCCTCCCAACGGATGTGCGGCCTCCCATCCTCCAACCTGGACGTGCAACCAAGACGACAAACATCCCCCAGAAAGCTCGCAAACATGTGCAGTTCTCCACAGAGACACTGCATATACTCGCCTGTCCTATCCTCATCCGAACCCGTCGCCTGCCACGTCGCGCGCCCACGCCTCGTCACTGCGGCATTGACCCCACGCCTGCAATGCCACCACCTCGCACATCGGATTTCTCGAATCATCCGACACCCCCTGCCTCTTTCGCTGATTCAACGGTTTCTTGTTGTCTTATCGCAGGCCTCTCTTGGTGCGTACCGGGGGCGAAGCTTGTGAGTGCTTGGTCGAAGCTTGTGATACGGAGTGTGGAGACGCGCCAATCACCCGAAACCCCCCCTTCACTCGCGGTCCGCTGCAACGCTGCGATAAGGGATGAAAACGATCGTCGCTGTCCTGTGCGCTCCGAGCTGCGTCCACACCGCACCGGTTCACCTTGGGGCCGCCGAGGGCTGCTGTGCCTCCTCTCAGCGGTCCGGAGTGCATACCGACGCACTGCGCCGTTATAATGCGCATGCAGCGTGACAGCCTGTGCCGCGCAACGGCACAGTTGGCTTTGCTTAGACTTGCGGCATTTTCTCGCACCCTATACGATACGGTATTGCATGTGGTTTGCCCTGGGCGACCCTGTCAACGTCATTCTTTGTCGGCAGATCGGACGGGCAGCGTGTGCCTCTGCGCCTCGCGCCTCGCCCAGCTTCGCTTGACCATCACCGTGCCGCAGTCAACATGGCCGACGCAGACATCGAACACGGAAAAGAGAAGGGCTATGGCTCGCCGTCTGTCGCCTCGGGCCAGCAGGCCTACGGCGAGACAGAAGTCAAGACACGCTCCAGATGGGCAACCTTCACCGACAGCTTCAGGCGGAACCCCAATGCGAGGATGGTGACGGAGGCGTTGGATGAGGATGGCCGCCCGCTGCCCGACCAGCCGCCTGCTGAGCCTGCGCTGAGCATGAAGCTCAAGGACAGGCACTTGCAGATGATAGCCATCGGGGGCTCCATTGGTACGTTCCAGATTGTTTGCAGCGCCGAGAAGATAGCTGATGCTTTGTTTTCTAGGCACTGGGCTTTTCGTCGGCTCAGGCTCTGCCTTGTCCAGTGGTGGTCCTGCATCCCTGATCTTGGCCTACGGCCTCATTGGCATCATGTTGTTCTGCACCGTGCAAGCCCTAGGCGAGCTTGCCGTGGCGTTCCCTGTAGCGGGCTCCTTCGCAGTCTATGCCTCGCGTTTCTTGGACCCCGCCTGGGGCTTTGCCATGGCGTGGAAGTACGTTTCTCGCCGCAAAGTGCCTGCTTTTTGGCTAAAGATTCTTCCAGCTACGCTCTCTCCTGGCTTGTGACGCTCCCCCTCGAAATCGTCGCTGCTTCCATCACGCTCAACTTTTGGAGCGGCTCGAGGTCCACCAACCCCGCTGCCTGGGTCACCATTTTCCTCTTCGTCATCATCTCCATCAACCTATTCGGCGTCAGGGGCTATGGAGAAGCCGAGTTCGTCTTCTCTATCATTAAGGTCACGGCTGTCATCGGTTTTATCATTCTTGGTATCATCATTGACACGGGTGGTGTCCCTGGTGGGAATGGCTACCTTGGCGCTAAGTACTGGTGAGTTGGAGTTGGACCTTCGATTCAAGGGTGCGGCTGCTCACTCATGCTGTTAGGTACGACCCCGGAGCTTTCAACAATGGCTTCAAGGGCCTGTGTTCTGTCTTTGTGTAAGTAATGCCAGGTGCAAAGTGGGGTGCTCGTGCTGGCGATTGTCTGAACTTCTCAGACCTTGTCTTCATGTCTGATATTCTCAGGCATGGTCAGACATCCACTTCCACACACCCCTTCAATCTTCGAACACAACACTGACTTTGCGCCCCCAGAACTGCTGCATTCTCCTTCCAAGGCACCGAGCTGGTTGGCTTGTGCGCTGCCGAGACAGAGAATCCACGCAAGACTTTGCCAAAGGCCGTGAAGCAGGTGTTCTGGAGAATCACTCTGGTATGACGGCTCACGATACACTTAACAAAAGCTTACCGTGCTAGTTTTACATGGTCTCACTGACGATTGTCGGATGCCTGGTACCATACAATGACGAAAAGCTGCTTGGCTCCGGCTCGACCGACGCCAATGCTTCGCCCTTTGTCATTGCCGTGCGCAATGCTGGCATCAACGTGGTCCCATCCATCATGAACGTCGTCATTCTCATCGCCGTCCTCTCCGTCGGCAACTCCTCCATCTACGGCTCGTCCCGCACCATTGCCGCGCTCGCCGACCGCGGCCAGGCGCCCAAAATCTTCGGCTACATCGATCGCTCCGGGCGCCCCCTCGTCGCCATCCTCTTCTCCTCACTGTTCGGCTTCATATCGTACATTGTAGCTGCCGGCTCCGACACCAGCGACAAAGCGTTCGCGTGGATGATGGCCATCTCGGGCCTCTCAGCCATATTCAACTGGGGCTCCATCTGCCTCTGCCACATCCGCTTCCGCCAGGCGTGGAAGCACCGAGGCCACACGCTCGACGAGCTCGCCTTCCGCTCCCAAGCCACCGTCTACGGCTCATGGGCTGGCCTCATCTTCAACGGGCTTGTCCTGGTCGCGCAGTTCTGGACTGGCTTCGCGCCCGTCGGGTACGCCGACATGTCTACCACAGAGCTCGTCGAGAGCTTCTTCAAAGCGTACCTTGCGTTCCCCATCGTCGTGTCTTGCTACGTCGTTTTCAAGGTCGTCAAGAAGACACGGTTCAAGCGCGTTGACGAGATCGACATCACATCTGGGCGGCGCGAGATGGATTTACCGGCCATCCTCGCCGAGGAGAGGGCGCAACAGGCGCAGTGGCCGAGGTGGAAAAAGGTGTGGAATATTTTGTGCTGATGGGTTGGCTGGCTGTCTGGTCGGAGTGGGTCAAAGTGTGGGAAGCTGGCGGGCTGGCTACTACATGTCCAACGCGACGCGTCTCTTTCTCCGCTTGTCGTACATCGCTCTGCTCGGGGTTCAGCTGCGACTTCGACGGTCCAAAGTCACAGCACATGTAAGAAGGGTGGAGCTGGAAGTGCCATATTGTTCATTACCTCGCGGTATGTGATGAGCGTCTTCGCTCTACCGAATGCGCTCAGCGTCCGTCACAAAACTTTGTATATCAAAATATGTATTTATCACTACAGTGCCTCCGTCCAAATCCCACCCCACCCCGTCTGTCTCCAAATGTTCTCCCTGGTGCCTACCTTCCATCTCCCACAGAGTCCGAGTCCGCCTTCCCCGCCGCAGCATCCCTCGCCCACGACGTCCTCGTACCCTCCAGAAAAAAAAAAGGCAATACCCCCAATTCCACTATCCTCTGCAACAGCATGATCCCACGTCCCACAGTACCATTCACCCACGACGTCCTCGTATCCCTCGAAACAAGCAAGCCCCCGATTCCACTGCCCCTCAACAGCGCGATCCCCCGCCCCGGACTCTTCACGAAGCCCGTACCACGAAGCATGCACCTCACAGCAGGTGCACCAAAATAAAGCACAAGCCGCCCTTCCCCTCCCCTCCCTCCCTCTACTTTGTCCTCCCGTCGGGCATCTCCTTATGTGGAACGCCACATAGCAAACCCAACCCGATGCAACCCGATGAGCCCCCAGGACACGGCCTACCTGCGTGCCCACTCTTCCGCCCCAACCATCCTGCATGCATGCATGCGGATACGCGCACGCGGAGGTCCTTCCGTGCTTACGAGGGAGGGGAGATGCTCGGTCTGCATGATTGTTTGCTTGTTTCGCGGGGATCCATGAACCTGGACACAGGGATGGGGAGGGCGTAAAGCGCGAGGCTGGACTCGGATACCTGCGAGGAGGGAGGGAGGGAGGGATGGACGGGTGCGTGCGTGCGCGCGTGCGTGTGTGCATGGACTGGACTGGACGGGAGAAGACGAATGGGCACGGGTGCTGGGTGGGTGGATGGGTGGGTAGGACGAGCAGAGTGCAGATGCAGACCGACCGTTTGTGTGTCGCGGTGTGTCGGACAAGACGGGCCAGCACAACGATGACACATGCTCTTGAGGGGGCGAGGGACGACCCGGGACCCAGGATCGCTGTCGTATGCGCGTACCCCCCGCAACAGCATCGCAGGTAGCGTCCAGTCATGCACCGGTTTCTGTTTGCCTAAGCGTCGTATTCGGGCGACGTCTGAGTCGCTAATCTATGCTGATATGGGGGCCTACCGGGGACGAGGACATCCCGCGTGGTCCAGGCCTGGCTTGGCCGGGCTCGGAGGCAATGCGTTGTGCGTCATACGATGGAGTCTTCGTGCAGTTGGTGGCATGTGGATGGTGCCGTGGCTTGGCCTGGCAGGGCGGGGAGACGGGTAGCTGGTGGGCGAGGGGCTACTCTTTGGTTTGGGCGCTGGGTTGTCGTCGGTGAGTGGGGATGGAGAGGCGGTCCAGCGGGAAGCAGTACCTGTGGTGCGTCTTTGGCCACTGAGTTCTCGTGGCGGTGGGTGGGCGTCAGGCGGATGGTGCCATGGCGTTCGGGGAAGAGGATATCTGCTGAGGTGTAACGATACTCTTTGGTTTGGGCTCTGGGTTGTCGTCAATGAGCTGAGATATCATATCGAGGTGGGGGTTGGGTTGAGGTTTGTCGTGCTCACGAAGGCTAGACATATGCGGGACGGGCCGGACGCGGACTAGAGAGCGGGAGCTAGCTCTTGACCAGGGGTTGTCTCAGTGGGGCGCCGGTTGCAGCGCAGCTGTGAGGCATGGTATCAGCTGTGGGGCGTGGAAGTATCTTGCTCAGATGGGCAGCCTGGATAGAACTTCTGGATGCCATAGGTCTTCATGGAGGAAAAATCGGGAGCCACATGCAGGACATCACACCGATTGACCCAAGGCAGATGCACACTCACGATCGAGCTCGCATCTCCGTATGTTGAAAGAAAGTATCGTACCCTTGTCATTTCTTCTCCCCAAGTTTCCCATATGATCCCGTCTGGACCCAATACCTCCTCACCATCCATCCACCTCATCTTCAGTCTTCCCATTCAATCTACAATCTACAATTTACAATCCACCATTGCCTCGCCTCTTACTCAACAAACAAGCAAAATGTGTTACTTCGAGTCCTTCACCGGCAAGGCCTGCATCGACGACGAGAACGGCCTCCCCCGCCCCGACGTAATGGACCACACGCTCTCCATCCCCATCCCCTGCAGACGACGCTTTGAAACCGGCAGATACTGTGCCATCCTCTGGCCGATCCAGGCCAGCCTCTACGCAGGCTACCCGATCTCCGTGACCGTCCTGTGCACCTGCAACATCATGGCGACATGCTCCAGGCACGCCGGGTTCTACTACGACCTCGCCTGGCTGTCGGATGGTCAGCGCTTCGAGGAGCGGCTCGCGCCATGCCGCACGTGGTACTTGATGTACCGGTCTGGAGAGGGGGGCAACGCAGCGAGCGTGACTCTTTGTGGGATGCGGAACCTCTGGGATGGACTGAAGCACTATCCTGGAAAGCTGCGGTACATTGCGGCGATGATCCCGGACGAGGAGAAGATGCTTATTGAGGCGGATGAAGAGATATGTGTACAGGACGATGGCGACGACTCCGAAAACGACTCCGACGACGAAACGATCTATCCGTCCAACGACGACATCATGATGGACGGCCACGAGAAATCCGCTGACGAGGGCGTACGCGTGGGATGGAAGTCTCCGCGTGAGATTCTGGCCAAGCTGAATCGGAGTGGGACTCCAGGACTACTATCGGACGAGTCCTGGCATTGGATCGAGCTCATTGCCGGGGAGAAGATCGGAGAGCTTCTACAGATGAGGAGGCATGCGAAGGTGATGAGGAGTGGGATTCATCTGTTGCCAGGGAATGAGGTCGATCAGTACTTTCGTGAGTTGGCGTCGAGGCCGGTGTGAGGCTCGTCTGTTGGCTTGACGGGACGGATCGTTCTTGGCTGGGACTTCTGTGGATGTGTGTGGCGGTGAATTGGATTGGACTAAAATTGGTGCGTGGTTCTTTTTTGTTTTATGTCTGGATTGTGGCGTTGGTGGACTGGATTGTATTTTTACGAGTGTATATTGTCTAAATTGACGCGTGTTTCTTCTTTACTTCACTCTTTCGCTGTTGACTAGCGTGAGTCAGGGTCTTTCTTTTTTAGGGGCTTCTGCTGAGCGGACGCGGCGGAGGATCAGATTGTGTTTTTACTGGTGTAGTATTACTTAGATTGTCGCTTGTTTTTCACTCAATTCACTCCTTCATTGTGGCTGCAGAGTCTTCAGACTCGCGACTTTCCATGCCGAGTGCTCGTTCCTACACACCCTCGTCATACCAGCGTCACTGCATGCATCCTCATTTCAGACAGGTTTGTGTTGGCCGTACATTGGGCGAACCTTGGGTCTGTCCGGACTGCCCCATTGAACAGCCCCCTTCACTCACTCTAATCCCGAAATAGTCCGACAACTTCTCCACTGAAGCCTGATCTCGCAGTGGGCGAAACACTACTTTGTGAGCCCGTTCTCTTCAACCGAGTTGTAGATGGGACCTGGCTTTGCTGTAGGCCGTACCGTGGTGCAACTTGGCGGCGCAAAGTATGTGACGACTAGACGTGCTTCTTTCAGCCCACAGTAGCGGCGTGGTAGAAGATGCTGACTCGTTCACGTCGTGCTTTTCCCATCACAAGACAAGTGTACGTCGTGTCCACCTGAGAGTCTCAAAAGAACGGCTCAGCATACCCTATGCTGTACCTGACGCTCGTAAACCAGGAGGCTACATTTTGTTTCTTCACTATGTCGACCAAAGACGGCGATTCTGACATGCTGCCAGTGGCCGTTCAATTTCCGCCAGTCCCTCCAAATACAATGCCGAGTAATACTACAGCAGGGAGCACCACCCTGCGAGAAAAGGGGTAGCTCGATGCCCAAATCCAAACAAGAGTTTTCTCGGCTCATTCAATTGCACCTTGTTTCCACATGGGTGCTGGATAGCGAGTTTCTCGTATCTACCTACTGTACCAGCAACGATTCCTCGACGCGTCTTCGATGTAGGCAGGAAACTAGCGTGTGGGCAAGTACGCTGGTGGTCTGTCATATGCCCAGACATGGCGCCTGGTTCGCCTAGTTCGCCTCGTCCGCCTCGTCCGCCTCGTCCGCCTAGTCCGCCTGGTTTCTCTGCGCCTATTCCAACTTCCATGTGGAAGGTCTTAGATAGGATTTTCTTACCGAAACAAGGCCCTAGTGTGCTGTCCGGGCCAACATTAGTGAACTCAGCCGACGCAACATGAGTAGCTCTCGCAGCTGCGGCGTAACAGGGCCTTTTAACGGCAATGCAAAAAGGTCTCGTTGGATAGAAGAGTCGTATAGAGACAGTATACAAAGTCCTCGCAGTCGCTGTGCCTGGAGGGTCAGCATGGCAAGGTAGGTAGGAGTGGGTGTACAGAGAAAAGCCTGGTTGTGATCTGGAGGGGAGATGCAGTTTTGACTAGCGCGTAAGGATTGCGTCGGCGCCTTCTTGACAATACCGTCCCTCCTGAAAAAGGCGACGATACTTTGATTCAGTGACGCGCTGTTTTGCCTGCTTGTCAACGGGATAGAACAGTGGGTGACAAAATGGACTGAACCTTTTTGGGTGGGCTGCGCAACTCTGAAAGCAGTTTAGCACATGGGGTGCCAAGATATGGGGTCGGACTCTTGGCATCAAGCCGAGGCTAACGCGGAATGGTAGCTGAGTAAGACCTAAGTAAATGGCTGATGAACAGGCAAAATAATCTCCGTAGACGCCACAGCCGTTGTTCATAGGGTTGTTTGCAAAAATCAGGCAAGCTGTGACCCATTAGATGCTTGACTCTTCGTTATGGGTCTCCGTTTCCCAATAGTTGGTTATGAAAAGCCTGCTGTTCGGTAGACCTAAGTAAATGGCTAATGAACAGGCAAAATAATCTCCGCAGACGCCACGACCATTGTTTTTAGGGTTGTTTGCGAAAATCAGGCAAGTTGTGATCCATTAGATGCTTGACTCTTCGTTATAGGTCTCCGTTTCTCAATGGTTGGTCATGGAAAGCCTGCTGTTCGGTAGGCCATGCCATTGTAGTCGCAGCCTCGATCAGCCTCTTCCAAAACTCCATAGTGCTTTTTGCACAAGTGCCCACATGGTTGCCCTCTGCCTTTTGCCTTCTGCCTTTTGCCTTTTGCCTTCTGCCTTTTGCCTTTTGCCTTCTTGTTGAGGTAGGAAATTCGGCAAAAGTGAACACTTTTAGCCTAGTGGATAGAAGGGCTTATATAGGGTCATTTTGACTGCAACACTTCTGCCTTCTGCCTTCTGCCATGGCCGCGCTCCTTGCTGGTCAGGGCGTCGTAGTAGAAACGCAAGTAGTGTCTCTGCTAACCCTCCCCTCTTGGTGGTCGGCGACTTTGTACGCAGAGCCGCACTATCTCACGCCCTCCCGCAGCCACGGTGCAATCCCCCTTAACGTGTCCGTGCACGCAATGCGCATGTTCGCGCAATGCGCACCCCAACACCAAAATAGCAATGCAGGAAATAAGGCTCTAGAGCTACACATACTAGCTAGTATTGTAAGATTTTTTAGTATAGTACTATATCAATGCTTGCAATTAACTTACGCTATAAAAATCTATCTAGAAGCTTAACGTTGCGGCCCTGCCGCGTAGTCTTAAGTAGAGCTGCTAATGCAGCACCTAAGGCCTCCTTAGTAGCTATAGCGTTAACTATACGTTTCTAACGCTTGTTGCTCTACTAAAGTGGCTGCAAGGCTTTTCTCTTACCCCTTTAGGTAGATTGTAGAGCTTTAGCTGCATTATAAGCCTCTTTCTAGTAAGCACGCTCTACTACCTTTTTAGCCTTCTCCTTCTCCTTCTCCTTCTTAGCCTCCTCCTGCGCCACACGCTTCTCCTCTACTATTTTCTCCTTATATAGCTTAGCCGCCTTCCTTAGCTTAGCTATCTCAGCTTTTTAAAGCTTCTACTCCTTCTCCTTTTGTTTCTTTATGGACTGGCGTATACGAGCCTCCCTAACCTTCCTTAGTAACTAGAGGACTACTCCCCTATAGTACTCTTAACGCTACTAAAGGTTAAGATGCTTACCCTTCTTCTTATGCTTCTTCTTAACTAGTAGTGCCTCCTTAAGCCCGTTAATCTCATAGTAAAGTAGCTTATTGTCACATAGGCAGGTAAAGAGTACCTGTTTTCACCCTACACGG
>JACVRA010000274.1:25027-39259 GCA_019828545.1 Paracamarosporium sp. OC-R06-R3 | reverse complement strand
GTCTATCCTACAATCTATTATCGATTCCCCTAAGTCGAGTCTACATTGCTACTACCCGTGACGTGACACTTATTTTAAACTAAGATATAGTAAAGTAAGTAGCTAAGCTTTTATGCATCCTTACTACCCTAGTTCTTTACTACAGCTCGCACGAGGCGATCTAGTTTACGCTAGTTAGATCTACTAAGTACTAATGTAGAGCTCTCTCGTGATTCCTGCTTATCTTAGGTAGTTTTGGTAAATCTTTTAAGTATAACCTCTAGGTTAAAAGGTAATATACTAGTAGCCTTAAAAGACTTAAGAATTATCTCCTCCTAGAAGGAGCTTGTCCAGGCCTTCCAGAAGAGAGGGAAGAAGTCGCCTTTCTTAATAGGAACTAGGCCTTGGCTCTTTTAGAGGTAGGCCGTAAGCTCGGCTGAGTAGGCTGATAAGAGAGGCTTAAAGAGCACTACATCAAGCGGCTGAAGCGTATACGTCAAGTGAGGGGGAAGCATGGCTAAAAGGATTCTATTCCTATCGCAGTACTCGATAAAATCCATAGTAACATAAGATCCATGGCCATCTAGGATAAGTAGTCGGTAAGATCGTTGAGCCTTCGCCTTGGTGTAGCGATCAAACACCTACTCAAGCTAGCCAAGGCCGATATCGTTGTTTGTCCAGCCTGAGGGTGAAGAGGAGACGTGTACGCTATGCTTTCCTGCCTTGATATCCTTAACCCAGCTTGACTAGATGTCCTTGTTAGTAGACTAATAGACAAGGCTTAGCGGCAAGGCAGATCCATCAGTGCACATGCATACTAGGAGGGTAATCCATTCGCGAGGGCCATCTTGCAGAGATGCTTTAACCTCTTTATTCTCCCACATACGTCTACTAAACACTCGTTTTAATTGGCCAATGATACTAATAAGGAAGCCTTTTTCATCCATATTGTACGTATAACGAGGCTCAATATCGTATTCCTTGATCTTATCACCTAGGAGATCAAGATACAGGCTGTATTTATCCCCTAAGTCGGCTTGGTGGCGATTGCTGTCTATGCCGGCTGCCCATTAAGAGATAAGCTGGATGCTGTATTAGTTAATAAAGCGCGTAACCCAGCTCTCGCTCACTAGCTCCTTAGCTATTATTAACGCAAAATTTCGTATCATCTCTCTTGTAGGTAGTAAGTAACGTGCTGTAAGCCCTTCTATATACTATATAAGCTCCTATTCTTATTATAGGCTAAGCTTTTACTGTATAGCTGCTTGCTCTTTGCGTAAGCGTGTTTCAGCCTAGTGCCTCCGCGTCAAGGTAGAGCGCCATACACCATACTTATTAGCTATTTTTTTATACGAGAACTCTTCTCTAGGCTGTAAAGATTTAATTTCAGCAAGCGCATCCTCGATTGGAGCCATAGTGGTGGAGTTATAGGATTAAGAAGTTTGGCTAAAAAGTGTTGGGGTGCGCATTGCGCGAACATGCGCATTGCGTGCACGGACACGTTAGTCTACACGTTGTTTTCCCTTTACTCTGCCTTGAGCCTTGTAGAAATACAACCATTTATAACTTCTAGGCGATCCCCGCTCATAACAATCTATCACTTTTTCACTCCACTTCTACATTTCAATGATGCCAACTTTTTGGCTACCTACTTTCAACAAAACTTGCGTCAAGACGTAGGAGTAGAACCCGGATATTGTACTTCAGCTGGATAAAGAACATACCAAACGGTCACATGTTGGTATTGGAGTAAGAGAAAAGTGGCTAGCTCGTGTAGGACTAACCTTGGGCTTGTCGGGTCGACGAGTCTTGAACATCACCTATGCGAGTTGAATGTGTGGAACTCCTTCAAACTTATCGTCGTCCTCACGGACAAAAAATCCATTACACAAATCTGTTGATAGTAGTCTAGGGGGTTGGCTGGCGGGGAGAGAATGGCAAGGGGGGACGCAAGTGTTGCGACTCTTGGAGATGACGCTATACATATGGAAAGTGCCGCCGCTTCGCATATTTCTATATGATATGATGAGGCTGAGTAGGCATTTGGATTATATGTTATTCAGAGTCGCCGATTTTCAATCGGTACAAAATTTTTCCAGTCTCTTTCGCTCGGCGTGCATGCGTTCCCGCACGACGGCGTTTCGCAAACAGCATTCCCTGTGCTACGAGGGTCTAAAGGGACACGACAAGTGTGTTCCCTCGCCTTGGACCCAGAACTGATCGCTCAAACGTTAGTGTAGAGGCACATGAAGCTGCTTCGCAACTATCGTGTTGGATGTCATCCATCGCACTCAGTGGAAAGTATTCATTGAAGCTGAGTAGGGAGGCGGAGAATCAATCGGCCCGTCGGCTGATACAAACGCAAGGCAGTCCCACTACTGGGATGCAGTCACTGCTTCTAAGCCACTGCATAAAGTTGCAGAGCCGTGTCCTGCACTTTGAGGTAGAGTATCTGCCTACGTCACACTGAAACACTGACCAAACCTATAGGTTTCCCGCAACTCCATTCCGAGACGTACCCTTTCTGAGCAAACCAGAAAACGCAATCATGACGATTGAATGGAGCACGGCAACCGAACATGAAATCATCCAGCATTGCTTACGTTCTAACCCGGATCGAGAGGTCATCAGTGAGCTAGATGGAAGACTTTCGATTATTAAGATTTTAGAAGATGCAGTTGTCAAGTGCGGATTCAGTGTTAGTCAGTTTGAGGCCGCAAACCAACAGCTAGCATGCGAGATTCTTGATCCGGCGATCATACGAGTTCTCCGAGTCTATCACTTCTTTGTCCGTGAACTTGACGGCTGTCTTATCATGGAATACATCAATGCCTAGCCCCTCTCTTCCACGATGGACTCTGATGCCTTCTTGAAGCCAATGGCAAAGATTTTGAAGCTTTTCAAACAAGTGCAACAAGTCAAACCTAGACCTCTCTATGAAAGCATTGCTGTTGGCCAGCTATGGTTGGACTACGATCCCATTGCCCCCTCTAACATATCGGACATCGAGGAATACTACAACAAGAGACAGCTGAAAAATTTAACCCATCTCTACCTTGCCAGCTATCCGTTAGTCTTTTACCATCTCGATATCGCTCCCCGAAACATTCTCGTCTTGGAGGGCGGCTCGCTTTGCCTCATCGACTGGAACTCTGCTGGCGTTTACCCGAGACTGTTCGAACGAACAGCTATAGAAATTAATATATGGAATACTAAACTCCTGGGGCTGTTATGCGAGCTTGAAGAGGGTGAGAAGTTTCAAGCTCAGCTATTGAAACGAGCTTACTATCTCGGGCAGAGATACATATAGCCATGGTTCAATATTGTAGTTTACTGATTAGGTCAGTCGAACACAAGTATTCAAGCCTCCACTCCCGCCTGGAATGACCCACCCAAGGAAGAGTAAAAGAGCAACTCGGTCAAGGAAGGGGAAAACAAGAAGCAATCAGACAACGAACGCAGAGGAGGTTTAAAGTAAGATATAAGGCGGCGAATCCAATTCAGCCTTATCAAGAGAGCTCTGCATCCTTGGCTGGGGTGCTACAGAACTTCCAATACTTCCAACCGAATACTATTCTATTGCTTTATCTCTTCTCTATTCTGGTCCTCGTCTTCTTCATCGTCCTCCTCATCTTCGCCGTACCAATCGTTCTACCACTCCGTATAGTCCTGAAACGTTCCTTGAAGGATAGCGTTCGGTCTCTCCGCGCCAGTACGAGAATACCACTTCGAGAAGATAGCCCAAACATGGTTTGGTACCGTGGAATGCAAGGGAAACCTTTGAGTATCGGATGCCATACATCGCAGGAGCGAGAAGCTTCACCAGGTAAGCAATGAGCGGTAAATCTCGAAGCTGCGAGCGGGTTCCGCCAGCCGAAAAGAGATACTGGTGAAGGGCCCATTCATCTCGGATTGCCCCATACAGAGTTTTGACGAGCACCACCGCACCGAGATCGTAATTGAGAAATATGATCTCTGAGTTCGAGTGCTGATAGTTCCCCCGCTTCCATTCAAGCTGGCCCCTTTTAGCCCTTTCATTAGTCCTGATATTGAATTGGACAGTTCCACCCTCATTCAGGATCAGGAGGATGGTGACATGGTTGTCGCTGTGGGGAGAATTGGGCCATGCCCCAGTTGTATGGATGGTGACTCGCATCCTTGAGAATGTTAATGTGCTGTTGGCACAGTATTCTCGGTTCGCTTCATCGAGCGCGACTACGTGGGTGATGCTGGTGGATGAAGGATTCGCCCCTGCGAGAGGAAGAGTCACCGGCGCGTTCCCGCCTGGAGCTGGAGCATTCCCGCCCAGAGCATCGCCAGACGAACTTCCAGCTGTGGCAGAGTTGACTGAATAGGTGATTGGGGTGGACGTGTACATGATTTGGTAGGCCATGGTCGCGACAAGAAACATACGTCCGCCACACCGCAGTGCACTCACTGTCGTGATAGCTTGGTGTCTTTCCAAATGCGTCTTAAGCAGGACTAGATAGTATAACGCGAGACTAAGAGTGAAATAACTTGCTCAAGATCGATATAGAAGTTCTTGGATGTAACTGCGGAGGGGAAGTACTCCAGAGGAAGCAGTATTTTCGTAATTGCTTGGATGGGATAGTTGGAGTCCATGTAAGCTCCATGAACTGAGTTGCTGAGTCTTGATTAATCGTGGGTCAGCATCTTAGGGAAGCGACAAAAACTGTGGGGCTGCTCACCAACGATGCGGTTCCTCAACCTGAGATCCGGACTGAGTAGAGGGGTTTCTAAACGGGCAGACATGAACGATGCGCATACGATAATAACGCGCCAGAATAGTGCTATTTCTTGTACATGCTGACATCGAATGACGCTTGAACGAAGACTCCCTATTTCATTCTACAAAGTGAAAATCCTGCGTTACATATCCGGCTGAGTGGCACAGACGGCGATAATTGTGGCTTTCGCGAACTTGAGGAACGAAAATACTGCATCTGAACAAGGTGATGGATTCGCGGCCACCTATTTACAGGGTTAGCGCTGATTAAAACTAGTAGCTTATATACTTTTAATTACTGTACTTATGTGGTAGTTTGGTCGTAGAGGATAGGATGTTTTTCGCCGAGAGCTTGGAGGGTCGGCGGGTCGGCGGGTCGGCGGGTCGGCGCTTCACACGCAGGCGCAACCACCAATTCACGGTTGCGCCCCCGGACCACCACAACAACATCGACTTTACGCCGAGCCATCCTATCCCTCTCCACTACTCCCCGCCCTCAATGCATTCGATCTCAGTCGCCGCCTGGATCCGCGAACTTGAACCTCCCGCCCGTACTCAGCCACATCCCTCTTCCTTACGCACCTACAAGCGACGACAGCCCGACACTTACATGAGCCCGCGCCCGCGAAAGAAGCCACGCCGTGTTGTACTAGGCGAGATTGCGGTCAACGACCAGAATATATTCATACCTTCCCCAAGAGCAATGCGTCGCGGCCGAAAAAGAGCACTGACAAGAAGCGCATACGCAATCCCTCGCCGTTAAAAAACCAACGCCAATTTCCCGACGACGCGTATTTTTCCAACGATATTGACGATATCAATGATGCCACGCCTCGCCCGGACCGCTTCGCACGCAGCGCATATCCTATTCCTAATCTTTCATACAAAGCGGCTCTTTCTAACCAGCCCATTATAGACGACGACGACCTCCTGGCCCGTTCGCCCACACAATCGCACACGCAGTCACAGTCTTCCAATCGCTCGGCTAGCCCCAAGAAAATTACTTCGTTATAGAACGTTGGAAATGGAGTCATATACACACACTTAGCGAACACGAACGCTTCGAAACGGGAGCAGCTCGGTGGAAACGGGCTTGCGCTCTTGGAGAAGCTGGAGGATATGGGCGACGGGCCTGTGGTACCTACGGGACTCAAACAACGGTTAGCGGAGGCTAACATAGGCAACGTAAAGCAACACCAGTTCGACACATCAGATAAAAGGCCAATAGACGAGCTACTATAGGAGCTACGGACCATACAAGACATCATCTTGCTGTCGCACCGGTGTTCGGTAAACCGGGACCACGAGACCGAGTGGAACAATCGGGTGCACGCCAAGGTGTTAGAGCTAGCGTTAGGAAATAATAAGACGAGTGTTGGGTTTTGAAGTGTACAAGTACTTTTCCGGCCATCCGCGACTTAGGACGCTCTAAGAGCTTTACTGAGCAGACTAACACCATTCAGAACTACAGCCAGAATCACACCCGAATATCGCCCCACACATTCGAACAACCTTACAACTAGTAAGATCGTCGACTATACCATTTATCTCGAACCCTCCGGTCCCGCACGCGACATTATATCATCCATTATCAACATACTGACTAATTCTATCAACCACGTTGGCTACGAGGGTCTGCGCGCTCGAACTATTGCTGTATTGATCGAGACCAAGACCGAGAACAGAACTGTTGAGGAGGCGAAGGTACAACTAGGCGTGTAGGTAGCGGCGCAGGTGGCACGGGTCGAGGCACTCGTGGGGCAGCTTGCTCTGCTTATGGTGAAAAATCCGGCAGCAGAAGCATGGTCTGGCCGATTGGAATTAGAGATGACCACACGAGGTCGACGGAAAAGCTGCCCTAGGGTTCCAGAATACATAACGTATTCGCCCCTGATCTGCTCTGCAAAGATCCACAGGATCCACTACTAGGACAAGAAGCACCCAAGCCGCCAGCAATACCTATTAACGGTGTAGAAGAATGGGAAGTGGAAGAGATCTTGGCTAGTAAGCTCGTACGCAGGACGCTGAAATATTGAGTTAAGTGGCTAGGCTATGATCTAGATCCTGTGTGGTATCCAGCCTTAAACTTTATAGGAGCTCCTCACAAGCTTAAGAGCTTCCACGATAGATACCTAAGCAAGCTAGGTCCTCTAGCAGCTTTAGATAGATGGATTCGTGACTGGGAACACGGCGTTGAGTAGCCAGCTGGCCTACGCAGCTCCGACAAGCGCAGATAAGGGACTATCTGCAGAGTTTAAGCGGGGGGAAGTGTAACGAGGCTTGGGACTCACTGATCATATCGGGCCTCAGTGGCTCAGTTGAGCTATGATCGTTAGGAGCTCAAACGAGCAGGATCTTGGCAACGCGGATTAGGTCCACCCATATAGCCAGCTCCTCGCAGTAGATAGCTCAGTAGCTTTTCTGTATCCTTTCGTACNNCATATGCCTCTGCCCGGAGCACACCTAGCACAGACCTTTTGACTACCTGCGCCGATACAATAATAATTAAGAAAATAGCCTTTTATACAAAGAATTTGAATTTTAATGAGGAAAGATAGTCTATAGGTATAAGCAGTAGGCGAAAATACAATAATATCGTAGATTATTTAGCATAAGATTATCAAAAAATACGATAATTTATTATTTCTGAAACGATAATTTTATTTTTGGCCACCCTGTGTTCTAGTCGACTTTTTGGCCCCATGCGCTTATTTTAGCTCCCGTACTTCGGCTCCGTGTGCCCATTACGCCTCATCTAGGAGTGGCGATATCTAATGCCTAATTCAACCTTCTTTCATATAAGCTCTCGAAGTAGACTCTAACTTGCGCAGCTACGATAGCGGACGGAGAACCAGGTGCTGCTACAGGTCACATAACGATTAGCTGGCAGCATCGCTAGCCTCTGCCACGGCGGAGTAGACATGCTTGCGCAATACTAGAACATTGCGTGTGAGCTACACTGCGTTGCTAGTGACGAAGTTGCCCACATAATTGATGTCACCGCCACCCTGAAGAAGAAGCTAGCTGCCAGACACTACCTAATGCGTGTATTGATCAGGCAGGTGGGCTCGTACTATTTCGCAAACGTTTTCAAGGGTGCGTCAGCAGCGTGCGGTAGCTAGGCAAGGGGATTTTAAGCATATTTACCGTAAGCAATTGATTTACATGCTGTTCCCTGAACTACGACTAAGCCTACTGGATGACGCCATCTCTGTACACGACTACACCGCATCATGTGAACAATTAGCAAGGGCTATTGGCTTGCGGAGATTTCGCAGATGCACAGTGCTAGATTACGTCCGCAAGCAATATAGAAAGGGTCAGAAAGGGTTGTCAGCTTACAAGGATTCCGCAGATGCACAGAGGAGGATCAGAAACGGTTGTCAGCTTACAAGGATTCCGCAAATGCATTGTGCTAGACTACGCCGGGAGAGGTTACCGTAGACATTTGTTAATACCGGATGGAGCTAAACTAGCGTGAACAAATCAAATCATCAGCATAGCAGTAAAAGTGGGATTCGCAGCCTCTGATAAGACGGCGTTGTAACGCAGTTGAACTGGCTAAAAGAGACCCTACAAAGTACTAGGTAATTAATAATACATACAAAGTCTCTCACACCTCTAGAAAAGCCTCCTTATTGTATTGTAAGTTACTATAAAATTTCTCTCTACTAGCGCATAGGCCTCATCTCTATCCTAGAGCTTTAACTTACGAAGTTAGTTGCCTTTGTGCAAGTTATGCACGCAGCAAGGGCCTCCTCGAGGGCCTCTTTAGGTAATTTAGCAGTACAAGGCCCCGTGTTGGCCCTCAGGAGATGGCTAGTAGGCAGATATCCGATTGGCCGATCACCCCCTGCCTTGATCTGCCGCTATACACCTCAGCCAGGGGGGGTGACTGTAGCACTGTCCTCGTTGCGCCAAGCGAGTCCTGCCAGCATCCTTGCTATAACGAATCAGCGATGTGTTCACGATACTTTATTGTGGTACATGCGAAAAGTAGTGTTAGCATCAATCCTTCATGGGCTCGAGCACCGGTATCCACAAAATACATCGATTATCTTTGATACCGTCTCAAACCTACTATTGTGGCTAAGAGAAGTAGATAGCTAGCTCAACGAGTCCATTTAAAACGTATCATTTCAAATATCCTTAGATAAGCGAAATAATTCCGGCACTTCCCCACAGTCAGCGCTAACACTACATTTCGCATGTACCACAGTAGGCACACATAAGCACATGAGGGGTAGAGCCGAGCCGATGCGGACGGGCCACGCTCGAGGCTACTTGAGTGTCATTGTCGCCACAGTAGCATTGTCAATGAAGGAAGCGCCGTCGAGAACCATCAGCATGCCGCGAAAGAGAAGTGCAAGAACCGAGGCGAACGATGATGATGATTGGCGCCACATCTCCGATCAGACATTGCGAAAGCGTATGCAGAATCGAGTAGCACAACGGAAACACCGTATGTTCGTTTGTTCTCCATTCCCCGTCATGAGCTTTCAGTAATCATAGTCAAGGACGAATTGTAGAGGAAAAGCTCAAGATACTAGAACAGCTGACTGGACAACAAGAATTCCAAAACGAAATGAACTCGTGGCCTGACCCTGCAGAGCTTCCACCGAACGGCTCTTTCCCCTACGCACCTGGCCGTTCACCGGATGGAGCATCTGATGCGTCCATGTCAGCGACCTTGAACGATGTGGGCTTGAATATGGCTGCCAATATTGCGTCTCTTTCCGGGCAGCCTGCAGCTCAGATGGTCCAGAATTGCGATGGCAACATTTTGCGCAGACCGGATGCTATGCCTTGGTCGGCCGGCAGTCACCAAGAAGGACATCGAAACAGCAAATCTTTGAATCCGGGAACTCCTAATTTCACGGAACAAAGCTTGCTTTACGCTCCCACTGCGGCCAAAGGGACACCTCAGAGCTATCATGCCAACTCGTGCAACGACACGGCCGGTTCGAGTCGATGCATTGTTTCGCAAAACCAACCGGCAGATTACTTCAATACGCCCTCGTCAGCCCTCTTCGATCTCCACTTTGGTCGGAATTCGACTAGCTCGACTCAGGACAACCGAGACGGATCATCGACAGAAGGTCGATCGCCTCACACGCACACGCCTCAGATGAGTAACGAAGATTCACAAAAAGCCAACAGTGACATTGACTCGCCAAGAAGTCTTGCCACACGAATTGAGAAGGCGATTGAGGCTATTCGCGAGCTGGGCTTTGACAGCGTCGATGAGCTCGCTACACGGTACTACACTGCGGATCTTCAACATCGACCTGCCCTTCAGCACAGACGTCTACTATCCCGTCGACGAGGTTTGGTCGATCTCCTGCGCTCGATTGAAGAAGACTCGAGAGACAAGTGGACGGAGTGGGAGGTACAACGTTATCGTGATGAGATTCTGCGATCAGCAGAGGAGGTCTTGGACGAGGAGTTCTCTCGATTCGTCAAGCTTTACGGAAACGGCAAGAACACGGAGGGGAATTTGGCGGAACAGAGACGCCGGTTCCAAGACAAGGTAAGAGAGCAATGCCCATGCGAACAATTCACACTCAGGCTTAACGTTCTACACACAGTTACCGAACCTGTCAAGTCTACTCAGCGTGCTTGGCATGTCCGTTCAACCCCAAGGAAATGTAGACCGAACCGCAGCCACAGTGTGTGCAATCAGCGTGTTGTTGGATAGTCTCGACGCTGGAAGTCCAAACGAATGACGCCATCGATTAGAGAGTACAGCCTTCACAAACAATGCTTACTATCCCTGCTAGCTTGGGCCGGGAACGCCAGACCAGTAGATGCCGCAATTCAACGTGTGGCTCAATTAAGCATATATTGCCGTCGCTATGCCCTGGATCCGCTGCCTCCGCCGCCTCCGCCCTTGGGATGGAAACTCTTGGAAAATTCACTCGTCTCTTGCCATAGTGTGTATAGCCTAACCCTAGGCTTCATTGCTTATGAAGTCTTACTCTCAGTTGAAGAATTGGTTTATTCAAACGTCTATCCTCGAAGCTGTAGTACTTGTGGTTCTGAGCCTATCTAATATCCGCGATAGAGCCAGCAAGCATTCCTGCGTAAGGTCTAATCCTGGCCTCTATCAAACGTGGAGACGGGGTCTCCTCATGCAATAGTATACAGAAAGGGAGAACGTGAGCGCGAGAGAAAGAGCCAGAAATTGGAGCCTCAACGTCAAACGGACCAGTGAGACAGCCGACTATTTGTCTCACTACATACCAGCCAGGGCTGCAAGCCTTAGACTGTAATATGACTGTGGGCCCTCTACCGCGGCTTTTGGAGCGTCGACAAGCCGGACATCAACTGATCCGCACGAAACAAACTCAGAAACAAACTCTCGCACGAAACAAACTCAGAAACAAAATCTCGCACGAAACATCGACTATTGCCCTGCACAAGGGAGGTTTAGATAGACAATGCGAGGGGATATGCCAAGTGGCAATCCTAAGTCATGCGCCTACGATTGCTGCTGCTATCCCCGAGAAATAAGGATGACTGTGTGACTGCAGTCAACAAGTCATATTTGCTGCATTCGGCATAGACTGCAGCGGGGCAGCCCGGAGTAAGCACTATCTTATTCGCCGCTAGTTCGTTCCTACTGTCAGCTTCTGGACGGCTAGGCACGTGCCATGGCACGTCCTCGGACCGAGAGACCGGGGTCGGTATGTAGTTGCAGTGTCGCTGGCTCGTCACATTATTCGATTTGCATGACTGCTCTCTTTTTGAATTCATCGACGCAATGGCGCCTAGCTACCGACGACTCGACGACAAGGAGAATCTTAATCCTCCAACAGCTCCTCGGTCGGGTCGATGGAAGGGAATCCTCATCGCTGCCACAGCATCTTTTCTCGTGGTGAGTGCTCTTTCATACTAATACTTTGAAGTCTATTTGCAAACTCACTCTCCCGGGCAGATCTGGGTAGGCGCCGTGTTTGTGATTTTATCTCAACGCCGGAGGTGGGATTCAAGCAATGGAGGCTCAGGGCATCAGTACGCAGGTGAGAAGGTGTCGTGGCAGCCGTGTGGTAGTGTTGCCGGGCATCCACTCGAATGTGTCAACCTCACCGTTCCAATGGATCATTTTGATACGTCGAAGAGTAAGGATCAGACGTTCCGCATTCCTGTCATTCGTCTACGTGGTGGAGAGCACGCGACGCAGAATCTTTTGCTCAATCCCGGAGGACCAGGGGGCAGTGGTATGCGATTAATATACCGGCGTGGGGCGCAGCTGAGAGAAATTGTTGGCGATGGCTTGCACATTGTCTCTTTTGATCCACGAGGGGTTAATGGATCTGTGCCTCGTGCATTATGCTATCCTGACAACGAGACAAAGGCGCAATTGAGTCCGGTACGCAGTAAGGAGGCTGTGCATGACAGTCCAGAAATGTATGCCTGGGCGAAGGGGTTCGTTCAAGCTTGCAAAGACACTATGGGAGAGCAGGGTGGTTACATTACTACCCCTCAAACCGCCGCCGATATGAATAGTATCCTGGATGCAGTCGGACAACAAGACATGTATTATTGGGGTTTCAGGTTCGTGTCATGAATTCGTCTCAATGTGCTCCGGCTAAGACACCTCTAGCTATGGCACAACTCTGGGCCAGACGTACGCGCAATTGTTTCCCGAGCGATCGAAGCGGATCATCATCGATGGAGTGTCCAACTCCTTCCACTGGTACGGCCGCGATTTCGATGGCATCCACTACACCGATACGGAGAACGCTTTTATGGGCATATTTCGCCAGTGCATGAAGGAAAAAGAAAACTGCACTCTATCGTCGTTCGGAGAAACGGCTGAAGATTTGCGCAAGGTAGTGATGGACCTCGGAGAGCGGCTTAAAGAGCAGCCCATAAGTGTGTATGTGAACAATACGGCATGGGGTCAACTTACATATGAGAACATCTTCTTCAACGGCATTCTTCCCGCGCGTGAGTGAAAGCCAGGACAGACCACAATTGCATCTCACACTAATACTGCTCTCTTCAGTGTATAGGCCGCTCAAGTGGTATGAACTCTCAGAAAACCTGGCAAAGGTGCTCAACGGCAATGCCACCGACGCCTGGTTAGCCTACGCCCAGCATGAAGCATTCGACATGGGAGACGACTCGAGCAACTTTGTCTTCAACAACGACGCCCGCAGCGGCCCGAACTACTGGACGCAGGACCGCAAAGAGTTTCTCGAGGGGACAGTCCTCTCATTCGTCAACATCAGCATGTTTGGGCCGAGCGAGAATCTCGACTACTACACCAAACAGCAATGGATCGTGCCCAAAACAATGGAATATACTCCCCAGTCGACAGTTGCGACGGCAGAGCCCATGCTCATCGTATCGATGACGACTGATCCCATTTGCCCCCTGATATCCGCAAAAACCACGCAACAATTCTTTCGAGACTCGCGATTGGTGGAGATCAAGGGAGTCGGGCATTGCAGTGTCTCTGTCGTGTCAGCTTGTGCGGCAAATTATATAAGAGATTATCTTAATGGTGGGGTAGTGCCGAACGAGAGGCATGTAACGTGTGAAGTCGACCGGCCGTACTTTATCGATGCTGAGCATGAGGATGTTCTGACTCGGAGGAGTCTTGGAGGGATCGAGCAGTCGGAGAAGGACAGGATATATCGGGCACAATTGGCGCTTGCTAGCGACTGGCAGTGGATGGTTAGGCGTAATGGGTTGCCAATGCCTCTATAAGTCATAAGTTTGAAATCAGTTCTTCCATTTCCCAAGCACAAGTACGATGATTCGATGCTAAGACTTGAACCTACACTGTATGCTTTTCGCCCAGTTCTTCTAAGAGATGGTGAGCTGCTGCAGCATGTGACATTCCACGTGTGCTATTCTTTGACACGACGACCATGATAGCATGTTTGATAGCGAAGTATGTGTATGAGAAGAGGACGACCGTCGAGCGCAAGTAGCAATAATCCCGTGATCTTGCAAGGTTCGCGAACGAATCTAGAAAGAGGTACTAGACACAGAAGGCCTCAGTAATTCACTAACAATAATGCACGACATGACCCGGACCATTCTTGATGCAAAGGAGCGTCAGCTTGTGGCAACGCTAGAAATATTCATTGCCTTTCTAACTCGAGGATCTACATAAACGAGCGGAACGAACATGCTCAAAATATGTTTTGAACAGCTCCCTCGAGGCTATTGATCCGAGCTCCCAAGGCGGCACCTATTCCAGACTTTCCCTCTTGAGAAATGGTGTTGAGCGACGCTGCCCTAGTTCTCTAGGATAATGCGGTTGCGGCGGTCACAACATCGCGATCAACGACATCCCTCTAGACCACGTTCCTGTCGACCACACCACGGCGGTCGACGACAGTGCGGTCAACGACACCACGGTCGACGACACCACGGTCAACAACACCACGGTCAACCACACCACGGTCGACGACAGTGCGGTCAACGACACCGCGGTCGACGACACCACGGTCGACAACACCACGGTCGACAACACCACGGTCGACAAC